>BSBK01004781.1:0-515000 GCA_027943335.1 Chamaecyparis obtusa
TGCAACACATTCAGTCATTGATATTAAAACAGCTCATTGAATGAATTTATGGCTAGACATACATAAATATTGACATACATAAATGCCAGATATAGTCAATTCTGGAAGATCCTGAAATTCTGGAAGATACAAATTTTGAAAATGATATCCACAAAATGGAATGACATGTTTGGTTCACTTGAAAGATGACAATCTTGAATTATTCAGTCGCCTCGCATTGTCAAATTGGGGGACTCAACGGATTCGATCTGTTGGTTTCCATTGAGGGTTTTGTGGCATTTCATGTCTTAATCCAGAGAAAGATTAACTATGGTGAAAAGGCGGATGTCAAAAATTTTTTGCAAATTTTTCAAAATCTCCCGGTTTTGTAGTGGCGATGCGATTCCAGGCGTTATTTATAACAAAGCAAACTCTGTTACAAAAATCTTAGGTGGAGGCGCATTCATGGCGAGGGTTTAATTCACGCTACTTCGGCCAGCGACAATATTTTCCGCTCTTCTTTGCCTTTTCATGGACCAGATCACTGGAACTGCCAAAGAGACAATTGCAGACGAGCTCATTCAATCAGCCATTTTGTAGCCATCTCGTTACTCCACTGTCTCCAATCTCGGGCCTGATTGATCTGCGAAATGGTTGGAGGGCAAATTTTGGGTACAAAACACATAGACCCAATGGTGGTGAAAAGGCGGATGTCAAAAATTATCTTTACACGCGGACCCGACGGTGATAAAAATTGGCATATGAAATAGGAATATGAGCCCCATATTCCAATTCCACCTTTTCAAGTGGAAGACGGTATGCCCATTTTTTGGTAAAATTGGAATATCGAAATTCCAATTCCATCCGTGCATGTTGACCACAAACAATGGATTTGGAATTCGAAATATGCAATTCAGGAATAACGTCGATATGCCGTGGTCCAAACAGGCCCTTATGGTATTTCATTGCATTGCATGTTTTTAAATAGGAAATATTACACATATTAGCCGATCATTTGTAGTGAAGCGATTGGCATGCTGTATTCAACTGCCATAAAAGTAGTCGCCACCATTGCTAGGAAAATTAAACTTGGCCTTTTTCTATATAATTTTTCTTTTGAACTTCACAATCATAGACAATTGCGGCCTCCTCGGGCGAGTTGTAAGTTCCAAGCCCTAGGTGGGATCTCTTATCGCTGCAACCCATTTGCCTTCGAAAGGACACACCTTTCTCTTCTCATTTTCTTTCTTTGTCATGCTTTTCTCCTCCTCTCTCTGATAATAGAGATCTAGGGCATCAAATAATTTTCTTGTTTTCTTTTCGCATTCATGATCCCCTACGTAGCCACCTAAGTTTGAAGGGTTTGATTTGTATGGTTTTGCATCAATTCTTGAAGGCGTTTTGTTCTTTTCTCTCATTCAAGAATAGAAGAAGAGTGGGAAAGAACAACCTATGGTCAAAAGGGAAGCTCTAGAGAAAGGCGAGGGTGTAGGAAATAATCGATAAGGGATGTAAAATATATTTTTTAATATATAATTTGTATAATGATAATTTATTATTAAAAAATATATATTAAATAGTATCTAAAATTAGGAGTGTTGGAGATTGGACAAAAGTGAATAGTAGGTGCAAACAAAATTAACTTATATTTTATTTATATTATTTTTTCCCAAAATAATTTGGTATTAAAAATAATAGTCAATAAATGAAAGATATATAATTATTTGATAAATTGTATCTAAAATTAACTTATAAAATTTATAAAATAATAATATAGGTTTAATTTTATGATTTGTTATTTAAATTATTTAGTAACAAGGTCATCTTATGTTTGAAATTATATATGTGTGTGTGTGTGTGTGTGTGTGTTGGGGGGGGGGGGGGGGGAGAGAGAGAGAGAGAGATGTGCTTAGATATGGAGGGGAGCGAGGAAGATAGAGATAGCATAATCCATGGTCAAAGAGGGGCTATTCTAAGTATCTTGTTTATACTTAGAGTAGCCCTTGTTTGACTATGAGAGGAATGAGAGAAAAACATATAGAGAGATAGAGATAGATCGAGAGGTAAAGATAGAAAGAGATATAGGGAGAGATATAGAAGAAGAGATAGAAAGAGATATAGATTGATAGAGAGATAAGAAGATATAAAGGGGATGAGAGGGAGAGATCGACAAAGGGGAAAATAAATAGAGAAAAGTGTACCCCTCTCTATCTCTCTATCTATTTATCTCTTCCTCTTTATCTCTCTATCTATTCCTCTACCTCTCTCATATCTTTATCTCTACCTCTATTCTTCCTCCTCCCATTTATCTCTATACACGTCTACCTCTCTCTATCCTTCCATCTCTCTCTCTCTCTCTCTCCTTATCCTTATACCTCCCTCTCACCGCTCACACCACCCCCTGCCCCTTCCTGCCCCCCAACCCACCCCCCTCGCCCCTCTCTCTATTGTAAACATAACATAGGTCTGCTACCAATGGAGCCAATGATCTTCCCAATTTAGATCTCATGTATTGCACAAATGTATGCAGAATGAAAGGCAAAGTCTTGCTGAATTGACCTTCTATACCTCTTTGACGTATCTATTGCACACTAAGATATGATTTCTAGTATAAATATAAATTAGTACTATATAAAAATTTATTAAATATAATATAATTTTAATTTAATTTGATTATTTTATAATACAATATTATATATAATAAATATAATCATATTATATTAAATTTATATTTAATAGTTTTAAATATAAAATATAATAAAATATAAACACATAAGAGCATAATCCATGGTCAAAGATGGGCTACTTAAGTATAAACAACAGATAGCATAACCCTTGGTCACCGAGGGGCTATTTTAACTATGAATTAGAGATAATACGCCACCTAATCCATGAAACCACACCCTTATCCGGCGGAAACCATTCTCAAGATTCCCAATTTGTCTTTCGCTTCAGATATCGGTGGGAATAATCAATTAATTGTCATGTTATGGCCACGTAAAATTACATTGGAATTGAATTAGGATTGTCTCTGAAAGTAATATCTGAGGCGGTTGCTGAGCGTTGGCGAGAAACCAAAATTTGCTGAATTCAAAGCGGTGATTCCTCTGAAGCGGATTCAGTTTGTAAGCATAAGCCTCCTCTGTATCAAGAAACTCAGGAAAACTTGTAGCCTAGGTTAGTATTTTAGCTTTCCTTTTTCAGGCTGAATCCTCTCTGTTCGTAAGCAATGTCTATATCTCATTGTTTAGGCTCATCATTAAGGATATCATTTGGAGCACCCGTTAAGTATGCTCTGCTTCCATAACACCCAATTCTAAGAAAAATCTGTATCTTAGAAAACCCATTTGCAGAAAACTATTAATTCCCTGCAATTTCCCCTGCCCTTTTAACTACATGCGTTCAAGCTGTCGAACAGCTTCCCCCAAAGCTCCATGACATCGTAAAACTGGTTTGAGGGGGTCTCTGAGCCTCGTTCAAAGTATGAACAACTCATGTACTATGGGAAAAACTTAAAACCCCTGGCGAAAGAATTCCAGACCAAGGAAAACAAAGTTGAAGGGTGTGTTTCCCAGTGTGGGTTAGGGCATTCCTGGATGATAACAAAATTTATTTTGAGGCGGATTCGGACTCTGTTTTGACAAAGGGGTTGGCTGCCCTTTTGGTAGAGGGGCTTTCTGGGTCTTCTCCTGCTCAAATTCTGCGCGTTACCCCTGATTTTGTACATAGGTTGGGTCTTAAACAGAGCTTGACACCCTTCTCGCAACAATGGATTTTTGAATATGCTTAAATTAATGCAAAAGAAGACACTTCAGGTTTATTTGGAGGCTGAAAGGGCAGTGAATTCAAAGGATGCTAACGTTAACTCCAATGACCTAGATGTCAATGGAGTTAATGTTGTTGATGAGGCAAAACAAGAGCCTCCTGTTGAATTGAGGAAAAAGAGATTGATTCTGTTGGGTCAGCTGTAACTTCTAGACTGGACAGAATTAGGCAGAAATTAGAAACAGAATTGGAGCCAATGATGCTGGAGTAGAGGATGTTTCACATCAACATGCAGGTCATGCAGCAATGCAGGATCAAACCAAGGAGACTCATTTCAACGTCAAAATTGTTTCGGCCAAATTTGAAGGACTCAGTCTTGTGAAGCGTCATAGACTTGTATATAAACTCTTGGATGCAGAGCTGCAAAGTGGGTTGCATGCCCTGTCTATTACGGTAAAAACACCGCTCGAAATGGAAAGTATGTAACCTTTGTGTGACTAGAGAGGCTTCCTTGTGGTCTTAGGAAAATGAAGAAGTGATTCTAAGAAAACATGCCGTTTTTTATAGATATATATTTTTGGCTCGTTCATGCCTCCTGACAGAATTTTTCATTTATACGGAGTATGTACGATTATTGTTTAGCGCTTCTTCTGATTCCTCAAAATGATTATGGTTTGGTAAACAAAAAGAGCATGTGTATTCTTCTGAAAGAATTCCATTGTATTGTGGGATCGAGCTTCAGAAATTTTGAGGAAAATAGTCAATGTGAGAAAATCCATATAGAAATGCCAAAGCCCTCGTTCTCATTTGCTGGTACTGTAGCTGTTATCATTTTATAGTCCTGTCTTTAAATGCTATCGCCCATAGCTATTTCATTGTCATATTTAATTTTTAAAATCCAGTGATTCTGGGAGAGCATTATTGGATTGACAAACTTGCATTTCATGTTTATGCTCATAAGTTGTTGTGAACAAGAGATAAGAACAGCATACATGTACATGTGAGATCACATAGACATCTTAGTCCGGTTTCACAGAATAGTTAATGGATGCAACCAAAGTCAAATCTCCTGAATGCGTTGACTGAAACTTCTTTTGTAGCTGCTGAGATGCCTAAAAATCCTGTAATCAAGTTCTTTTGACTGCTGTGATATGAAAGTGTGTTTGATACGAAATTCAAAGGATTGAGTTATGATTATGTGCTGAATCTTTCAAATAATTGCTGATTTACTTGTATAGTAATTCAATACATTTTTACTTTATGCGAGTAAAAAAATTGGTTCATGTTTTCTAATGTTTACTTGTGTTTGTCTACTGGCTATGTAATACTTAAGTCATTTGCAGAATTCAGAACATAATAAAACTAACAGTCACATGTTTTTTTCGTGCAACGGAAATGCCAATAGGTTTTCTTTATAGAACTCTTTAAATTTTTAATATGCTATCAATCCATAAAGTTGACATTCTTGACAGTTTGAGAAAACTCAATTTGTTACATCTCAGACTAAACTGAGAGTATCACATGCAGAAAATAGATCCAAACATACAATGAATTCTAAAGACAAGTAATGTTTTCCCCAATATATAAAGAGAGTAACCCAGTCTAAAATTCTGAACTTGAGAAATCAAATAACAAAAAAGTAAAATCTGAAGTGCAGTCGCATTTAGAA
Source organism: Chamaecyparis obtusa (assembly GCA_027943335.1). NCBI lineage: Eukaryota > Viridiplantae > Streptophyta > Pinopsida > Cupressales > Cupressaceae > Chamaecyparis > Chamaecyparis obtusa. Next base: position 5,414 of record BSBK01004781.1, read on the forward strand.
GAAATAGCTCAATTATTAAGCTATAGCCTGCATAGCCAAAATGAAAACAGGAAGAAAATAGATCAAAATTACTGTTATACAGGGAAGGTAAAGGTGCTTGTGATGTTTCACATAGTAGAACACATCGCTCTATGCAATTACCATGTGATAAGCTCTCTGGTAAGCAATTTGCAAGCACCTGCGATAGGTGGCAATGAGATAAGGACCAAAGTGGGAGGCATGATATAAGCTCTGACTGGAATTTGTGGAAATTATCTCTATCAGGTATATGAGGCAAGGTGTGCAGAGCTGAAAGATCAACAACTTCATGAATCCTTATTGCTGAGTGTATGCTGCCAAGCAGAAAAAAACCAGAAGAATCATACCAAATGCCTGGAACACAAATTTATCCTGGTCAAGCATGGATGAATATTCTAGTCAAGCATGTATTAATAAGCATTTTTAGCTTAGCAAGAGAACTCTTTAATATTAAGAAGAAGACAAAAATATATTCTTCTAACCAACTTGAACTAATATACAACTGTAGCATAAGCATGCACTACATAGAAACTTATAAATATAATATCTATAGAACTCTAAATCTTGATCCTAGGAAAATTAGGGAAACAATTTTAAACCGGCAAAAACTTTGAAGTATGGTTATTTAAGAAAAGGCAGAAAACAAGAAATTGGCTAGAAAGTTAGAAACCTATAGAGAGGGTACAAATTTTTGGAAAAATGCATTGGGGACCTAGAAAAGGATTTCCAGCCTGACAGAAACTGTTTCTAAGTGTCCAGATTTATTGACTTTTGTGCTCAAATTAACATTCTGCACTGGTTAAAACATTCCCAAAATCTGCTCAGAAAATAACTCAGCATGAAATAAGAGGAGCGAGCGAAAGGTATATATGGAATAAGAATCAGAAGATTAAAAGATGATATGTTCATCTACTGTTAGCTTTATATTACAGAGCTTCATATTTCTGTTTATTCATTGTAGTTTATTGGAAAGGAGAAAATGAATTCCAGATTTATTGACTTTCATGTTCAACTAAACATTCTGCACTGGTTAATAAATTCCAAAGTTCTGCGCAGAAAATAATTCAGCATGAAATAAGAGGAGTGAAAGGTATATATGGAATAAGAATCAAGAAGATTAAATGCTGATATGCTCATTCTACTGTTAAATTTATATAACAGAGCTATATATTGTTGTTTATTCATTGTAGTTTATTCAAATTAGGTGTGGAAATTCATCAAAGTTTTAGATTGTCACATGCTTGGTAACTTAACCTGAGAAGTCATTTAATAATGCATTTCCCGATATCTCAACCTGGTTTAATCACTTCCTTTATATCTGTTTTTGTACTGTATATATTTCCACAATAACATCTATGTTTTATAATCAATAATTCTGAATAAATTATGATGCTGTCCATTTGTCTTGAACAAGAATTGACCAATATTTATGAAAAGATCATTTCATCTCAAGAAATTCAGAGATCAGCCGCCAAAAGTTGGACGACATTCTTTCTCAGCTGAGAAAGTCTGTTTTGAATGCAAGCATGATCTCTTGAACCATTGTATATTTCAACACATTGCTTGATTCTGAAACCCAGTATAGAAGATCTGACATTTATATGCATGATTGCTGAACATTGCCCTCCACTGGGTTAACAAATTGCTTTATGCTCAGTATCTCCTAGCAGGATTTGGAATATTGAGTTTGTTCTTTCTAAAACTTTATTCCGCTTTGCTATTTCTTCTGCCTGAATATCATTAGAATAGGATTTTATCTTTTGAATGTAAGTATTTCCAAGCCTAGCAAGTTGTAATTGACCCATAACAAGTTAAGGTCAGAGATTTAGATTTAAAAGAGGAGAGTTTTAACCTCTTATAATGTCCACGCCAAAACACTGTACAATAAGGTTGGTTTTGACACTTTGATATTATTGAAAAACCCTTTTTGGTTTCAGAATCTGTGCACATTAGTCACTTCTTCTATGCTCTGACGTTGATGCTAGAATGGTTTTCTTTCTATTGCTCTGCCCAATCCCTCCTCTCTATCCATTTCCTCTTTTTAAAAATGGACTTCAGTCATCGATTCAATTTCTGAAAGAAGAGAGGAAAGAGAGAAGAGATCTATCTTTGATTGACTGAGCTAAAATATTATATGCCATTCTTAAATTCTATTTTTCTTACTTCCTCTACTCTCTGATGTCTGAAATATGACTCTGAGGAAATTGCAAACGGTGAGAAGTTTTTGATAAGATAATCTATGAACTTAGCTTGTTTATGGGGTTGTTAGACTGAGAGGAATTGATAGATAATGAGAATGGCTGAATTGATCACAGTGTCACACTGTCTTCTCTGCTACAATTAGTGCTAAATGGCATTCGGATATTGATTACTGTTTCATATGATCTGCCATTGAGATGCACCAAGATGAGTCAGTTCGTCTCTAACATAGATGAAGCTTTTAAAAAAAGCTTAGTAGTATGATTCTTAGTTCAAAGACAATGGAGAAAATGTTAAAGATGCCAACTGCACAGGCTTGATGAACTTGTCAAATGTATACTTGCACATGGGACACATCTTTCTTCTGCTTTCCATTTCTCCTTGATTTTTGAGGTTCTGGGCTGAAAGGAATTTTATGGAGGGAGTGTTAGTGAGGTAGAGCATCTTGTATATAGGTAAAAGTATGAAAGCTCCTGGAGCTACAATTCATTTAATGGCAATCATATCATGTGTGGGATCATTTTGGTCTGGGTTTGTTTAGTTTGTTTTTTAATGTTGATTTTCCCAAGGTAATTGCTTTTGGAAATCAGAGGCACTCATCTCCAAGGCTAATGTCAAGGCTTCTCATCTATGTAATAGAAGCTTATGTGGGATTGGTTATACCCTATCTATTCTGATATTATATTCTTCCTTTAACTGATTATTAGGAATGAGTGACTACAAGTATGCAGCTCAGATTTATTTCTGAGTCTTGGTCAACACACTGAGTAGGATTGGTTTTCCGGAGATGTTCAGTTAGAGAGAGAGAGAGATGCATGTGCCCTAGAGTGGTGGAGGTCTCTTCATGATTCACATACAGGATTCTCATCTATGTAATAGAAGCTTATGTGGGATTGGTTACACCCTATCTATTCTGATATTATATTCTTCCTTTTACTGATTATAAGGAATGAGTGACTACGAGTATGCAGCTCAGAATTCTTTCTGAGTCTTGGTCTCTACACTAAGGAGTAGGATTGGGTTTCAGGAGATGTTCAGTTAGAGAGAGAGCGAGATGTATGTGCCCTAGATTGGTGGAGATCTCTTCATGATTCACATATACATTCTATTTTTTACCCCCTGGGAAGAGTAAGTATCCTTTTCATGCGTGGTGAAGCGGTTATGGCCTCCCCCTGATTCAAAGATACATTCTATTTTTTTACCCACTAGGATATGTAAGCATCCTTTCAATATAGGCTTTTTGCCAAATAACTACCCCAAACTAACCATCTTCTCCTATCCCTAGGTTCCATTGGAAGAAAAAGAAATAATGTAGACTCCTAAGATGTAAACTGTTATACAATTCAGTAGCGAAAGGGCTTTTATTTCAAGAATATCTGAATAATCTCCAAAACAATAAAAAATGGAATACAAAGCCACCCATGACAGCAAAAAGATTAGTTCAGCTTTGGTTTAAATCAAATTGCCCAGGAAAATAGCTTAGAATCGTTAAATTCATCTAATAACCAAATCCTGAAAAGTTTTCAAATAAAGAAATTAACCCAAGAAACACCTCTATGTAGATGTCAAATCGTATTTATTTAACTTCTAAAATTAATATTCGCCGAATGTTAACTAATCTAAAATTTGCTAATCAGACAATCCACAAGTTAGTCTGAAATGCCACTAAATTAACCACCACGACAATTGAAGATTTTAGCATTCCACGGTCCATGATGATGAAATCACATTGAAATAATAACTAAATTAAAACGGCAATATAAGGCGATAATCCATAACCTATGAGTGAAAACTGACCTTTACACTAAGTTTGAAGCCTGGGGAGACTGGGAGGAATGGGAGTGAGTCTGCCGAAGGAAGCAGTCTTATTGAGGCCTCCAGCAGCGTTCACATCAGGCATTGAGATGGAGATCCTGTATTCCATCTTCCCCGAAGATCTCTTTTCACTGTTATTATTATAACTGCTACCCTTGGAATGTTGTTTGTATCGCCGCTTGGGCATGAAATGTTCTTCTTCTTCGTCTTCCTCTTCTTTGCCACCAAGGGTTCCTTGAGGGCCTTCTGGAGCAAGTAGTTGATGCTGTGATTGTGAAGGTAAAATGGTGGAGGCAGCCACGAGAGTTGCCATTCCCAGCTGCAATGAGGACACTGCCCTATCCTTCCCTGTTGAAGATGGCTCTAGCCCTCTGCTTAGCAGCGGCAGGAACAATCGCTCAAGATAAAAAAAATCAAAATGGCGCAGCAACTCCAGTGCACAATTGAACGGATTAAAATTGTGTTTTGATTACAAACCATCAGCAGCTATAGCCAAACACGTTGGCAGGTATGTGGCAGAATCACAATCCTCACGAGTGAGAAATAGACAGCACAGACAATGCAATTACTGCCGGAAAACAGCACACAACAGGCTGACATTTTCCGAGGCCAAAAAATGAACTTTCCAGACTAAAATCCCACACAGAAAGCCTATTGGATAAAAATTACAACCTTACATCTCTTGCCTAAGCTAATTCTCATCTATTTTATTAGCCTGGCCAACTTTGACATTGTCAGACTCAGTCGTATTTCTTTGATTTTCTTCAAATTAGATTTCCATCATTTTCTTCTGTCATCATTTCCATTGCCTCGCATTCTTCTGAGCACCAAAATGCTTCCAATGTATTTTTATTTTCTACATGAAAAGTGCAAAAGACTTTCATTGCTACTTTTCCTTCGTCCTGATGCTATTGGAAACTGATTCAATGATTTTATAAATATTTTACAGAAGAATTTAGTGTGACCACACTTTAGTTTTAATGACCTAAGTTTCAATACATGTCACCAAGGAATTGACCTAAAAGCAGATTGAAGCTCAATAATCTGCAAGAACATCTTAGAAACCCATAACATGGCAGGGACTAAAAGCTGAGAAGCGGTTTGAATGTGAACACATTCTTGCTCAGGCATCAGCCACAAATGGTTTCAGGAACAATAATATGGAATTCCAGGAAAAGCACAAAACTTACTGAGCATTCCTAATCTGCATCATGTACTATTGTTGTCAAGTGTGAAAATGTATCAATAAGTTACTTTTCTGGCTAAGTGCTAACGTGAGAACCATTTAAGAGTCACTTTCTCAATGCAAAAATGCAATTGTGTCAACATGAATTTAAATACTTAAGAGTAAAAAGTACTTAACATATGCTAGAAATGTATTCGCATCTCATCTTGCTCGTCATGACTACCCTTTCAAAGACTAATTTTTATTATTTTGTTCAGCTTTTATCTTGCATTTTTATTTGTCATTGAGTTTTGTTGGACATTTAAATTGTGTAATTGAATTGTGTATTTTAATTTTTTATTTCAACTAAGAATTTAGCACACATAATGAGTAAGTAACAAAATACCCTGATGTAGAGCACATGAAATCAATGCTCTGCAGGGAATGGATAAAGAGTGAGATGCAATTCTTTTGAACCCTATTTTGGCTGTCGAGAAAACTTGCTAAGGTTGTTGTCTTGCTACTTACTCTAGGAAAGGATAATGCTAACCACTCACTAGTTTCTAATTCAAAATGCAGTGTAGTGGTTGGAAACTAGACAAATCCAACCAATATGTATGATATTCCAATTTATTTAATGTCTTACATACAGTGTACAGTAAGCTCCTTGCCTTCTTGAAGGGGGATTCATCTCAATCTTCTTGAACTAAACGGTAGAGAATGCTAACTATCATGTTTCTGAAAACTGCAGAAAATATTGGCAATTACTAATAGTAATGGGTAGACATAGCAATTTGGTCTTGAAATGTAATTGAAGGACCAACACGGCATCACCATTTTGTATGTTAAATGACCACTGCTGAACTGTACAGAGAATTAAAACCAGAATGTTATCTGATAAGGAACTTAGAAGATCAGACGATTATATAAATAAATGGATCCAAACTATCACAGTACAAGTTGTTCTAGGACAGCAAATCATTGGAAAATGCAACATCCGATTCTGAGCAGTCAGGAATCAGAATGACTCAAATATCTTTGTAGAGTGTTGTATAACTCAAACCTTTATAGTTACAAACTTACAAGGAATTACATGCTCATGTTTATAACCCCATCTTATCCATAGCAATGTCAAAGAATTTAATTCATTATTTATATCTGATAAGGAACTAAAAAGATCAAAAGATTATATAAATAAATGGATCCAGACTATTACAGTACAAGTTGTTCTAAGACAGCAAATCATTGGAAAATGCAACATCCGATTCTGAGCAGTCAGGAATCAGAATGACTCAAATATCTTTGTAGAGTGTTTCAAATAACAGAATTTCTCAAATATCTTGTTTGTGTTGGTACAAAATTTCAATATAAAAATTAGAAAACAAAAAAATGAATTTTAAATATATAAATAGCATAACAGCTACAAGAAAATTGTGAATGTAAAATACAACAACAAATATGCATTATATAGGATAATTTAATCAAATCAAAAGAACACATATATTCTTGATACCATAGTGAGAAATTTGCCTCAACTCTTTATATCAAATTTTGCTTCCAACTCTTTATAGAATGAGGTGAATATGTATTTGTATTTGCATTTGCATTTTATTTGATTGATTTAGATTTTTTTAAGATATATCTCGACATCTCTTATATATATATATTTTCAAATATAGATATACTAGTAATAACTAGCCCTCCCAACTACTAATCCATTGGACCCTCATTCCAAAGGGCAAAATATGGAAGCACAGACAACGCCAATAAACTTGACAAAACACCTCAAAGTACTGTGGTTTCATAGAATTCCATGATTGCATGATATTCACAAAATGGCCTTGCTGAAAAGGCTTCAGAAACTTTAAAGAAATTGCAATTAGCATGTGTAAAACCCAATTTGACAACCTTTGCCAGGATCCTTCCCGCCTATGCCAAAATGGGAGCTCTGGATTTGAAACGGCATTTTAGCATGGAGGGTTTCATCCCAATTTGAAAACCTTTGCCAACATCTTTCCCAATGCTGTCTTTCAAAACATGTCTAATATTTTATAAAGAAATTGCAATTAGCATGAAATTATTTACATAACTTTAGTTCTCATTTAATCCAGCATCATCAATAAATGGCACATCAGGACTGGTCATTGATGCATGATCACAGTTTTCCAGAATAGACACATCTTTGTCACTCATTTAGTAAACTGTAGGAATAAACAGAAATTTTCCGTGGGGCAGAACCACTCAACAGAGCCTTAGGCTCACACAAATATTTGGGAATATTTAAATATTTACTCAAATAAGAAAATGATTTTTTTACGAGACAAAAAGACAGTACAAATAATGATACATGTGTGATAGGAAAGCTTTTATTAATTATTATACATTCCTTAAATGGCCTTATAAATGCTTCTGAGTGACCTGAAATAGACTTTCTATTAGAGAACCAGCTTGACTCAATTGTCTCTTTGAATAATTTGAGTACCACACTTGGCTTCAGATACAAAGAAACATTAGATTCCTCCATGTTTCTGACTAGAGTCATGTAATGAGAGACAAAGGGAAGCAGGAAACCAATAAAATGTCAGAATAAGGAAAATTGAGAACGCAGTTTCTACTGTTGGTACTTGGCAAGGTGTCATGCATTTAAGCTTTTTCAATCAAAAGTGAAGTGTTTCAATTACTGTTGGCATTTACTTGCATGAATTGATCCAGAATTTACAGTACTCTCCTCCACACAAGGATCGAATTTCAAAATGAGTATTAGACGGAAAAGCAAATAGCTGTGTACTAGCTGGATTTGGATGAAAATTAGCCGAGTAACGACTAGCACTAAGAATAACCTGTTGTAGCTGCTGCAGGCCTGATGCTGGTGGGACAAGCTCGTAAGACAACATATGGTTAGGATAGGGCAAAATTGAAATATTATCACGATGGGCTCCAGACAGAAGGAAGCTCCGGCAGTCAACTGAAGAGAATTTAATATCCTGCAAATGAGAAGTCTTATTTTTTATGTTCAAAGGGAGGGTGAAGGGCACCTCTAGTAGCATTAGGACACTGGACACTGATGACTAATGGTGTTTTCTCCACACATTTAGGAGAAAGTTTTACTTGTGTTAAGTTCACTGAGGGCAAATTAAAAAGTAAAGGCTGAAAATAATTATCACTCTTAACCTGATCACAAGAGATTGAGTGGATGGATTATGTATCTCTTTTCCACCTCGTACAAATGCTTCCCACACGGAGTTCTGAAGAAATAATCAATGGACATACTGAAAATATTTTTTTGAATTTCATCTGGCATTAACAAGGGAGAAAGATCAGGTCCTTTTGAGCTGCCACAACTTTGTAAATTCCATGTTGATGTGGTTAAATCCACCTTAAACTGCACGTTGTCCTTACAGAGCATGAACTACCATCCTCCTTTTCAACAGTTATACGGTATACCAATCTTAGAGGAAGATCAGAGGAGTTTTTCACTGTTACCACAAGTACGCTGGTTTTATTCAAAGCTAACGAAATGGATGGAACAGAATCCTTTTTTCTTTGAATATTTGTCACTAATCAAGAGTCTCTTCGGAAAGGTGTCATATAACTGTGATTTACCGCAATAGCAGTCTTACCTTCTATCTTTAAGCTTCTGCGCACATGGGTCTTTTGAGAAGCACCTTCTTTTCCATTCTGAGAAATGGGGTGGTGTTCTAGAGAAACAATGTCATCAGCTTTGGTTTGTGCCATCGTATGAATAATTGAGTGGATCAGAGTTGCGTATGTCTACATATGGAAGAGACAGCAACTCAGTGAATTATCCTTAGTTGATGTAACTGAGAAACCCAGAGACATTACACATGGATAACCATGGAACGGTTTGGCTCTAAACATGTTACAGTCGTTGACAACAAATAGTTTATCGGAGGTTGTCATATTAAACAGCAGTTTAAGAGTGTGAATCGCCTTGTGTTATTCCTCAAACACTTGGTGCCAATTAACATCTCTTTCAAAGAAACAAGTTAGACAAATTTGGAGATTTCATATGGACCAAAATGGCATAAGCTGGAAAAATCACAGGGTATCGCCCAGTTTGTTTGAATTAAAAATTGAGCAAGCAATCCACACAATTTAACATTGTATGAAGCAGGCATATGCATTCATCTGATGTATTTCCATTGTTCATAGATGATATTTTATCTTTGGTTAACAATGTAATTCTTAAAACATTTTGTCAACCTAGATCTTAGACCAATTTAAACTGTTGCAACTCACTCAAATTTGCCAAATTTTCAACTATTTAACTCATCGCTAGTTTTGTCAAGTTCCCTTCCATTCATTTATTGTGACCTTAACTGGATGGACTTGAAAAGTGGACAATTGTCAGAGCCCAAAGTCCAAATAAAGCAAAGCCTTAATTGACAAATTTAATGAGACGGAAGATGAGGCCATTCTATGGGAAGGGCTAAGCCACTAGTAGAAGAGGAATCACGGTTATCTAGATTTCTCCAAATATCAAAAGGGACATCATCACATCAAGCTTTCAGCTAATAATGACACGTCTTTCAGTTTCTTTTTCAATAATAGATTGAGTGTTACAAATAAGAGAAATGACCAAAGCAAGACAAGAAAATTTCAAGAATGTAATGCTCTAGAGGCCTTACAATCATGAGGCTTTGGAGAGGTTGTATGGATAGGATGGTTGAGACCAACCATGCGATGCCCTCTTCCTAGTTTGTCCTCAAATTTGTCCTAAAAATCTTAATGACAACAAATTAGGGTTAGGGTTAGGGTTACACTTACCAAGTAAAGTATCTTCTCAAATAGTGCAATCATGGATTTGAATCCTACAATCATAACATAAGAAACATGTACACATGTATACCATATATAACCATTACTAGGGTTAGTCCATAACATGAGATTCATAAAACATCTATAGCATCATTGCAAACACACTAGAGAAGAAGCCTATGTTACCGGTTCGGGTTCGGGGATAGGTGCGAGTACAAGAACCTAGTACGTGGGTACGTGAATTATTTTTAGGGGTTTGGGTATGTATGGGTCTCTCTCTGTCTCTCTCTCTGTCTTTGTCTCTGTCTCTGTCTCTGTCTCTCTATATATATATATATACACATAGATATACATATATATATACATAGATATACATATATATCTACATAGATATATATATATCTATGTATATATATATATATATATATATATATATATATATATATATATATATATATACACATATATATATGTATGTATATATATATACATAGATACACACACAAAAAAAGAAAAAAAGAAAAAAAAAAGAGAAATATATAGAATTCTAAAACTAGATCATTTCATAGTATGAAACTTCATCATTGATCAATGCCAAATGCCAAAGATAAATATATATTTCTCTTATTTTGTGTGTGTGTGTGTGTGTGTTACACACACACACACACACAAAATAAGAGAAATATATAGAACTCTAAAACTAGATCATTTCATAGTATGAAACTTCATCATTGATCAATACCAAATGCCAAAGATAAATATTAAATGCCAATTGATAGTAGAAAAATATTCAAATAAGCATATATGTACCCAACAGGTACCCTGTGTGAACCCAACAAGTACCCACATATGTACTCGAATCGGGTGCGTACCCAAACCCGGTACGGGGCCTGTGGGTACAAACCTGGTAACTTAGGAAGAAGCATGATAGATCTATATGAAGCCATCTTTCACTAAGCCCATGAGAAGAACTTTGGCCCTCTTGGCCTCATTGGTAGGCAACCAAGACATCCACCCAGGGTCCCTACCTAGTGGGGTGCTTGTATCTGCTTTCCCTATCCATGCTTCATCTCCTAAGATCTAGTAGCCTTCATGATAGAGTCGGAGGGAAGATCATAATGGAGGTTCCTTGATTGTCCTATTTAAGCACAAGGGCAGAACTTAGAACTTTGGCCCTCTTGACCCTACTGGCAGGCAACATGGACATTCATTCAGGGCCCCTACCTAGATGGTAATCCTCATGGTTCCTCTTCCCCTTACACCTTCTTCCTTCTATAATGATGGAAGTTCACAAATAGATTATTGATACATGCATCTATATCAAATCATAAATAAACATACATACATAATTGATTCACAATAATGCACAGGCCATGATAATACCACAAGATTCATTATTCAGTTTGTAAAACCAGATTAGTGAGAGTCTGATCTTGAATATGTGTGTTGTTTACATGCATTTGATTTTGATTATTATTCCTTGTTCACTGATTGTCATTCTTTTGTTTGATGGCCTGATCCCCCTGCAGTAAGCATACATACAACATATGTGAGCAATTATACAGAAACCCACTTGATGGCGCATACCAAAGTAATTACTATTTCTGCTATATGGATTATATCTTAGACTTGACAAAGGTATAGGTTGGAGATGCTTGTCTTGATCTGCTCTTCCCAGATTTACTCTTTCGATCCTCTTCCCTTTTCTACTACCTTGTATCAGATTTCTTGATCTTCGATTATCCTTGATGAATATGCGTTTTCCTTCTGCTGCTCATGATTTGATTGCTTGATTTCCTTAGTATGGTTTGATCTGCCTAATTGTCTTCTTGATGTGATTGTGTTTGCTTCATAACTTCCTTGGGTATCTATCATACCAAAATATTAGACTCATATATATATATATATATATATATATAATATATATATGGTAAGTGCACAAAGATGGGGGACCAAAAAGGGGTATAAGTTGCCACTTTTTTTCCTAAAATCAGCAAACTCTGAACTTCAACAAGAAATTGAAGATAGTTAGACTCAAAATTTTGAGATGTGACAAAAACAAGAGTTGTAATACTTTGAATCTAGTTCCTAAACTACTAGCTTATTTTGAAAATGGTGCAGATTAAGGCCCTCAAAAAGGGAAAGCACAAAAAGTGGTCCTGTTTTTTGTCCAAAAACATAACATAGCGTCTGGTGTGCTCCCCCTAAAATGTTAACTTTTTTTTTGAATTTTTTTAATTGCTCCAATGAGAAGTTAGCTAACATCACTTAGTTTATCCCGGATTTTTTTGGTAATTTTTTTATGAACGTATAATTTTTTATGAATTTACGAAGTGCACACATCTTGAAAACATGAAATTTCTGTGTGCTCCCCCTAGAAATCATTTAAAACTAATTGAAAATTAAATTTTCTTTTTTTTAAAGTGTGTAGAATGGAGTCTAGTTTCTAAAAATGTAACTTATTGCAAAATTTGATGAACGAGCCAAAATCTATGCCCAAAATACTACATGTTGGTTTTTTACAAAAAATGGACATACACACAAAAGAAATTAGAGTTGAAAAACTTAACATAATCAGAATTCAAAATAAATTATATGCTTAGATAGCTAACAGAGAGATCTACAATATCACGTTGTCTAATTTTTGCATTCTTGAGCCACGAGTAAACCTGACGAGGAGCACACAAAAAAAGATGTCATTTTTTTGTATGTCTGCTAGAAAACACGTCTTAGGCCTATTTCAATCGTCCAAGCCTTTGGGTTGGATCTCCAAGGCAAATCCAAGCCTTAGGATTGGTAAATTCAAATCCTTTAAAAAGTGCGCACGCCCTATAGGGCGTGCGCCCTATGTAAATTTATGAGATTTACATAATGATGAGAAATATTCAAAGTGGGAGGAAGAGAGAGAGAGGGAGAGAGAGGGAGAGAGAGAGAGTGCTCTCTCTATCTCTCTCCCTCCCCCATACTCTCTCTCCCTTTCTCCCCCTTATCACTCTCTCTCTCTCCCGCTTATCACACTCACTTTGACCTTCTCTCTCTCTCTCTCTCTCACACACACACACACACACCTTCTCACTCTCACCTTCTCTCTCTCTCTCTCTCTCACATCACCCTCTCTCTCTCTCTCTCACACACACACACACACACACACCTTCTCACTCTCTCTCACTCACTCACTCTCTCTCTCTCACACACACACACCTTCTCACTCACTCTCCCTTATCTCCTCTCTGTCATCACCCTCTCTCTCTCTCTCACACACACACATCACCCTCTCTCTCTCTCTCTCACACACACACACACACACACACACATCTCCTTTTCCTTCTCTCTCTCTCTCTCACACACACACACACACACACACCTCTCCTTCTCCTTCTCTCTATTCTACTCTCTCCCTTTCCCCTTCTCTCTCTCTCTCTCTCTCTCTCCCACACACACAGACACACCTCTCCTTCTTCTCTCTATCCTACTCTCTCCCTTTCCCCTTCTCTCTCTCTCTCTCTCTCCTTCACTCTCTCCCTTTCCCCTTCTCTAACTCTCCTTCCCTCTCTCTCTCTCTCTCTCTCTCTCTCTCTCTCTCCCCCTTCTCCTTCTCTCTCTCCTACTCTCTCCCTTTCCCCTTCTATATCTCTCCTTCCCCTTCTCTCTCTCTCTCTCTCTCTCTCTCTCTCTCTCTCTCTCCCCCTACTCTCTCCATCTCTCTCCATCTCTCTCTCTCTCTCTCTCACACACACACACACACACCTCTCATTCTCCCCTCTATCCTACTCTCTCCCTTTCCCCTCTCTCTCTCTCTCTCTCTCTCTCTCTCCCACCCACACACACCTCTCATTCTCCTTCTCTCTATCCTACTCTCTCCCTTCCCCCCCCCTCTCTCTCTCTCTCTCCCTTTTCCCTTCTCTATCTCTCCTTTCCCTTCTCTCTCTCTCTCTCTCTCTCCCCCACCCACACACACCTCTCATTCTCCTTCTCTCTATCCTACTCTCTCTCTCTCTCTCTCTCTCTCTCTCTCTCTCCCTCCCACACACCTCTCTCTCTCTCTCTCTCCTACTCTCTCCCTTTCCCCTTCTCTAACTCTTCTTCCCCCCTCTCTCTCTCTCTCTCTCTCTCTCTCTCTCTCTCTCTCTCCTTACCCTTCTCTCCTATCTCTATTCTCTCTCCCTCTCCCCTTCTGTCTCCTTACCCTTCTCTCCTACCTCTAATCTCTCTCCCTCTCCCTCTCCCCTTCTCACTCTCCTTACCCTTCTCTCCTACTCTCTCCATTCTCTCTGTCCCTCTCTCTCTTTTCTCCCTTTTTCTTATTTTACATAGGGCGTACACCCTATAGGGCGTGCACCCTATGTTTAAGACTAGATGCGCACATGACATGTTTTTTGTTTTGTATAAGGCGCATGCCCTATAGCGCGCTCGCGCTATGTAAAACTAGAAGAAACGGTCTTATTTGGCAAGGATCTGATGAAAGAGGCCCACATTTTGTTATGCTGTCTGAATTCTGCATTTTCTCCGACAAGCTTTCGCTTTTCATGGTGTTGATAGTGACAAATCAACATCGTTTTGCACCATAGTGACAAATTTTTGCTTTGCACCATCGTGAAAGTCAATTATTGGAATCAAAAAAGACAAAAAGAGATTGAGGTAAGTTTTTTATGGTCTACATGTCAAATGTTAATAGTGTTTTGGTTTATAATTTGTATGATATAGACTTGTTCTTGATACATAATTTGATATAAGTGTAATAAATTTATATTATAATTTGTCATATTGTAAGAGGTTTATATTATAATTTGACTTATTGGTTTACATTTATATTATATTTTTAAAATTGTAATCAATTGATATGTAGAAATCATCATCATGCCAAGGAAATGAGCAAAGAATTTAACACCGGAAGAGCATGAAAGAGACAAAGAGAAGAAAAAGGAAAGAATGAGACAACTTCGTGAACAAAAAAAATTAGATACTATAGAAGAAGATTTTCCTTTGGATGAGGAACATGAAACATCAATACGAAGTAAGAGAGAATTGAAATTGGAATAAAAAAGACAACGAATGAGAAACTTGCGTGCAACCAGACAATTGAATTATGAAGATGTGGGGACATCATCTACGAGTTCCCAAGTTCAAGAGACATCATCATCCAATGTTCGAGGCACACCAATGTATCATGTTGAAGGCACACCATTGTCTACTTCCGAAGGTGGAGGCACACCATTGTCTACTTTCCGAAGGTGGAGGCACACCAATGTATCATGTTGAAGGCACACCGTTGTCTACTTCCGAAGGTGTGGGCACACTCTTCAATCATGTTGAAGGCACATCATTGTCTACTTCTAAAGGTGTGGGCACAACGTCTCATGTTGAAGGCACTCAAGATGGTACGCAATTCACACAATGTTTTTGATGCTCCTAGAATTATTAAATATAGAAAACCAAAATATTTGATTGATATTGATACTAACATTTTTCAAGCAATGCTTGATAAGATTCCCGTGTGTACTTGTCAAAGAAATGTTAATCGTATTTGGAGATCATTTTTTGAGACTTTAAACATGACAGGAAGATGTCAATTATTTGTTGAAATGATGAGAAATCTAAAATTTAGGCCCATCATGAAGATTCTTGGGCTAAGAATGATAGACGAGTCAAGTGAAAAATCTATTGTAAAGAATCTAATGACTGCATATGAGAGTGTGGGTTCTACATCACGCACGAAAGATAGTAATGTCACACGACGTGTACTTACATCAACGATAGTAAGCACTCAAATGAAGAAATTTCGACTCATTAGAAAGATAAGCAAAACATTGAAAATAAGTAGAAAGTCTTTAATGAGAGCCCTGGGAAGGTGTCAAAGAGTGGAAGATCCAAATAGCAATGAGTTATGGGCATTTTCCGGTAGACTACCGCGAAAAGATAAAGCAATTGTTGAAGCTTTGAAATCTTTGATTGAAGAATTTTGGAAGAATAATACACGGGTATCTCCTAATCAAAGAGATGTTGTAAGAAGGAGGATTGGTAGTCGAATTCGTGTTCCACATCCAAAACATTTTTTGGATTCAACTCAGACACAATTCTTTGCAAAATTTATGCATATGTATCCTCAAATTAAAATTAGTCAGAGATATTTTGAAATGTGTAAACCTTTTTATGTCAAGATAAATCACACATGCACAACTTGTTGTTGTAGGGTACATATTGAATTTTCTAACCATTTTGAAGTTTATAGGAATATATGTGTAGCTTTGCACTCTAACAATGTTTTGCAGGATTGTAACATAAATGTCCCACCTAGATCTTCAAGGGAATTAATATCTACCATTTTATGTGAAAGAGTGGATGGTCAACAATTTTACAAGCTCTCATGCTTGAATGGTACATGCATAGATTGCGGAGGTTTGCGACGTTTGTCAATTTGTCAACATATGGAGAGTACGCATGCAATCGGTAACAAAATAGTGGAATTTGGAAAATATAAGACCGTGACATACAATCTAAAAGATGGAAAAGAGGCTAAAAGATGTGATTTAGTAATTGAAAAAATTCCAGTGTATCAGTTCATGGACATTTTTTGTAAAAATATTATTTATGAGTATGCAAGGCATACACATAGAGCGCGATGGTTAGATATGCAATTCAAGTTGTGCAAGGACACATTCCCACTTGATACCATTGTTTCAGTTGTGGACTTTGCAAAGAACTACACACTACAACCACAGAATGAGGTGCAAGCAAAGTATTACAGCTCTCAACAGGTTGCTATATTTGTTCATATAGCATTCATGCATGCACCAGACAGTACAAAGGAGAACAGGAAGATATTGAGGGACTATCATTTTTATATCAGCGATGATCGCTCACATTCTACAGAGTTTTTACACGGTTGCTTTCAACTATTTTATGGTCATTTGGCAAATAGGGGCATAAAATATCATCGACATATCATTTGGTCAGATAATTGTGCATCCCAATTCAAGAATTCGCGGATGTTTTATTGGTTGTGCAGGATGCATAAGATTATTGGAATTCAATATATGTGGAATTTCACAAAGGCCGGTCATGGAAAGGGAGAGCACGATAGCGCAGGTGCATGTATTAAAAGAGCCTTAACACGTGAAGAATTTAAGTACATAGAAAAAGAAACATTGTCAGATGCGGGATGTATTGTCCAGTGGTGTAATGCTACAATGGGTCCAGGTAATGAAGGCGAGTCTACAGTTCGTAGATTTTTTTGGTTGATGGATGAAACTAACATTGCACCATATGAG
This sequence comes from Chamaecyparis obtusa, assembly GCA_027943335.1. Lineage (NCBI taxonomy): Eukaryota > Viridiplantae > Streptophyta > Pinopsida > Cupressales > Cupressaceae > Chamaecyparis > Chamaecyparis obtusa. Next base: position 22,658 of record BSBK01004781.1, read on the forward strand.
GATTGTTGTACATTGACAGGATCGAGTGAGCTACACTCTTTTAGAAGTTGTAATGCAGGGTCATGGAGTATCCACACATGACATATGGCATGCTTTTGTTCATGATGTGTAGATGAAGATTGGGATGGGTGTGAGTCAAAGGAATAGGTTGACGAATGGTATACATGTATTTTGAGTCCACTTGCCTCCTATCATCCCCATGAATCACTACAACCGACAGAAATGGAATCATCCATTGACTTTGATCGCTTATCTGATCTAGTACAACTAGGTCGGTATTTTTCACATACAAATAATCTCAAATTTAGTACTTTATCATAAATATTTAGTAAACTAATGTCCTCATCATGTTTATATCATTACAGGCCATGTTTTTGCTATTATTGCATCTGAAGACAATGAAGAAGGGACAGATTATTATTTGTGTTGTTGTGTAGAGGCAAAAAAGAAATTGGATCGCTCAGTTATTGATGGTGAAGAATTAGAATACCCTATAGGAGCAGTGGTTGTAACTGGTACATGGCTTAGACGGTATGCTATGAAGAACCCTAGGTTGTGGTTGTTCAAAGATTGGGAGACACACAGAAAGATTCTTCATTATTCAAACCTCGTCGTTGCATCAAATGTCCACTTAATCAAATATGGGGGAAGACCGCAAAATAAAACTCTTTGGAAGGTTCGTGAGTCAGACCACGAGGTAATACTTGAGACAATCAAGGGTAGGGCAGACCCACTTGGTTCATTGGACTAAATGGAGATACAAAATATCGTAACATGTCAAATTTATATAGCACTGTAAATTGGGTGGATTGTAAATTGCTCATGCATTACCCCGTATGTATAACGGGAAGTTTGTAACATTTAATGACAACCTTTCTCTTCTATTTTTTGGGGCAATATCGGAAGGTTTTCTCTACTCAGCTCTTTCCTCCAGTGCTCCTATTGAGCTGAGTTGTAAAAAAATTTCTCATTATTAATAAAATTTTTTTTATAATAGAAATTCTTGACATACAATAAGATCTCAGTTTAGCATTAACTTCCACACATAAACCCAAGCCAAAACCAACTTCTAAACAAGCTTGCCATAAACACCATGTACAAAAAACTTAAAATCTTCCAACAAAACCTAACCCAGAGCAGTAGGAAACTTGGTAACAACCTTACTTCCTTCAGAAGCAGCATGCCTAGCCAGCTCTCCAGGCAGAACAAACTTGACAGCAATCTCAATTTCTCTGGAGGAAAGTGTCACGATCTTGTTATATTTCAGCAGAGAATCAGCCTTAGGAGTAATCTTATCAAAAACATCAATCATGAAGCTCTCCATGATATCCATGGCAGCACTGGATATTCCCTTGGAGGGATGCACTTGTTTCAACACCTTGTATATTAACCTTTTGTAACTTCCGACACTTCTCTTCCTCTTCTTTTTCTTATTCTCTTCCTTTTGAACATCACTTTCTTTTCTTTTCTCAGCTTTGGAGAATCCTTTACTTCATTCTCTCATTTCATACCATCTTGATGCAGAGCCCTCCACTATCACCTTAAATAGGCCAACTCAACTCGAGGATTCAACAAGTAACTTGGAATCAACTCAAGGAATCAGTCCTATTCAAAGATCAAATGGAGTTCTCTGACTTTTTAAGTCACTTCCACAACCACACTCATGAATTCACTATCACTTTTCTTTGTTCCAATCTCTCTAAGCACTAGTACCCTCCTAGGCCACTTAGTGCACCTAGTGCCTCCAACACACCAAAAACCAAACCAGATTTCTTACCTTGATCCCAATGCTATGGATCATCTTAACATGGTACATTAGACATGTTCAAACTCCCCTTTCACTCCTATCCACTCATCTTTCACATTCTTCCACTATAGCCTTCCAGGCCTGCCTAGTAGCCCTGCCAAAACTGAAATCAGCGTTTTTCTCCCCAAACTTCCCAAACAACCTATCAATGTTTTTGCATTTTTGAGTACCCTTTTTGGAGTTCCTAAGTTGATATCAATCTCAAACTTTAACTCTTTGACTGGTGTAGACTTCCTTTTTTAAGTGCTCTTCTCCCAAGCCTAATTAGCCCCTCCTAACAAAGCAACCCTATCACCCACTTATTTCCAGGGTTCCATGACCAAAAAAAGTCTTTTATTATGATCCTAAACCAAGGATTTTCCACTTTTCAAGAATAGACAACAAGTTTTAAACAACCAACTACAAAACCCTCTATTTAAGGCCTTCACACCTGTGGCTTCTCCAATCTAACACCTCCACACACTTCCCAATCAAACTAAGGGTTTAAAAACCATTAAAACAACATAATATGACCATCCAAGCCATAAAATATGGCCCTCCAATGGACGAATCTCTCTGACCATGACTGGTCCCAACACTAGTAACCCCCAATCAGCACTTTACTCTCCATGTTTGTGGTCTCTCCTCCACAATACCTGCCCATCCCTGCATTTAAACTTCTATACAAGGATTATATACATGTTATGACTCCTCCCACCAATCACATCGACCACAGGGGGTGGGGGAGTCAATCCATTCATTAAACTTTCAAAATAAACAAAGTGTTGTTTGCAAAATCCCTGTTCAGGACAATCAAGAATAACTTGGATTTACTGTCCCAAAATGTCACAAAATGCTTCTAAACAATCCTTCCATAAACACCACATACAAAAAACCTAAAATCTTCCAACAAAACCTAACCTAGAGTAGTAGGAAACTTGGTAACAACCTTACTTCCTTCAGAAGCAACATGCCTAGCCAGCTCTCCAGGCAGAAAAAACTTGACAACAATCTCAATTTCTCCGGAGGAAAGTGTCACAATCTTGTTATATTTCAGCAGGGAAGCAGCCTTAGGAGTAATCTTATAAAAAATAATGCAGAGGTGACATCAAGAATCTGGAGTGCCCTTCCTTTTGCTCCCACAACTCACCAACCAACTACAATGACCTAAGGATGTTCACAAACTCCTTAAATGGTGTAACACAACCAAAACAAGGGTTTCCTACTCCAACAAACTCCTTTAGAAAGTTTACAAACTCAATCAAACTTTGGTGCCTTTTGGGCTTTAGGGACACTAGGCCTAAATCTAGCCTTTAACTAGAATTCTTCACCAGTGGACTTCCTGACCACTCCCAAGCATTTAGATGGTCCTCATATGACCTAAGGATGCTAAACCAACTCTTGGTTTGGTCCCTTTACAACCGTACCATAGCAAACTAGACCTACACCCACTTTTCCTTGTAGCCCCTCTCAACATAGATTTTCTATTCTAACTTTTTCACAACTGAGTATCTTGACACAAACAGGGCATTTTCAGACACCCATTTGGAAGTTATGTAAGATCCCAAAGCCTTGTCTTCCAACTCCAATCCAGCACCACCTAACTCTCACCTTGTACACAGACCTAATTGGCCTAATTAGGCTTGGTTTACAAAGGAAGTGTGAGGTATAGGGTTCTTGGAATTGGTACAGTGCTCCAGATGTTCTTCTCCAACCTCAAATAACTCAAAACCACTCTTACTTCATTCACTTAACTAATCTATGCACTCATTTACAACTTTCTCCTACTAGCTAGACTGAATCTTCTAAAAAATTCAGACTAGGGCCTGATGCATGAAGGCGTTGCCCTTCGAGCCAATGCAAAAGCCTTCAGAATCCATTGATACATGGATCTAACTTGCATCTTCCAAATTCCTAGGGTAAACCCATGGCTAGAATGCAAGTTAGGCCTCCATTTGTGTTCAGGGCCCTCGAAAAGCTTGCTTCTTGGACTGTTTGGAGAAAAAAATGAAATAACTTTAACAACTGAAACTAAAACTTCTTCAAATCAACACCAATGTTCACTAACATGCAATACAGTATTCTCACATGCAAATCATGGCTCTGTAAAAATCGTACCAAAATTAGGATGATCTATTTGGATCCATCCTATTTATTACAAACACTAATAAAACAACACAAATTCCTACTAGTGGAGGGTGCCCTACACCAAAAAATATCAATCATGAAGCTCTCCATGATATCCATGGCAGCACTAGATATTCCCCTGGAGCGATGCACTTGTTTCAACACCTTGTATTCTTAGATTTCATTGCTTTGACTACTGAATCCTTTGTGGGCTTGAACATCACTTTCTTTTATTTTCTCATCTTTGAAGAATCCTTTACTAAAGTTGATTCACCATCATTTGACCATCCTATGATGGATTCATGCATAAAATACCCCCTCCAAAGGCTAGAACATCTACTGTTGTACACTTGCACCAATTTGATGACCCTTATGCACCCTTCAAACTCATCAAACTCCTTCAATCACTCTCAACTTGCAAACTCTTCAACCAAAACCAACTTCAACACATAAACCCAAGCCAAAACCAACTTCTAAACAAGCCTGCCATAAACACCACGTACAAAAAACCTAAAATCTTCCAACAAAACCTAACCCAGAGCAGTAGGAAACTTGGTAACAACCTTAACCTTTTGTAACTCATTTGATGTGGCTGTATATGATATGTACGCTGTACTTTACAAAGTGTTTTATGATTATCTAATTTCAACTTATTATATGATGCAGCCGAGTGTTGACACAGTCATTATATATGGTATGTTTTACTATTTTTTTTTTGAGAACTAATGCTTCTAGTGAATCCAAATTTGAATATTTGAGAAAACTGTGATTGTATATCAACTGATTACAAGCTGTTTAGTTGAGGACAAAATATTGCAACGATCAAGAAGAAAATTGGCTATGGAAAATCTAGTTATGAATTCTGTTAAGAATGAAACTATTAAGGAATTGCATGATATATTACTCAATGGTGCAAGGAATATTCAAGATGAACATGGGATTGCAGCTACATCTATTCAATATACAGAGGAAGATATAGAAAATCTTCTTAATAGAGATATTAATGTGAGAGAAAAGGACATTTCAGAAGAAAATGGTTATCTTGGTGCCATCCAAGGTATGCCAATTACTTAGGACAAAGAGACAAAGCCCACAGTTAATGGGAAATAGTGGGAAGAGCTTCTTGGACCCATGATGGAAGTTACAGATAAGGAGGAAGAGCTAGGAAGGGGAAAGCGGCAAAGGAAAGAAGTAAGATATGCGTGTGACCCTATGTCAGATGATGATGATGATTACTCACCATCTGCTGGTAGCTCAAGTAGTGACAAAATCTCTTTAGTGCACATGTACATTGACAGCAAAAATTCAGATAGAGAAGTAACAAGTGTTGTGGAATTATCCATAGAGCAATGTGAAATGAAGCCTCAAATTGGTTCATTAGCAGGCAAAGAATTTGATCATGCACTTCATTCTAGCACCACAAATATTTCTATTAGAAATGACTATCCGTCAATGGCCTTGCATTTACGGTACTTGGGCATTATCATTGAAATGTAAGTTCGTTGCCACCTTTGGCAAGGCAGTCTCACTCCTCATTTTACAACAAAGGGCAGCCATCTATGGTCCAAGGTTTTAATTCAGTTGACAAGTGGAGAGCTTCTCAAGGTACTGATCTCTTTCATAGAGAAGTTCCTGCTTCATCTCAAGGTTCTTGTTTAGGTGACCAACTCCTTTGAGGTCCACAAATAGACCCATTAATTGGTAAAAGGGTAGATGCAATTTTGGAAAGAGTATCCCAATTGAAGAGTAATGGAAATTCCAGTGAGCATGAAGTTATTGCAGATACAATGGGTGTATCTCCTCCATTGACAAATATAACTACTTCCAGAGACTTGAGTTTAAATGGAGACTGTCTATTCACAAACATACCCCAGTCGAGCAAATGAACTAGATGTTGCTTGAGTAAAGAAGATAGTGGTTTATTAAAGCATCTGCATTATCCCACTTGCTATCAGTTACTACTTTTTGAGCAGCTTGCCAGCTGCTTTTGTGCGGGATTTCTGTAATATATAATGTCCTCATGCAAGTACATGCCACGCATAGTCGTTCCAACCCCACCGACGACTTCGTGCTGAAGTGTCCCTCAAGGTCCCTTAAGCATGAAATCGGCGATCTTTGTTGGGTCGTATCTCGGAGCTCGTGTGAGGTAGCATGGATCCATCAATTGCTACAAGACCGTATTGGCGGGGCCTACAAAAGCCTGTCTCGGTTTTTGGAGATTCAATTTTGTTTAAATTCGGCAACACATTCTCGGCCGGTGTCAGAACTCAGTGTTCCTCATTTGAAACGGCCAACGTTGCGTATCTTTCCAACCATCGGTCATAGCATCAAACCGTCAGTTCCAACAGCTTCGAATGGCCGGGTAAATGCTAGTGGCAACCTCATTTGGCACCCACAGTCATTCGATCCCCGCCGACGACTCCGTGCTGAAGTGTCCATCAAGGTCCCTTAAGCATGAAATTGACGATCTTTGCGGGGTCATATCTCGGAGCTCGTGAGACGTAGAATCGATTCGTCAGGTGCTACGGGACCGCGTTGCCCAGGCCTACAAAAGCCTGTCTCAGTTTCCAGAGATTCAACTTATTTTAAATTTGGCAACACATTCTCGGTTGGTGTCAGAATTCAAAGTGTTCCTCAGCTAAAATGGTCAATGTTGTGTATCTTTCCAACCGTCGGTCGTAGCATCGAACCGTTAGTTCCAACAGCTCTGAATGGCTGGGTAAATTCTAGTGGCAACCTCGTTTAGCACCCAGAGTCGTTCAATCCCCGCCGACGACTCCGTGCTGAAGTGTCCCTCAAGGTCCCTTAAGCATGAAATCGGTGATCTTTGCGGGGTCATATCTCGGAGCTCGTGTGGCGTAGAATCGATTTGTCAAGAGCTACGGGACCGTGTTGCCGGGGCTTACAAAAGCCTATCTCAGTTTTTAGAGATTCAACTTATTTTAAATTCGGCAACACATTCTCGATCAGTGTCAGAACTCAAAGTGTTCCTCAGCTGAAATGGTCAACGTTGCGTATCTTTCCAATTGTCGGTCGTAGCATCGAATCGTCAGTTCCAACAGCTCCGAATGGCCAAGTAAATGCTAGTGGCAACCTCGTTCGGCACCCACAGTCGTTCAATCCCCGTCGACGACTCCGTGCAGAAGTGTCCCTCAAGATCCCTTAAGCACGAAATTGGCGATCTTTGTGGGGTCATATCTCGGAGCTCGTGTGATGTAGAATCGATTCGTTAAGTGCTACGGGACCATGTTGCCGGGGTCTACAAAAGCCTATCTTAGTATTCAGAGATTCAACTTATTTTAAATTTGGCAACACATTCTCGGTTGGTGTCAAAACTCAAAGTGTTCCTCAGCTGAAACAGTCAACGTTGCGTATCTTTCCAACTGTCGGTCGTAGCATCGAACCGTCAGTTCCAATAGCTCTGAATGGCTGGGTAAATGCTAGTGGCAACCTCGTTCAGCACCCACAGTCGTTCGATCCCCGCCGACGACTCCGTGCTGAAGTGTCCCTCAAGGTCCCTTAAGCATGAAATCGATGATCTTTGCGGGGTCATATCTCGGAGCTCGTGCGACGTAGAATCGATTCGTCAGGTGCTACGGGACCGTGTTGCCAGGGCCTACAAATGCTTGTCTCATTTTTTAGAGATTCAACTTATTTTAAATTCGGCTACACATTCTCGGTCGGTGTCAGAACTCAAAGTGTTCCTCAGCTGAAATGGTCAACGTTGCGTATCTTTCCAATCGTCGGTCGTAGCATCGAATCGTCAATTCCAATAGCTCCGAATGGCCGGGTAACTGCTAGTGGCAACCTCGTTCGACACCCACCATTGTTCGATCCCCGCCGATGATTCCGTGCTGAAGTGTCCCTCAAGGTCTCTTAAGCATGAAATTGATAATCTTTGCGGGGTCATATCTTGGAGCTCGTGTGATATAGAATCGATTCGTCAGGTGCTACGAGACCGTGTTGCCGGGGCCTACAAAAGCCTATCTCAGTTTTCAGAGATTCAACTTATTTTAAATTTGGCAACACATTCTCGGTTGGTGTCAGAACTCAAAGTGTTCCTCAGCTGAAACGGTCAACGTTGTGTATCTTTCCAACCGTCGATCGTAGCATCGAACCGTTAGTTCCAACAGCTCCGAATGGCCGGGTAAATGCTAGTGTCAACCTCGTTCGGTACCCATAGTCATTCGATCCACGCCGATGACTCCGTGCTGAAGTGTCCCTCAAGGTCCCTTAAGCATGAAATCAGCGATCTTTGTGGGGTCATATCTCGGAGCTCGTGCGATGTAAAATCGATTCGTTAGGTGCTACGAGATTGTGTTGCTAGGGCTTGCAAAAGCCCATCTTAGTTTTTAGAGATTCAACTTATTTTAAATTCGGCAACAAATTCTCGGTAGGTGTCAAAACTCGAAGTGTTCCTGCTGAAACAGTCAACGTTGCGTATCTTTCCAACCGTCGGTCATAGCATCAAACCGTCAGTTCCAACAGCTCCGAATGGCCGGGTAAACCCTAGTGGCAACCTCGTTTGGCACCCATAGTCGTTTGATCCCCGCCGACGACTCCGTGCTGAAGTGTCCCTCAAGGTCCCTTAAGCATGAAATTGACAATATTTGCGGGGTCATATCTCGGAGCTCGTGCAATGTAGAATCGATTCGTCAGGTTCTATGGGATCGCGTTGCTGGGGTCTACAAAAGCCTATCTCAATTTTCAGAGATTCAACTTATTTTAAATTCGGCAACACATTCTCGGTCGGTGTCAGAACTCAAAGTGTTCCTCAGCTGAAATGGTCAACGTTGCGTATCTTTCCAACCGTCAGTCGTAGCATCGAACCGTCAGTTCCAACAGCTCTGAATGGCCGGGTAAATGCTAGTGGCAACCTCGTTCGGCACCCATAGTCATTCGATCCCCGCCGACGACTCCGTGCTGAAGTGTCCCTCAAGGTCCCTTAAGCATGAAATTGATGATATTTGCGGGGTCATATCTCGGAGCTCGTGCGACGTAGAATTGATTTGTCAGGTGCTACAGGATCGTGTTGCCGGGGCCTACAAAAGCCTGTCTCAATTTTTAGAGATTCAACTTATTTTAAATTCGGCAACACATTCTCGGTCGGTGTCAGAACTCAAAGTGTTCCTCAGCTGAAACAGTCAACGTTGCGTATCTTTCCAACCGACGGTCGTAGCATCGAACCGTCAGTTCCAACAGCTCCGAATGGTCGGGTAAATGCTAGTGGTGACCTTGTTCAGCACCCACAGTTGTTCGATCCCTGTCGACGACTCCGTGCTGAAGTGTCCCTCAAGGTCGCTTAAGCACGAAATCGACGATCTTTGTGGGGTCATATCTCGGAGCTCGTGAAACATAGAATCGATTCGTCAGGTGCTACGGGACCATGTTGCCGGGGCCTACAAAAGCCTGTCTCAATTTTAAGAGATTCAACTTATTTTAAATTCGGCAACACATTCTCGGTCGGTGTCAGAACTCAAAGTGTTCCTCAGCTGAAACGGTCAATGTTGCGTATCTTTCCAACCGTCGGTCGTAGCATCGAACTGTCAGTTCCAACAGCTTCGAATGGCCGGGTAAATGCTAGTGGAAACCTCGTTGGGCACCGACAGTCGTTCGATCCCCGCCGACGACTTCGTCCTGAAGTGTCTGTCAAGGTCCCTTAAGCATGAAATCGACGATCTTTGCGGGGTCATATCTCGGAGTTCATGCGATGTAGAATCGATTCGTCAGGTTCTACCGGACCGTGTTGCCGGGGTCTACAAAAGCCTGTCTCAATTTTCAGAGATTCAACTTATTTTAAATTCGGCAACACATTCTCGGTCGGTGTCAGAACTCAAAGTGTTCCTCAGCTGAAATGGTCAACGTTGCGTATCTTTCCAACTGTCAGTCGTAGCATCGAACCGTTAGTTCCAACAGCTCCGAATGGCTAGGTAAATGCTAGTGGCAACCTTGTTCGGCACCCACAGTCGTTCGATCCCCACCGACGACTCCGTGTTGAAGTGTCCCTCAAGGTCCCTTAAGCATGAAATCGACGATCTTTGTGGGGTCATATCTTGAAGCTTGTGTGACGTAGAATCGATTCGTCAGGTGCTACGGGACCGTGTTGCCGGGGCCTACAAAAGCCTGTCTCAGTTTTCAGAGATTCAACTTATTTTAAATTCGGCAACACATTCTCGGTCGGTGTCAGAACTCAAAGTGTTCCTCAGCTAAAACGGTCAACGTTGTGTATCTTTCCAACTGTCGGTCGTAGCATCGAACCGTCAGTTCCAATAGCTCTGAGTGGCCATTTAAATGCTAGTGGCAACCTCGTTTGACACCCATAGTCATTTGATCCCCACCAACGACTCTGTGCTGAAGTGTCCCTCAAGGTCCCTTAAGCATGAAATCGACGATCTTTGCGAGGTCATATCTCAGAGCTCGAGTGATGTAGAATCGATTCGTCAGGTGCTACGAGACCGTGTTGCCGGGGCCTACAAAAGCCTGTCTTAGTTTTAAGAGATTCAACTTATTTTAAATTTGGCAACACATTCTCGGTTGGTGTCAGAACTCAAAGTGTTCCTCAGCTGAAACGGTCAACGTTGCGTATCTTTCTAACCGTTGGTCGTAGCATCGAACCGTCAGTTCCAACAGCTTCGAATGGCCGGTTAAACGCTAGTGGCAACCTCGTTTGGCACCCACAGTTGTTCGATCCCCACCGACGACTCTGTGCTGAAGTGTCCCTCAAGGTCCCTTAAGCATGAAATTGACGATCTTTGCGGGGTCATATCTCGGAGCTCGTGTGACGTAGAATCGATTCGTCAGGTGCTACGGGACCGTGTTGCCGGGGCCTACAAAATCCTATCTCAGTTTTCAGAGATTCAACTTATTTTAAATTTGGCAACACATTCTCGGTCGGTGTCAGAACTCAAAGTGTTCCTCAGCTGAAATGGTCAACGTTGCGTATCTTTCCAACCGTCGGTCGTAGAATCGAACCATCAGTTCCAACAGCTCTGAATGGCCAGGTAAACGCTAGTGGCAACCTCGTTCGGCACCCACAGTCGTTCGAACCCCACCGACAACTCCGTGTTGAAGTGTCCCTCAAGGTCCCTTAAGCATGAAATTGATGATCTTTGCGGGGTCATATCTTGGAGCTTGTGCGACGTAGAATTGATTCGTCAGGTGCTACGGGACCGTGTTGCCGGGGCCTACAAAAGCCTGTCTCAGTTTTTAGAGATTCAACTTATTTTAAATTTGGCAACACATTCTCGGTCGGTGTTGGAACTCATAGTGTTCCTTAGTTGAAACGGTCAACGTTGCGTATCTTTCTATCCGTCGGTCGTAGCATCGAACCGTCAGTTCCAACAGCTTCGAATGGCCGGGTAAATGCTAGTGGCAACCTCGTTCGGCACCCATAGTCATTCAATCCCCGTCGACGACTTCGTGCTGAAGTGTCCCTCAAGGTCCCTTAAGCATGAAATCGACGATCTTTGTGGGGTCATATCTCAGAGCTTGTGCGACATAGAATCGATTCGTCAGGTGCTATGGGACCGTGTTGCTGGGGCCTACAAAAGCCTGTCTTAGTTTTAAGAGATTGAACTTATTTTAAATTTGGCAACACATTCTCGGTCGGTGTCAGAACTCAAAGTGTTCCTCAGCTGAAATGGCCAACGTTGCGTATCTTTCCAATCATTGGTCGTAGCATCGAACCGTCTATTCCAACAGTTCTAGATGGCCGGGTAAATGCTAGTGGCAACCTCGTTCACCACGCACAGTCGTTGAAACCCCGCCGGCGACTCCGTGCTGAAGTGTCCCTCAAGGTCCCTTAAGCATGAAATCGATGATCTTTGCGGATTCATATCTTGGAGCTCGTGTGACATAGAATCGATCCGTCAGGTGCTGCAGGACCATGTTGCCGGGGCCTACAAAAGCCTGTCTTAGTTTTCAGAGATTCAACTTATTTTAAATTCGGCAACACATTCTCGGTCGGTGTCAGAACTCATAGTGTTCCTCAGTTGAAACGGCCAATGTTGCGTATCTTTCGAACTGTTGGTCGTAGCATCGAACCGTCTGTTCCAACAGCTCTGAATGGCCGGGTAAATGCTAGTGGCAACCTCGTTCACCACACATAGTCGTTCGAACCCCGCCGATGACTCCGTGCTGAAGTGTCCCTCAAGGTCTCTTAAGCATGAAATCGACGATCTTTGCGGGGTCATGTCTCAGAGCTCGTGCGAGGTAGAATCGATCCGTTAGGTGCTACGGGACCGTGTTGTCGGGGCCTACAAAAGCTTGTCTCAGTTTTCAGAGATTCAACTTATTTTAAATTCGGCAACACATTCTCGGTCGGTGTCAGAACTCAAAGTGTTCCTCAGTTGAAACGGTCAACGTTGTGTATCTTTCAAACCGTCGGTCGTAGCATCGAACCGTTTGTTCCAACAACTTTGAATGGTCGGATAAATGCTACTGACAACCTTTTTTGGCACACATAGTCATTTGAACGACACCGATGACTCCGGGGTGAGCAGTAGGATGAGTGCAAATATGTATTCTAGTGTTTGTCATTAACAATCAGTCAGTTAGGGGACAATTAGAAGTTAGTTTGTAAAAGCATAAGGTTGCACATCCACATCTGTCGTAGTAATCTTATTAATAAAAGAACTCTTGCCAACATTAGGGTACCCCAAGAATCCTTATATTATGTAATGTCCCCGATTTAGCAAGTACTTGTGCTTGCTATTGTCAGTTCATTAATGCGATTCCCGTGAGCTGATGGAATGTTTAGGGGATCTCTGTGTGCACTTACTATTTATAGTAAGTTAGTTAGTGGCTCCTATTTTAAGCAAGGCAGTTGGATTTTGGTTTGATCTTCATTCTTCTTCAATTGGGTTCATAATGTGCATCCGTCTTCATATCTTATACAATTAAGCTTGGCTTAATTTATTATCATGTTACTTTATGTTCTAATTAAAAAGTGTGTGCTTGATGCTTCAAGGCACTTAAGTGAGAAGTGTGTATTTGAAGCTGGAGTTTGGTGTGATGAAGAAGATTGACGTTTTTTCTTAAAAAGCCTTCAACTTGCGAAAATGGATTTCATTGATTATGTTATATTTTGATGAAATGGAGAATTTTGTAATGGTTCGAAATGCTAAGGAGACTAAGGTTTAATTGCCAAGAAGAACGTTCATTCTTCTAGGCACTGTGTTGTGAGATGGAGTCTTGTGCCATTGAATAATACTAAGAATGCCATTGAGTTTCGAAAGTGGTGGGCGGCTAGCAAATCTGGGTGCGTTTCTGGTAGTGCTGTGAATTAACGACAGGAGGTTTGTTGTTCGAATGTTTTAATACAGAGACTGCGGCGACCAGACTTAATTATCATAACCGCAGGGTCTTTCAATTCTCTGCCAAGCGTAAGTCTTCTGCAAACGGTTCTTCCCAGCAGGCGTGGGTTTGATAACATTATCGGGTGTGTGAGTTGATGCTTTTCTATTACATTCCAATAGCCACAAATTCAATAACAGAAGTTGCGTGAGCAATTTCAGCTGGAGATTATACTTTCAGTCATAGTAGATGAAATAACAGGTGCATGAATGTTATTTTAATTTGAGGAGATTATGAAATATTAGAAATTATAATAATGAGCATGGAGTTTCAATTTATCGAATGTCTTGAAATTTAAATGAAGAATTTTGGTGCAGGAGCACCTCTCCAAACACCTAAGTCCACCTTGGAACCAAATAGAGGTAGTGGATCTAAAGAATTCCTAAAAGTGAATTGGGATATATTGAGGCCAATAATGGCAATATCTAATAAACAATTTAATTTAAATATTATAAGTCCTAGAAGTCCTGGCAAAGGACTTAGGACCAAAATAATGTAAGGGTGGCCAATAGTGCCAAACGGGATCTAAAGTTGTTTAGGGGAGTCAATTAGGCCCTAGAAGAAATAATAAATTAATTGGGATAGAAGTTAATAGGTTTTTAATATTAATATGCAATTAAATGTAAGTTGGAAATTCAAATATTTGAATCCCAACGGTTATGAGCATTTAGGAGGGAAAATGGTGTTTTAATGTTTTTAGACTTAACTAAGTCTTCCAACTAACCCAGATTGGTTGAGGAAGTTGATAGGAAGTTTATTTAATGCTTGGAAGAGAGAAGGTACGGAATGTACGGACATATTAAAAAATTCAATAAAAATTTAAGTTTTTCCTTGCAAAATCTTGTTTTTTTTATGTTTGGTTGATTCTTTTTGGGTTTGGAACAGAATTGTGGGTGATATAATAACATCATAACATCATTTTTCATCTGTATTGAATGATTATATAATCTATTTTGCTTCAGATTTGGAAAGTTGTTGTAGGTGGTCATTTTGGTGCATTGAAATAACTCCATTTTGGTCTTTTTGATGATATAATGGGCCATTCAATGAATGTAATTGCTGTTTCTCATTGAATGGACCTTATGTAACATATGTATAATCAATGATGTTACTAACTATTTGGATGCAAGAGAAGTTGTTTTAGTGGGTGTACACCATGAGGAAGAGTGGGAAAAGGGCACAAAATTGATGCCACAAGTGTAGCAGCAAAGGATCCGCCTTGACAAGGGTATAATTTTATTTGATACAGCAGAAGTATATGTCAAATGAAAGGTGAATCCAGAAGGAGGAGTTCTGAAAATGAGTTTTGAGTTGTTTTTAAGAAGGCCCTAGTTTTGAAGGCCTAGAGGGAGCAATTTGGGGCTTTTGGGTATAGAAAGCCTATAGGATCCAATTGACTTCAAATTTATCTAATTGGGACCATATTAACACTTTGTGAAAAGTGGCAAGGTTGGGTGTTAAGTCTGTAATAGGGTTCCTTTGTAAAAGTGACCTATTAGGTCTAGGAAGGAAAGTGGAGCAGCAATTTTTGGGGGTTGTGTTCCAAATTAACCCTACCTAATTCTGAGATATGTTTTGTAAAACCATAAAAGGTATCTGAATATTTAATTTATTTTGGAAGTGTTTTGGGAAAACTAAGAGTTATTTGGGAAAAACTCGCTGGTTAAGGCTACAAGGATAGAGAGCCTAGAGTGTGGATTGAGGGTAAGATCTTGGAGTAGGACTTCAAGAACCACTTGAACATTGTTGGAGTCATATTTTAAGCCATATTGAATCCCTATAATAGTAAGGGAGTCGGGAGAAGTCAGATTGATAGGTTAGTGGCATATTGGCACTTGGGGCCACTTGGGTAAGGAACACCTTTGAGGAAACCAAGAACACTTTATTTATAAAATAACCCCAATCTAACCTACCTATTTGCATCAAATTTTCAACCAAGCTATAAATAAATTGTTGAAGCATTAGTATTCGGATTTGTCAGAATTTCTTTAAAAAATTATCATTGCAAGAACAAGAGCCACTTAGGCTTCTTACATATTATATTTATACATTTATGCATTCATTTCATTACTTTTGTTATTATTATAATTAAGAAATTGACTGTTATTGAGGACAGTGACTGGCATTTGTAGCACAGTCAGCAAGTTAAACATACAAGCATAACTATAAGGCATGGGAAATTTACAAAGTAAAGACATGAACATAAACATAATTGAGTATACATCAATACACCAAACACATGAATTGCATACCTAAAACATAAAAAATATATATTCGTAGGGCATGAAGTCAAATATATATGTCCAATAATGTCATACATTGAATATATTCAATACAGTAAAACTGGCTTCCTCAAAGCCAAATGGATGTACAACGTATCACTGATAAAATATACAAAAAATATGTCCACTAATGCCATATAGGCATACAATCCATATCCCTAATCTAGTCCTTTCCCGCTAGGGGAAGAAAACAAATCCCGAGCTGTCTTCGATCGTCACGGCGATGGAGATGCAGTGGATGCCGTAGTCTTCTGAGTGCGCTCACTCGTCCTCCTATCTAGACTCTTCTGTAGCTCGACTTGATAAAAAATAAAATAGATAGAGATAACTAATATACATCAAAATTGAATTATACAATGACATAAAATTGAATATTGGCTTACCGCTAGCAAATAGTCACTATGTTCATCCACTGAAGGCGCATGCTGGTGATCTGGAGTCATAAGTCCCTACAACAATGATCAAAATAATAATTAAAATACATACATGGATATCATTATAAAATTCAATACAAACTATTAAAATAACAATTAAAGTTAAGTGATCTCTTTCATACCTCAATCAGTGCTTCAGAACTAGCTACTGCTGTAGCTACTCCACGATCCAAAGTATCACGGACAGAAGGAGTCTCTGATGTCAAAAGCTGAAAATGAAACAAAAAAAGTAAATTATGCAGTTATCAAGATTACATATATTTTTTACAACCCTACTAATGCGTAAATGATACCTTCGTGAAGGTTCCACCGCGTCCTCCGGTGTGCGGTGTCGAAGTTGAAGCTTCGACATTCAACTAGTGCACATGTACATGGAAAATTATAAGATAACCATTCATATAAGAACATACTATTGACATGTTAATTATAATGCATTATTACATGTATACCTGTGGACTCAATGGTGACCTCAAAAAACCAGGTGAAAGAATGTAATCATTGTGCCTCTGGATTTTGATCATAATTTGTCTAGTAATTTAGTCATTCATTCATTAATTAAATATGATCAAGTAAATCCAATTAATATGCAAACAAAGATACCTCAAGGAAAGTTGCACGATGCCCTTCCCTGTCTGTTGTGAACGTCGATGGTCCACCAGTGCACATCTAATGCACATGCACAATAAGTTAGGATACAATTATTCATATAATTACATAATAATCAAATATGTTAATTAAATATTTTATTCGATACATACTTTTGCAATTGATGACGATGTGTAAAAGGGGACATTAGGATCATTGCCACTTCCATTGCCACCGCTACCACTGACACTCTTGCCCTGAATTTTCATCATAAACAATAGATACTAAATTAAATAGTTATTCTTTTATAAATGAAATATGATCAAAGCAATTTAATGAAATTGAAAATATTTACCTGTGTGTCAATGCCAAATGTCGTATTTAGAAAGTTATTAGTCATCAATCCAGAATCCTCTTGCTCTCTCTCGTCAGTCCCAAATGTGCACAAGCATCCACATGACCGACAAATATGCCCCATCGAGGATTGACCATAGTCACTCTCAACTAAAGGAGTGACACACTAAATGAGAGTTTGTGTCAGAGCACTAATCGTGCCTAGTGTGTCTGCCTCTACATGTTCCTTCACAACAGAAGGAATACTAACATGATCCAATGGTGGCTTGCCACTAACAACCCTAGGTGCGTTAGGGTCATGATGTGCCCCTGCTCGATCAAATGATGAACCCCCTCCTCTACCTTGAGAATCCAGCATGTCAAAGTAATTTGGCACCTCCTTGAGTACAAACTCGCAATAGAGTTTCCTCAATAAATATATAGGAACCTCATGATTGTTACAAGGAGGTGAATCAAAGATCATCCACCATCTCTCCCAAAAATTGTTTTTAATGTCTTCATTTACGCACCAATGAATTGGGAACCTCCTTGTTGTAGTTCTAAGAGTATTTGCATCCCCTAGTTTTTTAAATAGCTGGCAAATGTCATCTTTTGTGATTTTTTTCTTTTTTATGTCCGCATAAGATAATTTATTTGCATAATATTGTTTTTGTTCTTCTCTTTTATCCCGCCATATATTAATTTGCCCACTAACTGCACTTACGTGGGTCGAGATTGCTTCCAATGATTTTGCAAGTCTTTCCCTTCCGGGATTTGTACCACTAGAATCTTTTAACCTATTAATTAAAGATTCTAATTCTTTTTGCCTTTTTTCAATTTGGTTCAACAAATTTTGTTGTGTTCCAGGAGGAGGTTTCTCGATTGGTGAAGGCAATTGAGGTTCATTTTCTTCATTTCTTTCTTCATTCGGTTCTTCATGAGGAGATGGAGGGTTTGGTGGAGGGAGATTATTTCTTCCTGACAATTAAAAAAGCTACATTTTAAAATATTGATTACACAACAAATTTAAACAAAAACAAATTGCAACAAAACTAAAATTTTAAAACAAATAAGAGGCATGATAAGTTGTAAAAACACTTACCTCTTCTCCCGGATCGAACTTGACGACGCCGTGGAGCCATTTGATCGATGGATGAAGAAAAACAATCGACTCACAAGCAACTATAATAGGTCGTGCGCACTTTCAAATCCTCTCTAAGCTGAAAACGTGGGTTTGAGAAAAAAAAATAAGCTCAAACCTGCATGCAGCAAAAATATATGACTTTTTACAAAGGGCGCACGCACTTTGGAAAACTTAGTGTTTTCCAAAGGGCGTACGCCCTATAGGGCATATGCCCTTTGGCTTGGATTGCCCAAGCCTAAGGCTTGGGCAACCCAAGCCATAGGGCGCACGCCCTTTAGTGCATGCGCACTATTGGTGATGGGGGGCCAAAAAGAAAAGTGGCAACTTTTTGGTCCCCCATCTTTGTGCACTTACCGTGTGTGTGTATATATATATATATATATATATATATATATATATATATATATATATATATATATGTCCATATTGTATTTAGGTGTTGATTGTATTTTGTTCAATTTGGATGATCTATTCATACCTTATACTCTAATATGCCCTTTAATGAGTATTGATTGTTGGTTGATTACTAATTATTTATCCCTTGATTCACATCATAATGTATCCCGTTCAATGCTTGGAATGAATCCTCCTTTATACTTTATTGGTGAAAGAGTCACAACCTTTACGACATAGTCGCTAACTTAGGATCCTTGGTATGCCAACTTGGTTTACCTACTTCTAAACAATAGATGCCCATAGGGACTCCCTTCCCACAAATGCCAAGCACTCTGGTTAAATAGTGCACATTTCATGATCAAAGGTGGGATGTTGTTCTGCAAAAATTACGAAGACATCTATCTTCGGTGCCTGGATCACGAGCAAGCAAAGAAAATGGTTGAGGAATTCCATGGATGATTCAGTACTGGACATGGCTCAACTGATGCTACTACCCACCAGATCTTTTGGGCTGGTTACTACTGGCCCCATATCTTTAAGGATGTCCATGCCCATGTCATGTGTTGCCACACCTGCCAGACCTCTGCTTATAGAGAGCGGAACCCCGCAATGCCTCTTCAACCAATTTTTGAGGTCAGATCTTTTGTCCAATGGGTGCTCGATTTCATTGGGAAAATGAACCCCAACTCATCCGTTGGACATTGGTACATCTTAATGACAACCAATTACTGCACCCAATGGTCCAAAGTAGTAGCATGCAAGAACAATACTGTAGGCATAATAATAAGCTTCACAGAGGAACACATCGCCACCCTATTTAGAATGCCTTTTTCCTTGGTGTGCAATAACGTGATAACCTACAATTGATTGAATATCTTGATGGAATGAATGGACAAATGAAAGACAGTGATTGAAGGTCACCGAGCTACTAAAGTGATATGTAAAGCAATTAAATAAGTCAATGTATTGTCATTGATGTCAACTAGTTTTGACTGTACTTATCATGATGGTTACAAACATCTGAAGAAGATAAGATAAGATAAGATAAATTTATTAATGTCCAACAAGAGACCACAAGGGTCTATGGGACTGAAAAAGGAAAATGGTAAAGGAATGAGATATCTACATGAAGATGAGATGGATATGAAAGATATGGATATGGTATAGATTGGGTAACTTATTGATGAGTTTATATCATCATGACTTGATTGTATTACATGATTTTGTTATGTATTGAAGATCAGAACTGAACAGTTTATGTGGTCAGTAATTGAAGATTTTTGTATACATTGAGCTAGTATAGTGTATATCAAGTATAGTATTAACCGAGCATGTATTCACCGACACATTTTGGTATTGACCGAGTGAAAGAAATAAATAAAGTTTATAACAACCAACTGAATTGATAAGCTAGACAATTGCTTATGATTCTGAGGTAGAAGATAAAGTTTGTTATGATGATCTAACAATTGAAAAAATTCAAGATTGATCGGATGAAGGAGAATGAAACGTGTTATAGACACAACTGCTGAGGAAGGTTAAAGTGGCAAAATGAACGATGAAGATTAAGAGGCAAAATCAACGGATGAAAATAAAGCGGTTTATGTTGTCTATTTAAAGAGACATGAGATTCATTATTGTGTCTGGGATTATTGATACTACAGGAGATTCACGTGAAAATGATTGTTTCATGCACCGCTGATCAAATTGGTTGAAGAGATAACCAAGTTGAACTACAAACATTACCGAGTGTCAAAGAACTATTCACCGATGGAATAAAGTTGGAGGATATGAAGGATTGAATTGTTTATTGATCAGAGGAGGTATTTTGAGCTTAGCATAGATCTAAAAATCTACAAATCTTAGTTGTATTTGAATAAGATCTTTACTGTATCAGTTTAACCATTGTTACAACAAAATCTCTTAACCGAGTGGGACTTAACAGTCTTTTTGTATTTCAATATGACATTCAATGAATGTTGATTATTTTCTTGTTGACCCCATAGTGAATGTTGGTCAAGGGAGAATTGTTAGTGATAAATCCTCTAACTAGGTCACACCTTACAGTGTGCTTTGTAACCTTTGATAGGGTTGGCTCCTAACCGAGCTCACTTCAGAAGAGTGAATTATTTTGGGTTACCAGTCCCAGGTGGTTTTTCCCTTAACATGGTTTTCATGTTACAAATCTATGTGTTATGTGTATTTGATATGTTGAATTGTTATTTTACTTTACACATTTCATAACTAGACATATCGGTAAATACAATATTGAATTTACTGTCAATCGGTAGATAAAATGAAATACATAGTTGATAACTTACTGAGTTGATTATTTGATTGAAAAGTTTGAATATATACATCTGGGAGATTTGGGACTATAGGATAACTGGAATTAACTAATTCACCTCCCCTCTCAGTTATCTAACAATTTGGTATTAGAGCGTAGAGTGCTTGGAAAGGAAAGTTTGAAAGACTTGAGCTAAAGATCACAAGATGTATAAGAGAGAGAGGTGCCCAAGATGAATAAAGACAACTTCTCGATCTGGAATTGGAGAATCTGCTATATACTACATGGACAATGATTACATCCAACTGACTGGACCTTTGACTGTTGATCAGTTGAGAGATAGACATGAACATAGTATCACAATGATAGAGATTGCTGCTTTTTTATCAAATGCTGAATTTGAAGATATCAAGACATGTACTACTGCCAAACGAATGTGGGAAAAACATGCACTAGTTCACGAAGGAGATGAGAATGTGCTAAGGACAAGAGTTGAGAATCTTAGAGGAAATTTTGATGATATGGAGATGAAAGGAGAAAACATTTCACAATACAGCAACCAAATTAAGAAGATTGTCAATGCTATCTGAGGAGCAGAGGTGTTATTGATGAAGACACTGTTGTGAGTAAAATTCTAAGAACCTTGCTGCCTATTTATGCTATTAGAATCTCTGCAATCCATGAAATGAGATTAGCTCTGGGTAATCAACTCACACTTGATAGCCTGATTGGTAAACTAACTACTTTTGAGTTGAATAACTATGATAACAGTATTGTTCCAAATGTAGAGTCTGCATTTATATTGTCCTTAAAAATTGATAAATCAAGCTGTAAACACATAATAAGAAATGTGAGTGATAGTGACAGTGATGAGGATGAACTTGATGAATTTGAAGCATTAATGGCTAGAAGACTATAGAAAGGTAAAGGAAGATAGAAAGGGAAATTACCTTTGGTATGTTTTAACTATAAAGAGATTGGTCACATTGCAGGTAGATGCCCTAACCAGAAAGATGACAAAGACAATGAACGATCCGGTGAAAGATAGTTTGACAGAAGAGATAATCGAGATCACAGAGGCAACCGACAATATGATAGAAGAAGCAACCGAGATTACAAAGATAAAGGCAAGAAAATATGTTACCTTGTTGAAGATGATGATGATGATGACACCAACACCAACACCGACACTGATGAAGACATTGAGGTGGTATTCATAGCTTTGAAAGAAGATTCAAAAGAAGAAGAAAGGTATGTTGAAACAACACTTATTTCTAAAGTTAGCAAGAATGATACATGGATTATTGATAGTGGTTGTACGCATCATATGACTAGTGATGAAAACAAATTTGAATACCTTGAACATTATAATGGTGGATCTGTTAAAATGAGAAATGATACACCTTGTCTAGTAAAAGGAAAAATGATCTATCTTGTTGAACAATAAGATCAGATGTGAGAATGCATATTGAGTGAAGGGACTTAACTATAATCTGTTGAGTGTAGCACATCTGAATAACTCAGGTCACCGAGTTGCATTTGAAAATAGAAAGGTGAAAATTTATGATGAGACCGAAAAGTTGGTTGGTACTGGTGAACAATCAAAAGGTAATCTATTCTATCTTGACAATGCTGAAACTTCTTGTTTATTGGATAGAACTATAGATGTGTGGTTATGACACAAAAGGTTATGTCATGTGAATTTTGACAACATGGTTAAAATCAATAAGAAAAAAAAAGTTAGAGGCTTATCGAGCTTATCTAAACCTGACCATGTCATGTGTAAACAATGTTAAATGGGATAAATGTCAAAATCTAGTTTCAAGAGCAAAAACTATTCATCTAAAGCTATTTTGGAGTTGGTTCATGTCGACTTGTGTAGTCCTATGAGAACTCAGAGTTATTATGGTGACATATATTTTATCTTATTTGTTGATGACTACTTTAGGATGATGTCTATTATATTTTTGAAAGAAAAATCTGAAGCTTTTAAATGTTTAAGTGGAAAATAGTTAAAATGCTTGAGATCAGATAGAGGTGGTGAGTTTATTTCTGATGAGTTCACTAACTTTTGTAATGAGCATGGAATTAAAAGACAAGTTTTTGCACCGAGAACACCACATCCGAATGGAATTGTTGAAAGGGGGAACACATCCATAGTTGATTTTTCTAGAACACTGATGATTGAAAAAGATGTTGCACAAATGTATTGGAGACAAGTTGTTAGTACTGCTGTATACACATTGAATCGAGTACAACTGAAGAAAGATTCAAATAAGACACCCTATGAGTTATGATATGGGTACACACCAAATTTAAGTTATTTCAAAATATTTGGAAGTAGATGTTACATTCTGAAAGATGATAGAAATGAGAAATTTGATTCAAAAGGTGATGAAAGAATATTCTTAGGATACTCTACTAAAATCAAAGCGTACAAATGTTTGAACAAGGTTTCTAACGAAATGATTAAAAGTGCAAATGTAAGGGTTGATGAGTTTGCTGAAAAAAATGATGAAGAAAGAAAAAAGGAACCAAAAGACTACGATAGATTCACATACATTAGGCAACCTGACACTCTACCCAAGCAACAAGCTAAAATTACTGAGAAACAAGATAATGATATCGAGAATCAGTCTATAGAGATCGAGAATCACAAAATAGTTACCGAGGAAGATCTTGATCGTACACCGAATGATGAACAAAGAAGAGAGCAAGTGCTAGAAAAATTTGTGAGGAGACACCATCCACATAATTAGATTATTGGTGACAAGCAAGCTGGCATGATGACACAAAGTAAGTTGAGAAACACCACATGTTTAGTTTGTGAATTTGAATGTTAGGGATGCATTTGAAAATGATGAATGGATTAAAGCCATGAATGAGGAAATTGAGCAAATACTAAAGAACAAAACATGGACATTAGTATCGAGAACTAATGATAAGAATGTAATTGGAACCAAATAGATATTCAGAAACAAGTTGAATGAAAATGGTGAAGTCACTAGAAATAAGACAAGACTTGTATGCAAAGGGTATGCACAAGAAGAAGGTATTGATTATGGTGAGACTTTTACACCAGTTGCAAGACTTGAAGGAGTTAGAATATTGCTTGCATATGCTGTCTACAAAAGATTCAAAGTATATCAAATGGATGCCAAATCTACATTTTTGAATGGAATACTTGAGGAAGAGGTATACATTGAACAACCTAAAGGTTTTGTTGATCCAAATTAGAAAAATATGGTATGTAAGTTGCACAAAGCACTATATGGACTGAAACAAGCATCGAGAGCATGGTATGAAAGACTGCATTCATATCTCATTAGTATTGGATTTGTTAGACCAAGTGACAACAATAATTTATATTTGAAAGGTGAAACTGATGATAAGATTCTTATTGCTGAAATTTTTGTTGATGATATCATATTTGGAGGACATGATAATCTATACAAATCATTTGCTGATGAAATGAGAAAAGAATTTGAAATGTTGATGTTTGGGGAGATTAAATTCTTTCTTGGTTTGCAAATTCTCCAAAAAAGTGAAGGTATATTCATTACACAATCAAAGTACATCAAAGAAGTGTTGAAGACCTTTGGAATGGAAGAATCAAAACCGGTTGGTACACCGATGGTCACAAGATGCAAATTAATAAAGGATGATCACCAGTCAACCGAGGTAAATCAAACACTATACAAATCAATGATTGGAAAATTGATGTATGTTGTGCATAGTAGACCGGACATTGCACATGCAGTTGATATTGTAGCAAGATTTTATGCTAATCCTAAAGAATCACATATGACTGTTGTTAAGAGAATTTTGAGATACTTAAAAAACACAGAGAACTGTGGTTTATGGTACAATAAAGAGGGTAATTTGAAACTAAATGTTTATATAGATGCAGATTGGGCTAGAAACATTGGTGACCGAAAGACCACTACCGGTGGATCATTCTTTTTGGGTGAAAGATTAGTTACTTGGATAAATAAGAAACAAGGATGCATTTCTCAGTCCATTGCCAAATAAAAATTGGTTGTTGCTACTACTAATTGTTCAAACATTGCATGGATAAAACAACTATTGAAAGGGATGAATGAAGAGATCACTGATCTAGTGATAATATATTGTGACAACAAAAGTGCTATAAACATTTCTAAGAATCTAGTGATGCATGCAAAGACAAAGCATACATCCATAAAGTATCACTATTTGAGGGAACAAGTACAAGAAAAACAAGTGAAACTGGAGTTTGTGAAATCAAAAGAAACAACTTGTAGATATATTTACCAAACCCTTACCCAAGGATACATTTGAGTACTTGAGGACTAGACTAGGGGTCCATCCCCTGTCTATCGATCACTAAGGTGATTAGGAGGTTACATCAACCTATACTTTATCAAAATATTAAATGATGTTGATGCATATTGTTCACACTTTAGGTTTCCTAAGGTTGTGAAAGCTATAATAAATGACACTCCATTTCGGTACATGAAGGTACTTAATCTGGAACAAACACTATGAGTAATATTTTAGCTATTGCAGAGTTGTTTATTATTTTTTTTGGCATTGTTGTCAAAGGGAAACAAGAATCAATGAAATGTCAAAATGAGAGAGAGAAGAAAAGGGAGAAAAACACATGGAGAAGAAGAAGATCAAATCCATAGGGAGAGTCTGCATGGAATGCTGTGTAGTGATTAAACATATTAAATGAACAAGCTAGGGAGAGCTTACTGAGCTACAACATTTACTTATAGAGTTGTAGAACAAATGTTTGGTATTCTATGGCATATTTCATATTGTGTTACCATCAATGCCAAAGGGAGAGATTGATAACCTACAATTGATTGAATATCTTGATGGAATAAATGGACAAGCGAAAGACAATGATTAAAGGTCACTGAGCTACTAAAGTGACATGTAAGGAAATTAAATCAGTCAATGTATTGTCATTGATGTCAACTAGTTTTGACTGTACTTATCATGATGGTTACAAACATCTGAAGAAGGAAAATGGTAAAGGAATGAGCTATCCACACGAAGATGAGATGAATATGAAAGATATGGATATGGTATACATTGGGTAACTTATTGATGAGTATATGACGTCATGTTGTTGACTTGATTGTATTACATGATTTTGATATGTATTGAAGATCATAACTGAACAGGTTTATGTGGTCGGTAATTGAAGATTTTTGTATACAGGGAGCTAGTATAGTGTATACCAAGTATAGTATTAACCGAGAAGGTATTCACCGACACATTTTGGTATTGACCGAGTGAAAGAAACAAATAAAGTTTATAACAACCGCCTGAATTGATGAGCTGGACAATTGTTTATGATTTTAAGGTGGAAGATAAAGTTTGTTATGATGATCTAACGACTGAAAAAATTCAAGATTGATTAGATGAAGGAGAATGAAACATGTTATAGACACAACTATCGAGGAAGGTTAAAGCGAAAAAATGAATGATGAAGATTAAGAGACAAAATCAACGAATGAAAAGAAAATGGGTTATGTTGTCTATTTAAAGAGACATGAGATTCATTATTGAGTCTGGGATTATTGATACTGCAGGAGAATTCACGTGAAAAGGATTGTTTTATGCACCATTGATCAAACTGGTTGAAGACAGAATTGAGTTGAACTATAGACATTACTGAATGTCAGAGAAGTATTCATCGAGTGGAATAAGTTGGAGGATATGAAGGATTGAATTATTTATTGATCAGAGGAGGTATTTTGAGCTTAGCATGGATGTGAAAATCTGCAAATCTTAGTTGTATTTGAATAAGATATTTATTGTATTAGTTTATCCATTGTTATGAAAAAATCTCTTAACCGAGTGGGACTTAACAGTCTTTTTGTATTTCAATATGACATTCAATAAATGTTGATTGTCTTCTTGTTGACCCCATAGTGAATGCTGGTCAACGGAGTATTGTTAGTGATAAATCCTCTAACCAAGTCACACCTTACAATGTGCTTTGTAACCTGTGATAGGGTTGGCTCCTAACCAAGCTCACTTCAGAAGAGTGAATTATTTTGGGTTATTGGTCCTAGGTGGTTTTTCCCTTAACATGGTTTCCACGTTAAAAATCTATGTTTTATTTGTATTTGATGTGTTGAATTGTTATTTTACTTTACACATTTCATAACTAGATAGATTAGTAAATACACTATTGAATTTACTGTCAATTGATAGATAAAGGAAAAGACAGTTGATAACTTACCAAGTTGATTATTTGATTGAAAAGTTTGAATATATACATCTGGGAGATTTGGGACTGTAGGATAATTGGAATTAATTGATTCACCCCCCTCTTAGTTATCTAACATAACGACCCTACCTTTTCTTCGGCCTATATTATGAACTAGGCTTACCATAACAAGGCCACCCTCAAATTTTTGAATAACTACTATCCACAAGGGAATGACATGGCATAATCCACTAATAAAAACCTCCCAGAGGTTATCAAACATCTATTAGAAAAGAATCCCTGAGACATGCATCAAAAGCTTAGATACGCCCTCTAGGTGGATCACATTCATGTCAAGGTTGCCTTGGGAACTTCTCCATTTTATCTGGTGTATGGGCAGAATCTAATGTTCCTATTCAACTTGCAAATCCTGACATTACAATTCATGCAAGAATTCAACAATAGAAATAACATTGTGGAAGTTTGCCTCCTGAACTTCTTGCACTTCGAGGAACAAAGGGATAACACCCTCAAGCACTTTTCAAAGCACCAAGCCGTAGTCAAATGTTGGTTCAACAAGAGAGCGTATCATAAGGATTTTTGGATTTTAGGCCTAGTCCTATGGGACAAAGCCTAGGAAAAGAAAGACAAACACACAAAATTCCAATGACTTTGGCTTGAGCCTAATCAGATCTCGAAGATCTACGGAGAAAACACATACATGCTAAATTCATTGGATGGAGAATCTATCCCATTGCTTGTCAATGGAAAATTCCTCAAACACTATTTTGTGTAGGTGTTCTATCCTTGTATCATGTGTAAATTTTGTATAGTCACCCTGTAAATATTTTCAGCCCTATGTGTGCTCTCCTGCGTACCCTTCCCCTTGTAAATATTTTCCTTGTGCATTTTTTTTGTTTTCTTTTGTTTCCCCTTGGCTGTTTTGTTTGTTTCCCAGTGTTTTGCCAAGTGTGGACTGGTATGCTCTATGTAACAGGAGATGATGAAGAGGGGATACTCGCCTGCTTCATTTTGGAAGTCCAGAATCAACCGTTGAGGAAATTGTTAGTCCTATCTTCATCCATGGTAAACTTTGAGTGATTTGGAGAAATTAAAAGGATATCAAACCCATGTAGATGATTTTGATAGGGACAAGCAAAAAAAATTCAAGGGGAACATACAAAGAAAAACAAGAGGACAAACTGATTGCACTTGAACTAAAGGTCCATGCTAAATTTTAAGGTCATTTAGGGGTTCAGGTTCTTCCTTATATCAAAAGGTTATAAAATACTTAGTTGGGTGGGTGAAAGGAGTATTGCCGACATGAGAAATTCGGAGATCTAGTGAAAGAAGTACCACCCCCCTCACCTGGAGCAAAAAACAAAATAAAAAAATAAAAACCAAATGACGTAAGAGGACCCAGATCCACCCGATTGCACAATGATTATTTTAAAGAAAGAAAAATGATTAAAAAAGGACAGTTGGTAAGAGTGCTCTTTCTCTATTTCTCTAAAGTCCTAAAAGGAAAGAAATTTTCCCTTCTAAGCACACACTTCACTACTTGCACTACTTGAAGAATTTGGATGATGTTGTCTGGATTCCCAAAATTTATCTCTATCATAAAGAAGCATCAACTTTGGATGAGGTAAGGCACTTTTGGTTAACTCTCCTAGTAAATTATGATGTTCTCAAATGAACAATGCATTTTTCCTAGCGAGTCACCATATGTTATGCATTGCATACCCGTCCCTACATTTTTGTGCAGTAAAATGTTGGGCCTCCCTTTGCTTTTTTCTTTGTCTTATTTTTTTTGTTGTCTTTTCTTTTCTTTTCTTTGGGGTTCAGGATCCTAGAGTGTCCTTTCGTTTGTTGCCAAGAACTTCAAACTTCGGGGTTTCGACGTTGTCATTTCTATACCTACTTGAGGAAGTGAATGTCAGGTTCCCCAGAGTTTGGAATTTGAGTTTAACCTAACCTTGGAATTTCAACTAGCAATTAATTCACTTTCACCGGCATTATAAAAGTGTTTTACCCCCACTTTTACATTTACCCAAAACAAAAATTACCCCTTGCATCCAAGTGATTATTGTAAAGTGCAAAGTGTTCACAAAGTCTGAGTTGTTGAAAGTGAATTGAGAAAATTTATTGTGTTCGTACTTCTATGCTTGAGTTAGGTTGTTTGAGTGTATAAGAGACTGGGTAAATCATCCTTCAATGGTTTCGATGTATTTTACAGGTAGGTTCCTCTTAGTTCTTAGTTATGTTTTCCAGATGTTTTTGCTTTTGAATTTTTTTTAAATTTTTTTTTTCTATTTTTCCTTTGTCCGTGTCTTGCCCAAGAAACCGCCCTATAGATAGTGTTTGCGAGGGTTTTTGGGTCTATCGATCCGGTTTGTGTTTGTTCTCCGCGACTTTTCTAGCTTGCATGTATATAATGTAAATTTCTGTAAACTTTTGTGAATCTCTATAAGTTCCTATAGCTAGTGTAGGCGTCCTTTGTAGACACTCCTGTAAATTGCAGTGTAAATGGGTTTAGGTTCTTGTGAGTTCGGCAGTTGTACAAGGTCCGTATGTAGGTGTTTGTAAATAATGCGTTCGAGGTTGGAATTCTTTGCATGTTTCATTGGACCACACTTTGTGAATAACAAGCCCATGGATTCCGTGCCGAGTCATTGTGGTCTTGATTTCATCTCTGAGAGCTGAGTTTTCCAAGCTGTGGAGTCCACTTTTACTACGGGGTCAAATCCACATTTTTAAAATAATTAGTTTTCAGTCTTCTCCATCTCCATCATG
Organism: Chamaecyparis obtusa; assembly: GCA_027943335.1. Classification (NCBI taxonomy): domain Eukaryota; kingdom Viridiplantae; phylum Streptophyta; class Pinopsida; order Cupressales; family Cupressaceae; genus Chamaecyparis; species Chamaecyparis obtusa. Next base: position 52,387 of record BSBK01004781.1, read on the forward strand.
CTCGCCTTAATGGTGGTACTGGTTCCCATGAATGAGATTCAAAATTGTCCAAGTTGGCCATTAGTTCCCCTTTACCATGCCAGCTATAAGTATGAATTTCATAACTTTGTGTGCATTGGCACACACATGACCAACCCTAAAAATGACATCATTAAGTGAGTGTCACATCAACTATCTGTTTATACCTTTTATCTTTTCAATATTTTAGTCTCGAAGTGTCTTGGTCATTCCCAGTATGCACACCTTTTAAATTTATCCAAAAAAGGGCCCATGTCGATTATTAGCATTGCCACTCCGTAAAGGGGGGGGGCTCAATATTCTAGTCACAATCTTTGGACTTTGGCCTCCTCAGTCGTGTATCATATATTTTACAACTTGGTAGTGAGAGGAGACATTCCCCCGATATTCTTTTCTTTTTCGCTAAGTGACGTGTTTTATTCCTTCAGGTAACGAGATTTTTGGTGTAAAAAATGTTAAGCCAAAAACCATCGTGGATCCTCAAAGTCCTAAAGCTTGAAGTTTCCATTGAAAACTTTGTGAGTTTTAATTATTGTGTATATTGTTTTGACAGTCATCCTATCTTGTAGGTTATCATCAAGCGGAATGGTAGAGGCATAATCACCACCCAGAAGTCCCAAGCTTCCCAGGTCATTTGCGGTCCCCATCAAAAAATCAAAAGTAGAGAAGGCTTTAGAGAAGCTTCCACTAGTGCTGAAGTACAAAAAGGATGGGACAATCTAGGGGTTCCAGATTGAGACCACCCTCCGAGAGATCATAGATATTGATTTTGACACCTGGGTTGAACTGAAGGTCTTCCAATAGCCAGTATAATAACAGAAGTGAGCCAATGATCATCTGTCAATCAATTTCACCACTTCCATAATTATTCAGATGACTTGCTTTCCACATTCAGTGTAGACTCCAGAGCTAATACTTCTCATGGCCAAGAATTACAACACAACTGCTCATGCTGTTGTCACATGTTCCAGAGTACCCATCGCCTCCTTGGATCATAATACCATTGCAAAGACATGGACAATCCCATTTTTCAAGGGTGCCATCACCATGACAAGGGCGACCACCATTACATAGTTTACAGGTGCGAAAGGTGCAACTTGACATCTCCTAAATACAAAATGGTTGAAGAACCCACATCGAGACTACAAGAAGATGAAGATGGATATCTCTCACTCTGATTTTAGGGAGCCAATACAGGTTGGGATAATTTTTCTATGCAAATTTTTTAGGGAACCCCACACCCGAAAATTATCTCCTTGGATGCATTATTTCCTTTACCATGTGACTAACAATAAGCAACATTTTGACTAGACAACCATCATTTCTAACCATATTGATGCTTAAATTAGGAGGGTAGAAGAAGATAGTCATTTTTATATGAATTCTTATGTTTTGTGACATCTCTCTCGACAACATGGAGGAATCTAGGGACTGGATACAATTGGTGTCCCCAGGATTGAAATGAAACATTCAACCCCATGGGATCATTTTCCCTAGATCTAATGGGATGAATGTTTCTGACATTTTTGCAGAGTTAATGATGCCTTTATTCTTCATGGTGTTAAGGTGCTCACTAAAGATGAAGGCTTCAGGTGATTCCTGGAAGCAATGACCATTATTAGCCCATGGGGATGTTATTTCATCCAATTTTCATAGCACACCCACATCTGGGTAACTGGATTCATAGGAAGCCTATTTTTTCTACTGAAACATTGCGGGGACATGATCATTTTGTTGGAGTTTTTCAAGTAGATCCTTGAAGTACATGCATTATTAGCCACAAAGAAGATTGCCTTGGTCTCTTTCCCCATCACTTGTAGCAAGTGCACATGCACTCTTGCAATGACCTGAGAGGCAGAGAGTGAATTAAATAGTTTGAACTTAGCCAAATGTTCACTTAGGCATCACAATAATGATCCACATGGTCGTCTAGAGAAGGCAATGCCCCAAGGGTCTCAACCCCATGAACCACACATGGGAGATATTTGGGAAGATTTCTAGGATGATTTTGACGTTCGATACCGACATGACTTGAGGATGTCAAAAGGCATGATGGATACTCTTGGCCTTTGATCATTCCCACAAAAGTTCTCTGATGATAGGTCCCTTGAATACCCCGAGTATAAAGAGTTCAGGATTAACAAAATGGGCCTCTTTCTGCTAGATTGGGATACCACATAAACATTGACTATTGAGGCCGTGTTTGGGACCATTGTCATGCAAAGTCACGATCATTTTGTAAAAGTATGCCCAAAGAGCATATGCTTGGACACATACCCCAAAAGGGCAACCATCCCTAGACACCAATCGATAGAACAATCCAAAGTCTAGGGAAAGAGGAAGGTCAACGAGTCATACCAACCGTCAGACACAATCCTAGAACCACTTATGAAGCAGCTGAATGAGCAATTAGAGAGGTCCTAGAAGTTAGTAGAAGCAACACATGCCGGTGTAACATATGGCCTTAGAGCCACCCAGGTGAGCTCCCAACCTCTAGACACCATGGTGCCCTCCATGACCACCCCTATTTGTGTGTCAGACCTTAAGGAGGCAAAAGTAGAGGTAGAGGCAGAAATAACAATGGCCAGAATACAACTCCACCAGAGAAAGAAACAAAAGGAAAAGAATCCTTTCCCAAATAGAGAGTCAGACTCAAGACCTGAAAATGTGGTCGAAGTTTATGAGATTCCTCCCACTCCCTCTTTAGAAACAAGAAACACTCTGGAAGATTTACCAGAGGTTTCAAAAATAAATGTGAATGATTTTTTCTATGTTGATGAACAGGGTAGCCTACATTATAAGGTTGAAGAAACAAGAATGACCCAAGAGGCAGTCCAAAAGAAAGAAGTAGATACCCTCTGGGAGGCGAAAAAAGTAGAAGCACAAAAGTGGTCTGAAGAACAAGAAGAGGAGATGAAGAGGAATGAACTAGCGATAGATGATTGGATTGCTGAACAATTAGGAGAAATAAGGAACTTTCTATCTAAATCCCTTCTAGATCTATTTATGGATCACAAGATAGTAAGCCAACTCAACTAGACCATCCCAGCTTGGCGGGTTGAGACTGAGAGACACAAAGATTGGAAGGATCACCTGAGGGACCTTTTAGACCTAGAGGATGAGGGTTTGTTTGAAACAAGAATTTCATGGAACAAGCCTTATGAGTTCCCGAAGACCCACTACACCAGACTTGCCTCCTAAATCAAGACAAGGAAACAACTGGTAAGGGTCTTAGACACACACATGACCATGATCCAAAATCTAATGGACCAGTATATTGCATTTTTTCTAGAGGTTACATCAGAAAATCTAATAAGAATAGTCACACATATGCCCATTGATTCTTTGTTGATTAGATTTGATGAGCTGCATGATGCACAATTTTAGTCACTGGGAGATTTTGACAGTTCAATTTTGGGAAGGCTCTCTCAAATTATGCTAATGGTTCACGATGCCACTAAGACCTCCTCAGAGATGAAGATAAAGGTAGAAGAGGTAGAAGAATACCTTGATGAGGCCAAGAGCCGCATAAATTTCTTGAAGGAAGTGGACGAGGATGATATAATCAAAATTCTGGAGGCCTTCAAGAAATTTCAGGAGTAATAAATTCTTTGGGTTCTAGGATTTATCTCCCTGCGGACCCATATTCTTTCGTTCATTATTCTTTGAATGCAAGCTTCTCGATCTAGAGTTTCAAACTAAATTCTTTATTTTTCATAGTGGTCCACATTGATGACTTTTTCGGAGCCAACCGAACATTGTCCTAAGATCTTGTCAGAGATACTATGTCAGAGATTGGGCAAGTATAATTTGGTCTGAAAATGACAGGAGAAAGGAAAGAGACTATAGACATCATCCCAACACCCAAGGCACCAATCTAGCATTTAATATCTGGTGTATAGGGGGTACTTAGAGACATGGAGCCACCATTGCATTTATGGAGCACACAACACAAGACACCCAGAGTGAACAAAGTCACATCCACATGCATGATTGTGTCTCCTCGATAATTGAACCCCTGGATTTCCCTTCTTTCTCTTCTCCCTTTCTCTTTTATTTCCTTTTTGAGAATTGTAAATAAAGTGATTCTAATAATATAGGTAGTATCGACTATAAATATTGTACTTAATGTAAATAGGTAGGATGTATAGGTTGTAGATCCTGACGTAAATAGTGGGTCTCTTCTATAAATAAGAAGTCCGACACAATTCCAAGGGTCGACAAAATTGATGATTTTGTTGTCCATAGCAATTTTAGAAGCTCTCTTTCACTCTTTGCTCTTAGTTTAGTTGTTTTTAGTTCCAATTTAATGATCCCCTCGAGCCATAGATGTACCAACCAATGATGCTGGCTCTTAAAGTTAATGAAGGAATGAAAGATTACTCTTGTTGCTGCACTTTTTGTTGTCCTTGATTCTGGATTTAGCAAGTGACTTTCATGTTGTATGCTTTCCTATGTCCTCTGCTCAAGTCCTTTGGTAGTAAAATGAAAGGCTTTTTTTTCACTGCTAATGTATGTTTTTGGTTAATGATCATGCATATATTTAGTATGGATACTGATTCTTTATTTTGATCATTGTTGATGTTTGAAAGTTTATAATATGACTATAGGTAGATATGTACTCTAACTCTGGTCGATCTCTTGTATTTTCTTTGTCAAAGCTAAGGGTTACTTGTAGGAAACCTCATCCCCTATCCTAAGTCTCCAATACTTGGTGAGCTTAAAAACAACAAACCCCTTATCATGAACAATCACCCCTTAACTGAACCACTATCGCATTGTCATGACCTGACTACCAGGTGCTTGGAGGCTAGGAGAGTTCACTCTCTGGTAAACCTTTTTAAGCGAAGTTGGCCGATATTCTGGTATTCGGTGACAACTATTAATTTGTTGGCAAGGCCATCAAAAAGTCTTGTCAACACAAACCTTCAACATTTCTTCTCTTTGAAAGAATCATTTCCTTATTTTCTTACCATTCTTTTATTCTTCTATTAATTATTTTGAATAACTATCCCCTCATCTTCCTTCCTCCATATCCCCTTTCAAATTAACTCTTCCCCCTTTTATATCTTATGTTGAAGAAGTCACAACTCTTTGATACATATCCCTTGACCTTTCATTAAACATAATTAAGTTGTAATTATATCATATCATATCATATCACATTTTTTTTTTAATTTTTAATTTTTAATTTAATTCTATTATTATTATTTAATATTAATCTTATTTCAAAAAGGGGACATTACAAACCACGGTTAATCTAATCCCTTTTTACTTATTGGAATGGGGTGAGAAGCATATAATTGAGAGTCATGTCCACCACAAATGTTTTTAATATGTCCATGTCAACAACTATAAGACAAGAGTAACCATTGCTAGAGGATGAAGGTGTTGGCACTTTTATATTGGTGCTCCAATGAGCCAAAAGCACTCGTAAGTAAAGAAGCACTCATGAATAAACTATTTTTTAAGTGAAACTTTGTTTTCTCTGACCTAAATATGGATGGGAACATTGGAACATGTAATAACCTTAGTATCTAGTGAGAAGTGAATATTAACAAAATAATTAGAGAAAATAGTAGAACTTACATATTTTCAGACACTAAAAAAACTTTTTAAAAAAAAAACTTTTGGGAAGAATTATATGCCAAGAAAACTTAGGATCCAAATGGTTCCAATGAGTCTAAGACTCTAGGTGGAGCACATATCCATCCTTTATGGGTAGATGCCTATCTTGGATGGATAGATGAAAACTTGTCCTCATGGACAAATCCCTATCATATATTGTTGGATACTTGTCCCAAATTGGACAAATGACTACCACATACAAATAGAGATGCTTGAATATAAAAATGAACAACAACTTTAATAAAAATAAATAAAGGTTTTCTTGGAGTAGAAGAGTGCGACATTACATAGAGTGTTTAAACCAAGGAATCTCAAGACTCTATCCAAGTGGGACATTCTCTTTGTGTGGACACACCATTCATAATATTATAAAAATAATATATTATATCTAAACCTTGAAATTGAAAGGTGTACAATACCTCGTCCCCTACTCTTAACATCCATCAACAAAATCTAAACTTGACATGTGGTTCGAAACTTGCATTACAGATTTGAATTAGTATTATGTGAAACTTTTGTTCCTACCAAATATTTCCCTTAAATTATAGACCTATGATAAATAAATAGAAGGTTTTTAGGAACATCTTTGGGAGCTTACCAAGGAAGGATATTCTCTTTATTCCAAACATTAGTCTAAATTCAATGGTTCATAAAAGAGAGGAAGACATGTAATAAATGCATAATTACTACCCTAAATAAGTGTGGTTTGGAATTCAAAATAAAATTGCAAAGGGATGATGCAAAGATCTAATACAAGAACTAGGGTTTTTGACTTGTGAGAAAAGAGGTAGATGAAAATATGTCAAGATGTAAAACAACTTCATAACAAAGTCAAGATTGATTCTCAACTAGTGAGTGATTCTAGAGTAAAGAGAAATGAATTTTAGAGAGTAAATGATAAAATGAGCTCAAGGGTGATGTCATTTTGTATTGAACTTAGTCACACAACTTGAATGATTTGGTGTTGAAAATGATATAGCCACTATTTGGAGGAATCCACTAAGGGGTCATAATTATATTTTGAATATGAAACATTCAAAGGATAAATCTTCAAATTGTGTAATTAAACTTCAAATGTGTAGGTTTATATTTGAATTTTAGAGGAGAACACATAATTTGAGAGAATAAATGTCTAGCTATGTATTTAGTTATATTTTTGTTGCTTAAATAAATATGTTAGGTAAAGGGAGAACCAAATCAAGAAAACTAATGAACTATGACTAAGTACTTGGGATACCCGCATAAAGTGGCATAAAATATATGGTTAAAGTGTATGGTATACACATTTCACCATTATATTTTCTCCCTAGTTTGGCTTAAATGTGAACTACTATGAAGATGTGTGTCAAAGTAAAATAAGTTTTCATATGAAAGTAAATTACTCCAACATTGATAAAGGAATACCCATGTAGATATCATTTTGACATTTTCCTCATTTCGAATGGTTTATCTTTTGTCAAGCATATGGAATAGCATAAACGAAAGCTTGCTAGAAACAAAAATAAAATAAAAAGGATAAGAGATTTTTCTTGGATTGGGAAAATAATTTTGCATAGAAGTAGACATATCAATATGACACCCTTTGAAATGGAGATGATCATGATCCAACCTTTTTTTGCAAGATTCATCAAATGAATCATTAGTGAATTTATATGATCCCATCTAATTATTTACATACAAAGGAAGTCATAAATTGGAGGGAAAGAGAAAAAAAATGATTGTGTAAAAGAAAATATACAGGGAGGATATCATCATATCAAACATATGTAACATAATTGTGAGATGTGACCATGAAAGAATATATAAGATGAGGCAAGGTTCCCCTTAATTTTCCCCAAATAAAGGAAATAACAAGTTTCAAAGGAGTGAATGCTAGATAGAAATATAAGATATAACCATGATAAACATTTATAAACACTTTGATCATCATAAATGTGTGCTCATAAAATGATAATAATACGCGTGTTTAAAACTAAAATTATAAGATGTAATCACAGTAAACATAAGATGACATGTAATTGTCATCACATGAGATCTGCATTAGCATGTGAAAAAACATGATATTGATCAAATAAACATTCTAAATGCACAAAAAATATTAGTACATAACACAATTACTACCATGAAGGGGACACCCCATGTGGAAAAATAATGATACATAAAAACATAGTAATTTTCTAATTTAATGGATGCTCCATATGTACTATTGACCAAAATTTTACAATCTAAAATAATTAACTTGTCTTCTATCAATCCCTAGATTCATCAAAGATCCATCCTAAAAGATATTGTTGTTTTCTTAATTTTTAACTCACTTCCATTGAGTGTATGGACATACCAAAAGGAAATATTTAATACTTGAGTATGAAATTTAATATTTTATTTATAATAAGATGATGCAAGTCAAGGATATTAATGGTGGTCCATATCTCACCATGCCATTATGATAGAGAGGATTATTCCAAGTATAGTGATAGTATATCTACGCCTAGTTCATTATTTGAAACACACCATCAAGAGCAAGACAAGGTTACATTGCATCCAAGTACACATTGATAGCCAATTTACAGTAAAATGTGTATTAGGATACACAATGTAAATCCAAGTGAAGCAAATGTTCCCAAGATACATATCAGGACCAAGCAAAGGTGGGTTCTTTCATGATACTATCTTATTACCTAACTTTTGTTTATAGAGAAAAAAATTGTGGATCACAACTTGATTTATGTATTATGATGTCAATGGACAAGGTTTTATTTGGGAAATAATTCAAATGATACACCTAAGGTTATATTTCTTTTTATTTTAAGATTTACCCATTTATTATATGATCTTCGTCCATTTGGAGGGATAGGTTATTCTTTCATTTTGTAAGTTTTGATTACATAAGCACAGAAGGGATTAGACCAATTACAATTCAATGGTTTTGGATAATGAAGTGAATCTCCCAATAAATAAGATAAGAAAAAAAGATAACTACAAAATATATAGATTTTTTCTGGAGAAAAGAATCAATATGAAGCAAGGGTCTTGATCCTATACTGAAGACTTCTCTTTTGCATCACACAAAAGGGAAAGAGGAGAAGTACATACTTTCCTTCTCCTACAAACAATAGTCTAGACAATACAATCATTAGGAACTCCATTACAATGGGAAACAAGAGGTGACTCCTGAGAGAATCAACATCATCAAAAAGGGGGGAACCAAGATGTCCAATCGTGATGCAAGTATTAATCACTAGACAAGTCTAAATCTGAGAGGAAGCAACTGAAAGAGAAAGAGTCAAACACTTAGTAGGAGGATCTGGTGTACAAACATTCAAACACAAAGCACAAGGATCCACAATAGGAGCATCATGGGATGACAAGGCCAAGTCAGATGCACCATACACTACCAGTAGCATTTATACCTAAAAAAGTAGGGACCTCAACATTCTTAGTGATCTTCATTAGTATTCTTCCACCAAGTGGAAATTCTTTTCTGATGTGAAAGAGATTAATGTGAAGGCAAGTGATTGGTAGGAAAGTAAAAATAACACTTGAAGGGGAGATCCTCACAATCAAAGTGTTTCAACCAAGGCCTCCAATCAAACATCAAAACCACCTCCCTATGAAAGGGTAAGGAGATGTCAATGTCAACCAAGACACGAGTGAAGGTGGAATGACCCATGTGATAAGAAAAATCATCAACCATCAAGAAGAAACCAATCAAGTTACCAATAACCTCATAACAAGAATTCTCCTAGAATTTGTGGGGGAGATCCAGATGTTTACCCAAACTAACCTCACTGAAATAGGTTCAATGAGGGGTTTAAATAAAGGAGACTAGGGTTTGAAAAAGTGAGAGTTCTCTCCCCATAACCAAAGCTAATTTGGAACCAAATTTCTAACATGAAATAAGGAAAAGGAATCCATGAAGAAACCTTTAGCATGGGAGAAAAACTCAACCTTACTAGCAACAACATGGGCTTCCAAGAAGTTGAGACCCAACTGTGTAGCTCAAGAAGAGATGACTAGATGTTAAAGAAATGACAAGTTAGATCTCTACACTAGTAGAAATCCTCATTGTTAGAAAGATCCTCCCCACAAATGATAAATGCTAGAGGATTATCACATGAGATAAGAAAAATAGCCTACAAAAGATGAGCATGACCAAACATTGTAGCACAAGCATAACTATGACGTTCTACACCCTACACTTTTATCATTCACTGTATATCATTTTATTATAAGTACTTGGCCTTTGTCCATGATTTTGATAGATTGAGAACCCTCTTTAACCCAAATTACCACTTGAATACTATAAATATAAATATAACTACATATGTTACACATTCTCCAATTTTCATATTATCGAATTCCTATCGTAAGCTTAAATTCACACTTGTAGAATTGATTCATTAGTGTTCCTAATTTTTGTATTTGACTTAGGTTTTGGTTCTTGATTTGTAGATTTGACCTTAGATGTTTCAAATTCAAATTTTTGTTAGGACACTTCTCTAACTCACTCCAGTTATCCATAATGTATAATTCTTGTACCAAAAATCTAAATTGTGTGTCTAAGTCAAGTATAAAATAACACCACCTTAAGCTGATTTAATTATCTATCATTTTAAAGAATTAATGACATCACATTAGAATTTCTTATTCTTCTATTGTGAAACCAGTTGATGTCCTCATATTTCAAGTTCTTTTACATCCCTATTTACAAATTCAAAACCCTAGTTCTTACATTAAGTCTTTGCATCACCATTTTGTTTCTATATTCGAAATGTCAAGCTTTAAGTTCTAAATTATGTTCATTAGGGTACTTCCCATTACAATCATCACATGTTTTATTCCTCTATTTTATCAAAAATAATTTAATGAACCCTAATGGTATTTCATAAGGAGAAGATTCTCACTACACAAGCTCCCAAAGGTGTAACTAAACACCACTGACAGTGTACATATAAATATATAAGTTTCACAAAATGTCAATTGAAATCCATGTTCTAGGTCCAAATTTGTACACTAGAATTAGATCCATCAAGCATAAAATTGACCGTAGGTCATTCAAACAATTCTATTTTTTACATATCTCAACCATCTTTAACCACTTACTCTAGACCTAAAATTAGAATTCATGTATGAGTTGTTTCTCACAATGAATTTCATCTCCTCTTCTATAACACCAAGGTACACTTTTAGTATTGTCATTTACTTCTATTTTTATCAAATATATTAGATTTCCATAGTTCATATAAATGTTGTATCAGTTTCAGGATTCAATTGTGTAGATTTTTTTGTTATCAACATTTCGGATCACACTACGTGATCCACCACCTTTATGCTCCTTTTTCTCTCTTGCATCTAATGATGGATCACATAGTATGATCCAAAACATTGATGACAAAAAATTCTACACAATCAAATCCGAAAACTGATACAACATTTCTATTTTTATGTTTCTTTATTATACATATCCTATCCCATCTCCAAAATATACGCTACTAATTTTATTCAATTGTTTCATTTAAGTAAATATATTAGGCTTTTATGTAAACACTGTTTATTTAAAATATTAAACTTGATGTGAACAAATCATATTGGGTTCACTCATTTATGTAAGAAAACAACACACATACCTTACATATGTATTCTAAACAAAATATATTAAACCGTAGTAAATAATAATCTAAGCTAGGATAGAGTTATAATTGATTATGCTATTAAAATGTTCAGATATTAAATAATAAAATAATGTTACTTAGCTTTGGGTTAAATATTTTTTTAATTCAAATTAGAAACATAACAAGGGTGTTGACCCTTACACAACCACAACTTAGAGACGACAAAGGTGTTCCAAATTACACTAACAATAAATGCATTGACAAATACCAAATATAAACAACACACTAGCATAAAGGCTAGTAGCTCTCGTCAAGAGTGGGAGGGAAACTCACTCGCAACATGTAGAGAAGAATGTGAGTTTAAAGAGCTATTTTTACTGTGCCATCAAAAAGTTTTCCAGGTGATATTTTCCTTAAGATCCCCACCATGAAGGGGAGCAATTAATAAAACTCTATTTGACAAACTGTCAACACAAGGGGTAGAGTGCTGAGAAAGTTGTACATTTTTAGTTGAAGATTGGAGCATAGTAGGAGCAACATGCGAAGAAGGGTCGTCATGGCTAGAGGGGGCTTCACCCATAGGAGCATGAATATTCACATGGACAACTTGATTTACAACAAGAGCATCACTCAAATTTGCAACATGAGTATCACCTAGATTCACAATAGGAGCTTTGGGTTAAATATTAATGTGACAATGTCATGTCTTTTTTTTCCAAAAATAACACTTGCTAAAAATAGTAAGTTCCCATTGTCAAGAAATACTAATTTGGAGGTAACAAACACATTGAGAGATATTATTTATTTAATATTTATACTATCTTAGTACAATTTACATACTTAAAATAAAAATAAAAATTATATATATAATATTTAGTGGCACCGACTCAAGTGGGGTATTAGAATTTTGGAAGTATCTTTTGGCATTATATTAATTTAATATTGGCACGATGGGTCATTATAATAGGAAACATTAATGACCATGAAAAAGTTATGACACCTATATCAACCTATTTTAGGCAACTAGTTTAGGGAATATTTTAGAGAAAGATGTTGGGCTTTGGGTGTCCAATTTTAGTGCAATGCATATTGAAAGATAGAAGCAATTCATTTTGTAACTATTGCTCATTTGACATTTTATTCATAAATTTAGACACTTGCAATTTCTTTAGTAGATGAGAACTCATTGGATATTGGAGCTTTTGGACATAAACCCCGTGAATTTACGTTGCCAAAGAACATAAACCCTTTAATCACAAAGGGAAATTCCATCCAAGGATTGCATTGGATTTAAATATTTTAAGAGGTTTTGTCAGTTTGGTGAAGTTTGTTTATAGTTGTCCAAGATGTAGTTTTTGTGTTTAATTTTGGTTTTGTAGATAATGTATTTTTTTTGGTTGTGATTTTCTATAGTTGTTATTCCCATCCTCAGGTGTCACATCTCATTTTGTACAAGTTTGAAGAGCTTTTGTGAGTTTTTTTATCAGTGGCAACTTTAGACTTCACCAATTTTTTATTATTATGGACTTGTTTAACTCCATGTTTAAAATTTGTATTAGATTTTTTTTTCAAACAAGGTGGCAAAGCAAATTAATATATTATATTAATTTTCATTTTTACAATATAACTTGGTTCTAAAATAAGGGGCTCTCGGAGAAAAGAACCAAGGGAAAAAAACTTCGTTCTTGACCCCATCATGAAAAAAAACCAAAAAGAGATGGACCACTGTGAGGTAAGCTCCTTCAACAATGCATCCATATTACAACATTGTATGTATACATAGAACTAGATGTAGGTGATTACAATCTTTACATCTCCTTGAGACTACAGTCCGGAGTTACAAAAAGACTCATCTAGTACGAGCAATGAGTTTACAATGAGCTTAGTAGCAGAAGAACATGAAAGAGAAGAAATCTGTACCAGAGAACTTTGTATAAATTGGCTCAAAGAAAATTGTTGTAATCACTGAGAGTTGAACAACCAAAACCTGTTGAAATTGCTGAAAGTAGATCAAACAAAACCTACATAGGAACCCCAAAAATCATAGATACCACAATACTATGATAAGGGTAAGCTCAAATATCCATATGGGCCAATGAAGTGTCCCCAGAGAAAAGACCAAGATTCAAATCAGGAATAGGGCAAGTTTGCAGAGCTGATAAGGCCAGATGAGAGGAGTTTGCTTCCAACAAATCAAGCATAGAAAAAACCACTTGGTGAATGCTACTAATGCATTCTTTGGATAAAAAACCCCCATATTGCTAAAGTGTAATTTTTATGGGGCGGAAGGACCGCATTTCCAGTACTTTTTTAATGCTATCATAGACCATATAAACTGTGTGGTCTCTTAACAGGGCATGGTGATGAAAAAGTCCCCCCAGCAGAGCAACACCACTCCACATATCATATCTTTGAAGAGTGGCCCGAAGCTTATTATTTTGTAGGAAGATGGGTTTAACATAATGACTAGCTATAGATTCTAACTGAGCTAGAGACTACATGAGGTCAAACATATTTGAGAAAAAAATAGAGAGGATTTGGGACGCATAAATGATTCTTCTACTAGGAGGAGAGAGAATATCAAACCCAATGATTCTTCTAATGCCATGGTGAATGTGAGGGCATTCACAATTGAATATTAAAACAAGCATATCATCCTTAATGGCTCCAAGGAAAGGTTCTTCCCAGGCTTCCACCAATAAAACCCTATAGTTCCTAGGATAAAATTCCATGTGCAAAGATGTGCATACCAAACAACGCTCAACAGTTGAGCTAACACCAACAAGAAAGCTAGGGCATCCTGACATGACTAAGTCTCAGTCGAGAAAAGAACAAGAAAGTCAAGGAAATAAAGAAATTGAATAATAGAGAATGACTAGAGCTACAAGAATGAAGGCATAAAATATAACTGTAGAATGGAAGTAACTTGGCCCTTAAAGAACCCGTAGCCATAATTGCAGGGACAACCACCCTAAAAAATAATGATTGTATCTCACATTAAAGATATAGGATCTTGCAAAAAATACCCAAGGTATAAAGACACATGAGAAAAGTGACAAATACTATAGCCCACAAATTGCTGGAGCGTGCTAGCCTTACAAGTTAACTAACTGCCACCACAAAACACTAAAGAGAAGGGATAAAAATCAGATAGAAATCATACCCAAATATTGGGAAATATAGAAGAAGGATGACACCAATTGCAAAAATGTTGATAAGTACTTTGATAGATGGACATAAGGTAAGGAAATGGCAATAAGAAACATCACATATTCATGGGAGACAAATAATGACAAGAAGTGGAGGCTGATGTGACAATAAAGTAGTGGATAGCAATAAAAATGCACGAGAAATAAAAAATAAATTTGCCAACTCAAAACCACAACGCTACATGTGTTAATTAAATTATGAGCTGCCAAATACTTGTTGCCAATCTGGCATGCCTTTTTCACGATAAGATAGAATTGCAGTGCCAGTTAGACTCTTCAAACTACCATAAAGATGTCCACCTGAAAAAGAAATGTCAAATTAACATCTGGCATATCATAACATGATTAACAAATGATAAATCTACCAGCTCAATTTCTCTACAGCAAGTAGGAGCGCGAGCATGTGTAGACAAAGGAAGAATGTTGATTAATTTATGAAAAGCCAAATCCTCATTGCCAATTTGGCATGCCTTTTTCACAATTAAGACAGATTTGTAGTTAGTAAAACACCATAAATGTCTCCACCTAAAAAAGAAATGGCAAAGTGGCATTTGGCATGACATAACATGATTAACAACTAAAGAATGCAAATCTAAAGGATCTAGAAGATACATTTACTAAACTAGTTAGTGATCAACACAAGCACTAATTAGTATAGAAAAACCCTAGCTCAAAA
Source organism: Chamaecyparis obtusa (assembly GCA_027943335.1). Taxonomy (NCBI): domain Eukaryota; kingdom Viridiplantae; phylum Streptophyta; class Pinopsida; order Cupressales; family Cupressaceae; genus Chamaecyparis; species Chamaecyparis obtusa. The sequence continues at coordinate 67,530 of BSBK01004781.1, forward strand.
TTATATATAACAATAGGATTTGCACATGGCTTAAGAGGATTCCTTCCCAATAATAGCTAGCAGAACCAAATAATTATTAATTATTGACGTAGGGCAGGGATGGAGGATCCAATAATGGATGGTCCAAACCTACAACTACCAATTATAACAACAATATGCACAACGAAATACAACAAGATAATGTTTCAAATCAGAATTTCATTCAACATGCCCGACTGTAAGGCCTTCCAAATTTCAGCCTATTACAATGCAATAAAAAAGTATCAGCAAGATCTTGCAAGATCCAAGGAACCACCAACTAGTTTAGATCTGCAACAGGAAATCTCTGATAGGAACAACCATCACAGGATCTAACTTGTACTCACACTTCCAAGCAACCCCTTGTTGTCCTAAGTCCACAGGCCACTAGTTCGGCTATAAACTCCCAGATTCGCAAATCTACTTCTACTCTACTCTTACTAATTATCTAATGATCATCTACCACTCTACTCACTTCTAAACATCTACCCAAGCTCTCAATATATAGCCAGCTAAGCCACAAGTCGGCCAGCCAGGCATTTAATTACAATATAGGTCCAGACCAATAAAAGAAACTAAAGTAATGGAAGAATGATCAAAACTTAATGCACCTTTAGATTTAGGTCCACACATGACCCAAAAAAATTCCCTTAACCACGCAAGGCCCCATCTCATCACATGAAACTGCGCAAGAAGAAACATTCCATGTTTCGCATGAAAACTGCCAGAAAATAGGTCCTGGGGAAAAATGGCCATAACTTTTTAGTCATAATGAATTAGGACATGAACCTTAGGGAAATGATATTAATTTAGGTCATCTTAAATTCCTTAAGAGAACAAAGGCTGATTCATTAAGTATCAATGTCACCATGACGCGCAATCAACACCAAAATTGTAGGAATGGCTCCGGCGGGAACACTGGTAGAAAATAGGTCCCCAAGAAAAATGGTCATAACTTTTTACTCATAATGAATTAGGAGTTTCACCCTTGGGAAATGATAGTAATTTAGGTCCTATTTAAGGCCCTAAGGGTAAAAATATTGAATCATTAAGGATCATCAGTGCCACATCCCTCAATCAGCTCCAAAACTGTAGGAAAATACTGCTCTAATGGTAAGGAAAACATCTCTAACTTTGAAACAGTTCATCCAATATCTCCCAAACCATGCCACCTCAAGAGTTGTGACCTTAGACACATCTTCCACATACATAAAGGAAAAAACACATTCCATTGCACATGCTAAAGATCTCCACAGATCATCACAACCCAGAAACTCAGAAAGCTGCCCAAAACAAAGTAATGTATCCCTCTAATAGGGAATTCCAAAATTTTCCTGCATCAATTGTACTCAATGAAATAGAGGGCTCCAACACTACCTTATCACAACCTAGATTGGCCAAAGAATCTGCCAAAGCATTACCCTCACAATATGTGTGAGATATAACAAAGGTGTTTAAGGAATCAATGAGATCCCAAATTTGGAGAAGGATATACTTTAGCTGCCAGTTAGAGATCTTTCTATTAAAACAAGCATTTATGATGACTGATGAATCTCCTTCAATATGAAGTCTAGAAATTGACAATTTTTTTGCAAGTGTCAACCCTTCCAGTAAGGCAATAGCTTCAGCCATGTTATTTGTTCCTGGGTAGAAAGGGTGTGTTGATAAAGCAAGGACCTTGCCAGAGTTATTTCTCAGGTAGCATCCAATACCCGAGTCACCTGGATTCCCTCTTGAAGAACCATCAAAATTAAGCTTGACAAAAGGAGACTTAGGAGGTTTTCACTTGACATCAAACCTGCAAACATGAGATTTCCTGATCCGAGGGAAGACATGCGAGGAAGGGAAAGAAATATGTTTCCAATTATATGTTACTGAAGTATCCCAGGATGTGAATACAATATTTGGGTTAAAATGAAGAGAGGACATGCTATTGACTTGCTCAGAAATAAGCCTCTCAATATTGCTCAGGACAAAAGGGATGTCTAAACTGACTTTCTTGAATATTCTTTTATTCCTTTCCCACGAAATTGACCAAATTACTGAAGAAGGAATAATATACCATAAGCATGAAAAAAGAAAATTTGAATATAAGGTTGGCCATGATTGGAAAATTTCCCATAGTGAGTTGGGGAGGGGGAAAAGTGATGAAGGGCCACACCACCCTTACCAACTCATAAGAAAAAAATATAACAACATGGAGACAAAGAGAAGATAAAATATTTTACAAATCATAAATTAATACTTGAAAATCATTACAACTTGAGAGATCTTACAACATGAGAGCTTCCTCCAAATATGAGATCTACAACATGAGAGATCTTACATCCTCCAAGTTTATAATCCAAGAGCTTCTTCCCAAATACAAGATCCTACAACTTGAGAGCTTCTTCTCCAATAGGAGATTCTACAACTTGAGAGCTTGCCTATGAATGCTCCTATGCCTTCTTTATATAGGCACTTCCCACCCAAGATATTACAACACAACCAATGTGGGATAAAAGATAAATATAACTACCTTGATACAAATATTAAATTTCCACCTAATTAATATTTAGCACCACCATGTGGGCCAATTAGAAAATTACATTGTCTTTGTGGGCCAATAAGAAAATAGAAAGTTGTAACTACCTAGCTACAAATATTAAATGCAAGAACTTTCTACAAATTTCTAAAATGCCACCTACACACCTCGATAAATGAAATGATTTCTTTTTATTTATTTATTTTCTTTTATTCCACCTATGCACCTTGGAAAATGAAATAACTTTTTTTTTCTTTTCTTTTTTCTTTTTTTTTCTCTTTTTTTTTCTTTTCTTCTCTCTTTTTTTTCTTCCATTTTCATCACTTTCTCTCTCCTCTAATTTTTAAATTTCTTTTTTATCATGCCCCCTTTTATTTTGTGATGCAAGATGCTCCTGCATCAGACACCCAAGGTAGGAAAATTTTATGAATATGGATTCACAAAATGAAGTAGCTATTGCTGATATATTTTTTTTCTTCTCTTCCAACACCTTGCTGGGACAAGCATCCGCTGCCGATATATTTCATTTTTCTTTCTTTTCCAACACCTAGTTGGCACAAGTATATACTACCGACAATACTCCTTTGCAATCAACTTCGTCCATCTGTAACTCTCATTCTCCTCCAGACCCATAGGATCTAATGCATCTATAGTAAACTCTGTAATACCATACAAATCTTTTTTTGCATACCAAACATCACTTTCAAGGTCCTCATATAAACCATCATTATCTTCAAATCCATCTCAAAGTTAGCATCCCATGATTCATAAAAATTTACCTCTTTCACATCTTCATCTTTGTATTCTTCTTTCATGTCTTCAACAAAGCATGTAACAATTTCTCTATTTTGACCTCCAACCAAGGTATTCCACTCTTCCTCAACTGCTACAATCTTCATTAATAAATCATCTTCTTCAACTTCAAGTTCATAAATCTTTTCATCTGCATTATCTTCCTCTTCTTTTGTACCGCTTGCATGATACTCCACTTTACCTTCTTTCTTTCTTTCATCCAAAGAATTGGTATCATCTCTTTGAATCACTCTTCTCTTTTTTAGCTCCGCTTCTAATTCAACCACTTGCTTCTTCAAATCTAGTATTGCAACTCTTGTATCTTCTTGATATCTCTCTCTAATTTTTTCAAGTCTAGGAATTCTAAGAATCCATCCAATAAAAGAAGTCATCTTCTTCTTTCTCTTCTTCATACTCGCGTCTTAAGAAAAAATTCATCCAACACAAGGTCCTGGTGCAAACTGCCTCACACTCGACGATCTATCTACACACTCAAGAACTCCTGCTCTGATACCATTGATGAAGGGCCACACCACCCTTACCAACTCATGACAAAAAAATATAACAATATGGAGATAAAGAGAATACAAAATATTTTACAAAGCATACATTAATACTTGAAAATCATTACAACTTGAGAGATCTTACAATATAAGAGCTTTCTCCAAATATGAGATCTACAACATGAGAGATCTTACATCCTCCAAGTTTATAATCCAAGAGCTTCTTCCCCAATACAAGATCCTACAACTTGAGAGCTTCTTCTACAATAGGAGATTCTATAACTTGAGAGCTTGCCTATGAATGCTCCTATGCTTTCTTTATATAGGCACTTCCCACCCAAGATATTACAACACAACCAATGTGGGATAAAAGATAAATGTAACTACCTTGATACAAATATTAAATTCCCACCCAATTAATATTTATCACCACCATGTGGGCCAATTAGAAAATTACATTATCTTTGTGGGCTAATAAAAAAATAGAAAGTTGTAACTACTTAGCTACAAATATTAAATGCAAGAACTTTCTACAAATTTCTAAAATGCCACCTACACACCTCGATAAATGAAATGATTTCTTTTTATTTATTTATTTATTTATTTTCTTTTATTCCACCTATGCACCTTGAAAAATGAAATAACTTTTTCTTTTTTTTTTTCTGATGAAGGGCCACACCACCCTTAACAACTCATAACAAAAAGTATAACAACATGGAGACAAAGAGAAGATAAAATATTTTACAAAGCATACATTAATACTTGAAAATCATTACAACTTGAGAGATCTTACAACATGAGAGCTTCCTCCAAATATGAGATCTACAACATGAGAGATCTTACATCCTCCAAGTTTATAATCCAAGAGCTTCTTTCCAAATACAAGATCCTACAACTTGATAGCTTCTTCTCCAATAGGAGATTCTACAACTTGAGAACTTGCCTATGAATGCTCCTATGCCTTCTTTATATAGGCACTTCCCACCTAAGATATTACAACACAACCAATGTGGGATAAAAGATAAATATAACTACCTTGATACAAATATTAAATTTCCACCTAATTAATATTTAGCACCACCATGTGGGCCAATTAAAAAATTACATTGTCTTTGTGGGCCAATAAGAAAATAGAAAGTTGTAACTACCTAGCTACAAATATTAAATGCAAGAACTTTCTACAAATTTCTAAAATGCCACCTACACACCTCGATAAATGAAATGATTTCTTTTTATTTATTTATTTTCTTTTATTCCACCTATGCAAAAAGATATAGATAATTTCCTCATAACAAAAGACCAGCACTACTGGGAAAAAAGATAGTGGACAAAAAGATGATCCAGAGATTTTGAATGCAAGTTGCATAGAACACAATTGAAGGGAATTGCTATGTGAAGCTTGGCTAGCTTGTCACTGGTTAGGATTCTACCTTGAACAATGAGCCATGAAAAAACTCCTACCTTAGGAAGAATTGACTTATCCCAACAAAGAGAAAAAGCCCAATGTTTAGTATGATGATTGACCATATGCTGCAAGGCAACATAACCTGATTTAACAGAATAGAGTCCATCCTTTGAGGGGCACCAAATTAATTTGTCACTACCATGAGACATAAAGACCGGGCGACTGACAAGGATAGCCAATAGCTCTTTAGCAGTAGCTATATCTATAGGGAGGGCAAGTAGATCTTTCCAAATAGCCTGATGAGATGTTAGGTCCACATGATCAACATAGTCAACCAATAGTTCTCCCCACAAAACTAAGGAAACCTACATAATTTGATCTATAAAGGGAAAGGAACATAAAGGGGGGAATCCATTCCATGAATCTTTCTAGAAAGAAACACAAGATCCATTATGAACTTGCCAAGATAAGAATTTAGTGACAACAAATCTAGATGAGACCATGAAATTCCAAGTAGGAGACCTAGAGGGAGGATTGGAGATAGTGAGAATTCTATTTGTGTTAGGGGTATCTAAATATTTGGCTTACATGATCTGACACCATAATGCATGAGGCTTAAAATACATATTCCAAACTAGCTTCCCACCAAAAGTTTTATTTCTAAGGGAAATGTCATGCAGCCCTACCCCTATAGATGCTTTATTTACCGAGAGTTTCTCTAGTGAGACCAAAGGGACTTTTTTTTCAGTAGACATGTTGGAGGTCCAAAGGAAGGAATAAATAATCTTTTCAATACGTGCAAAAACTGACTTTGGAGCTTGGAGAATGGAGATATAGTAATTAGGGATGGCTGTTAACATAGTTTTAATGAGGAGGATCCTGCCTAAAAGCAATAACCATCTCGCCTTCTAGGCAACAATTCTATTTTTTAGCCTAGAGATCACTGTGTCCCAATAAGAGGGCTTGACCTAACCAAAGAAGAAAGGAATCCCAAGGTACATAGACAGAAGGTTGTCAAGGGGAAAACCAAAAATGTTGGAATTCTATTTTGAATAAGCCATGGAGTAAAAAACATATATAGTTTGGATTTGAGAGGATTGATGGCTTGGCCAGACCCTGATGTATAAGTGTCTAAAACCTGCTTTATACATTTAGCCTCTTGAATGTTGGATTTCCCAAACAAGAGAGTATCATCTGCAAAAAAGTTATGGGAAATAGAGAGGACAAAATTAGGAATATATATACCTTTCTAGCTATGTAGAGTTTTTTGTACTTGAATGGATTTGCTAAATGCTTCTACCATAATAATAAATAAGAATGGGGCTATAGGATCTCCTTGGAGAACTCCTTGGGTGGCATAGAAAAATCCTGAGGGGACACCATTTATTAACACTGAAAATGATGCTCCTGAAAGACAATTCTTGATCTATTTACACCATTCATTTGTGAATCCAAAATTTTTGAGAGCCTTTAGGAGGAAAGGCCAATTAACTTTATCGTAGCCTTTCATCATGTCAAGTTTCAGGACAAAAGATGGGATTTGAGAAGATTCAATAGTATGGAGAACTTTTAGAGAAACTAATGCACCATCCGAGATATCCCTACCTGGGATAAAACCTCCTTGTTGAGGAGAGATAATTGACGGAATAATAGGCTTTAATCTAAGATAGATTGCTTTAGTGAAAATTTTGTAAATAGAATTACAGAGTGAGATAGGTCTGAAATCAACAAAAGTACTTGGATTTTTGGTTTTGGGGATCAGTGCGAGATTGGTGGTATTGAAATTCTTGAGAACATAGCCCTACTTATGAGACTCTTCTATAGCCAATAACAGATTGAATTTAATTACATCCCAACATTGTTGATAAAACACCATAGTAAAACCATCTGGCCTAGGTGCCTTGTCTGATGCCATAGAAAAGATAAAAGAACAGAGTTCCTCTTGGGTGAAGGGCTTCATTAAGTGTTCATTACCCCTGTTTGATATGAGGGAGGGGATGGAATGTAATAGATTATCCATAGCCTCATGATTAATAGGATGGGGATGTACTGGAGCTAACAAATTTAAAAAAAAACATACCCCTTCCTTGCTAATTTGTTGTTGAAAGTTAAGAATTGCACCTGATACCGCATCCTTGATAGAAAGGATGGTACATGAAGCATGGAAAATATTTGTATTTCTATCTCCCTCTTTTAACCAAAGCTCTCGAGATTTTTGTCTCCAATAAATCTCCTCCCAAGAGCAAAGGATTTCCCAATATTTTTGGAGGGATAATTATTTCTCGGCTAGAAATGAATTTAGACCCTCATTGATTATCTGATCATCAATTTGATCTAGTTCACTTTCAACCCTAGTTTTTTCTTGAAAGATGTTTTTAGATACCTCCTTATTCCAGATAAAAATTTTTTCCTTTACAAATTTCAGTTTATTTGAAAAATGGAACATCATGGTTCCTTTGCAAAAAGGAGAACTTACCCACCATTGCCTAAGAAGAGACAAGAAATGGGGGTGAGTAAGCCAAAAACTTTTGAATTTGAAGGTTGATCGCTTATTTTGACTGCCTGATGCAACTAGACTTAGAGAAATGGGGAAGTGATCAGACTCTGAAGAAGCTAGAATTTTTGAGACAAAAGTAAAGTTTAGGAGTTTGAAGTCACATGATATAAGAAATCTGTCCAATCTGGATGATATGGGGGAGGCTTACCTATGGTAGTCCATGTATACAAACCATTTGAAAGAGGAATGTCACATAAAGCATTATTTTCAATAAAAAAGGAGAACTCATCTATAACCCTCTGAGCTATGGGGTTACCTCTAGATTTCTCCTCTGAAGCTGAGATAGCATTGAAATCTCCACCTAGAATAGTAGGAAGATCATGAAATCTACTAAATTAGTCAGCTAAGGATTCCCATAGGCCAAGTTTATCATGAGGGGAAGAGGGGCCATAGATATTGAACAAAAGGAAAGAGACATCAAAACATGAAAATTTTAGCAGTTGCCAATTTGGATTTGCAGACAACAATTTACCCTACATACTCTTTTTTTTCCAAAGAGTTAATAGCCCTCTAGATGCTCCGGATGAAGGGACACAAGAGGAATCCCAAAGAGACCATTTAGAAATGAATTTATCATGTGAATCTTTAGATAACTTATCCTCTTAGAGAATAATGATATTTGATTGAGAAGAGTCAATAAAATGTTTGATTTTGCCTCTTTTGTCAGGGGAGTTTATGCCCCTGACATTCTAGGATATAATCTTCATCGAGAGCTCAGAGAGTGACACACTCTCCTTGTTCTAATAATGGGGGAGAAAGAGTCTAGTAGGGTCAAGGATGGTGGATCCAATTAAGGACAATCCAAACCTTGAAGCCAACAATCAAAACACCAAAATACTCAACAACAACAATTATTTCAAAGTAATTTTCATTAACATGCCCGACTGTAAGGCCTTCTGAGTTAGGGCCAATTACAATCATAAATAATTCTACAAGATCAACAAGATCCAATACAAATCTAGCTAGTACAGTCCTAAAAACTATCAGCAACTGATGGAAACCCTAAGGAAGATCTAAACTTGAGCTCACAAGCCTCCAAGAAATCTCCTTGTCTCTAAGTGTGCAAACCACTAGCTTTGCAACTATAAATTATCATATAACAATCTGATCTGCAAGATCTCATAGGATCTTTTTCATAAATTCACCAACTCCAGCTCAACACATCCAAATTGATGTCTGTTCTGATGATTGTGATCATGGTCCCCCAAACAACTACCCAAACACCCCTTAAATACTAATCATCAACGACAAGTCAGCTGGATGAAACCATTAACTCTTCCTAACAAATATTAAATGTAATATAAGTTGGCTTATAAATTTCCTTACAAACATTTAATACAACATGTCAGCCTATAACAATAGCTACCAAAAATAAATGCACTAAGTCGGCCCAACAAATCACACAAAACTTTAGTTGGTAAACCAGAACTATCGAGCAATAGTGAAATAACCGAGCATGCCAAGCATCGCTGAGCACCAGTGTCAACTAAGTATCGTAGGCATCACCATGTAACACTTTCACCGAGTTCTAGAGATTATCGAGTTCCTTTAGCGACCAAGATTTCTTCAATAACCGAGACCGTCGGTTAAGGCTGTAACTGAGTAACACCGGCCAAATAAACAAACACTCATGCAGTTTCAATGAGGACCAAGAATGCCCTTGTATCACCCCAGAATGCCCCTGCATCAGACACCCCAGGTTCAAAAAGATGTTTATATGTGAGAAGAACATCTTCCAGGATTCAACACATAAATCTTGAACTGGTTCTTCACATACAAGTCCTCCACCTTTTTAGCTTGCATACCTTTCCACTTCAGCTTTCTCTGTCTCTTCAAGTCTTTCCTTGACAACACACAGGTCTGTTCTCAAAACTAATCATTCATTTTCTTTGGATCTGCCAACTCAACTTGGCTACCGATACTCAGGCTTCTCCTACTGAGTGTTGTATCCATCAAAGGCATTAGGGAAAACTTCTTGTCATCCTTCTCAATAGTAAACACATTCTTCACATAATCATACATAACTCTGCAATCAAATTGCCAAGGTCTATCGAGCAATATATGACAACTATTCATCTCCACAATGTTACATAACACAAGATCCTTATACTGGCCAATTTGAACATCAATGAAGCATTGTTCTCTTACTTCTAGAGCATGATAATCTTGCAACCAACCAATCCTATAAGGACATGGATGTTTCATTCTATTCAAACCAAGTTTCTAAACCATGTCCTCAACAACAAGGTTATAAGTACTACCACTATCAACAATAACATCATAGAGTTTACCTCTAGACTTGTATCAAGTCCTAAACAAGTTACTCCTCTGACAAGGTTCATCCTTTGTATCGAGTAATGTTCACTGAAACAACAAGTTCTCAGATTTAGGTTCATTTTGAATGTTCTCATTCACCACAGCAGTTCGTCGAGCACCAACCTTCTTCTGTGTACACTCAAAAGAATGGTGTCCTTCCTCTCCACAGTTATAAAAAGTACCCTTAAAGATAACTCTACCTGTCTTCTTCTTTGGTTCCAAAAGTTTTGGTTCATCTTCTACATCAATTGGTTTATCCTTCACCGAGTGATCAATCTTCTCCTTCCCTCGAGAGTTACCATGTTGTTTCCTCTTCAACTTATCTTCTTCCTTTAGCGCATATTGATAAGCATCTTTAACCGAATCAATCTTCAACATACCAAGCTCATCCTGAATATTGAATCTTAGACCATTCACATACTGAGCTACCTTTTCCTTACCAAGTTCTATGTATCTAGACCGAATAGTAAGTTTGTAGAACTCCTCGGTATAATCTTCAACAGACAAATCCTTTTGTTTCAGATTCTACAACTTCTTAAACAAGTCAAGCTCATAGTCAATAGGTATGAACTTAGCTTTCAACTTAGTCACCATCAACCTCCACCGATTGATCTTCATTTCACCTTCATCTTCTCTATCTCTTTGTAGTTCCTTCCACCAAAGAGTAGCATGTCCTTTCAACTTTGTCTATGCTAATCTCACTCGAAGAGGATCTTCAATTTATTCCAGATCAAAGAAATCTTCAAGTTCACCGATCTAGTCAATCAAATTCTCAAGTTTCAAGGTCCAAAGAAATTAGAGACTTCCATTTGGTAACTACTACTTAACTAAGCTTCAGATCTATGCAACCAAGTAGTTCTATCTTCACTAGATCTGTCCCTCTGGTCATCACCACTAGATCCAACAGGTTCACGGTCTTTAGAAGCTTCTTCATAACCATCCTCAATACCAACATTTCGAGCTACACTAGTAACAACTCTCATGATCTTAGCGACCATGCCATTCTTCATTAATTCCATCTCAGATCTGAAATCTGATTTCACCTTCTCTATAATCCTAGATCCCACAGTATCACAGAGATCTACAATTACTCTAGGGTCCAATCTTCTCGGAGGCATCCTTAAAGATAAGAGAAACCCTCTACAAAAAACCCTACACCGATCACCTTGTGACACTCTCCAAGTTGTATACAAGTCAGATCAATCTACCACCTTGCAAAAACAACTAGGGAAAGATTCCACAAGTCAGTGCCATGGATCTGCAGCTAAGATCATACAATCTCTTCACCAACAAGATCAACTTTTCAAGATCACCCTTTCTAGGTCAACCTTCGCTTCAACAGGATCACAACTCTGCTTCCACAATATCTACTCTTGCTCCAATAGGAACAAACTTCTCTCTGATACCACCTGACAAATCATATGGAAAGACTAGTGCAGGGGCATTCTTGGGTGATGCAGGGGTATTCTTGGTCCTTGGTGAAATTGCATGAGTGTTTGTTTGTTTGGCCAGCATTACTCGGTTGCAACCTTAATCGACGATCTCAGTTATTGAAGAAAGCTCGGTCACTGAAGGAACTTGATAATTTTTGGCGCTCGATGAAAGTGTTACTTGATGATTCCTGCGATGCTTAGTCAACACTGGTGCTCAGCGATGCTTGGTATGCTCGGTTATTTCACTATTGCTCGGTACTTCGGTGATTGTTTGGTTATCATACTTTACATATTGCATATTTGATTTGGTTGGTAATCTTTATGAGCAATTAACTAGTAATCGGTAAAGTCACAGATAGTTGAGTATTTTATGTTTACCGAGCTACAGAATTAGCTAAATTTGTTTTAAGTGATATATTTTGTAATTGGGAATATGGATCTTTGATACCACTTGATGCAGTCAAGGATGGTGGATCTAATTAAGGACAGTCCAAACCTTGTAGCCAACAATCAAAACAACGAAATACTCAAAAACAATAATTATTTCAAATTAATTTTCATTAACATGCCCTACTATAAGGACTTCCAGGTTAGGGCCAATTACAATCAGAAACAATTTTGCAAGATCAACAAGATCCAATACAAATCCAGCTAGTTTAGTCCTGAAAAACTATGAGCAACTGATGGAAACCCTAAGGAAAATCTAAACTTGAGCTTGCAAGCCTCCAAGAAATCTCCTTGTCTCCAAGTGTGCAAACCACTAGCTCTACAACTACAAATTATCAGATAATAATATGATCTACAAGATCTCACAGGATATTTTCTACAACTTCACCAACTCCACTCAACACATCCAAACTGATGTCTATTTTGATGATCATGATCATGGTCCCCCGAACAACTACCCAAACACCCCTTAAATACCAATCATCAGCCACAAGTCGGCTGGATGAAACCATTAACTCTTCCTAACAAATATTAAATACAATACAAGTCAGTTTATAAATTTCCTTACAAACATTTAATACAACATGTCGACATGTAACAATAGCTACCAACAATAAATGCACTAAGTTGGCCCAATAAATCACACAGAACTTCAGTCAGTAAACCAGAACTACTGAGCAATAGTGAAATAACCGAGCATGCCAAGCATCACCGAGCACCAGTGTCGACCAAGCATCACAGGTATCACTGAGTAACACTTTCACCAAGCACTAGAGATTACCGAGTTGCTTTAGCGACTGAGCTTTCTTCAATAACCGAGATTGTATGCACAGCTTTCTTCAAGAATGCCTTTCCATCAGTTGCTGATAGTATAAATCCTCTAACAAGGTCACACCTTACAGTGTGTTTTGTAACCTTTAACAGGGTTGGCTCTTCATGGAGCTCTGCATACGCTCTCCTTGTTCTAATAATGGGAGAGAAAGAGTCCAATAGGGTAGATTGAATACCTACTTCTATTTCATCTTTGGTTTTAGAAGCCAATAGCTTCCTACCCCTTTTCCTAGGAGTTTTACTTATGGGAGCTAGAGATAAAGGTACTTGGGAACTTGGAGATTGGAAGATAGATAAATCTTGGGAATAGTCAAAACCCTTACCTTTGTCCAGTGGGGAACTCATCCCACCCAAATCCTGATCTTGAAACTCTACTTCAGCCGCAATTTCATCAATAAGTTGCGATGCTATTGAAATGAGGATTTTGTTAGACATAAGCTAGAGATCTTGATTTGAGAATAAGGGAAGGGAGGAAAATGAGATAGGAGAAAAGGGTCGACTACTAAAAATTAGATTCTTCACAACCTTATTAGAGTATTCTTCTTCAGAAAATTGACACTGTGAGATCAGAGGTCGATCCACCCAAGACGCATAAAGCGCAGGAAAGGAAATGTTGCAGATAGGGAGATTCCAAGAAAAGGCAAAACTGAATGAAGAGGATGTTGATGAAATAACTTTAGAGCAAGGAGAGGGAGGTGAGACTACCAGCGTAGAGGTATTAGCAGCCTTTATTTTAAGAACAGATGGCTTATAACTATCTGATGCAAATTTAAAAAGAAGAAAAAGATTGACATAAGCAATAAGGTTGGAAAAAGAAGAACTGATAGAATGAAATGTGGCAGCCTCCAAATTAAGTACAGAGGACCTAAAAGGTATTAAACAAGACTCAAAAATTAGAGAGGGAGGAGGAGGGGTGTCCTGCAATGGGGAGGAAGGAGCCGAGGGAGGGTTTTGGGAACAAAACTTAGGATTGGAGGCAAAGCTATGACAGATGTCAAGAAAAGATTGAGAAGAATTTTGGCATTGGTGTGAAAAATGCCCCAAAGAATTAGAAAGATGGTCAATAGAAGTCGGATCTTGATACTGAATAGGCTGACTCCAAATGCCAAATTTAGAACAAATTGAGATTTTAGTTGGCCGAGCTACAAAATGTTTGAGTAAAAGACATACTCTGATAGGGAGATGTGGTTGGAGGAAAGGGACAAGATCATGCTTGACAAAAATTCCTAAGGTGTTAGCCATAATTTCAACTTTTGCAGGGTCTCTATATTCTAATGGTAGGTGAGGTAAAGAAATCCAATGCGGCATGAATGTGGGCAGGGCCAGATTAACATCAAAATGTGGGGTCCAAGCCATTGTGAAAATCCCAATACCTTTATAGAACCAACCCTTAAATTTGTGCACACTCGATTTACATTCAATAGAATAAAAAATTGCCACAACAAATAGGGAGTCTTTCTCATATAGAAACAATTCGTTAAGACCCTCCCAAGAATTACTAGCCCAATCAATTATACTTTCAAAATCTACGAAGGTTTGAAGCTTACCAATAAGCGTCGAAGACCTTAAATGTTCAACAAAAGAATGAATCATGTCAAAGGGGAAAGTTACCCTTGGCTCCGCTGGCAGTTGTTGACGAACCTCCTTCCAAGGGAACTGGTCCTACTTCTGATGAAAAGGGGGATTCAAAAAAGTCTCATGGGTATGAGGATTTGGATCGAAGGGACCTTGGTGAAAGATGGGTATGCTATTCAGAAAAGAAAGAAAAGATGGTTGGGCAACTGGGATACAATTGGGAGAAGAAACGAAAGGAGGATAACCAGGTAATGAAGAAAAACCTGCAGGAAAATTAGACGATTTGGGGTTTAAACTAGAGGGTGAAGGAGGATAGGAGCCTTGACATATATCAAAAATAGGCCATGGAGAAAAAGGTTTAAGGTGGCGGTTTTGGATACGGTGGCAACATTGATAGCTAGACCAGTGGAAAGATCTACCGTGCTGAAAAGCTTTGTTAGTTACTGGAACTGCTGATGAATGAGGGCCAAGAATGCCTTCGAAAATTGGAGCCCTCTGACTGTTCTTCAAGTGACCATACACTTGCTGGGGGTTTCAATAGAAAGAATGAGACTGAGGGTTGATAAAAGCATGATCCCTCCACTTCCCTTGCAAGAAAACCCATTGAGGTGCATGCGCTTTGGATTTTAGTTGAGCCAAGTGACGAGTCAAGTTTATAGGGTGTTTTGTTTATGATTTTCTAAGTTCAGACTTGAATATCTTATGGTTTTTCATAAACATTATACAATCTTTTATGTTTATAAGCTTTAGCCATATGTATATTTGATACTTATGAAACTTAAGGACAAGACTGAATATATATCTAGATTAATGAATGTTATGATAAAATCTGGTATTTTTCTTCTCTAGCTTTAATGGGTAGACCTCCTGCAGCCATGTGACAAGGCTACATTAAAATAGGAAAACTTATTATAATCTCTACCTTGGATTTGTGTTGTGGATTTTGTTATGTTAACCTTTTGCAGGAAAAGAATAAGTCAGGAAGGAGTGCGGACTCAAGGATGAGTGGGTCTTTCAAGGTGGATAACTATTTCAGAGTTCATCATAGCTCCACTCCTTCCATAACTTTGTGGTTGCTAATTCAGTCCAAGTCAATCTAGTTACCAAGCGTTCCTATATTCCTGAAGCACTAAATATGGCTTATCTTCTTGCATAAATGATGTTTTCGTTCTTGTAACTGAAGTTGTTATGCTATGTAATGAAGGACCTAGTTTGTAGGAGTTCTATTTTTCTTAGTTGCTTTTAAATAAGCTGGAACTTATGATTCTAGGCTAGTTAGACATTTTGAGGAATTCATACTGTAATCCAGCAATAGAGTAAAATACTTTGATATCCTATATTGTATCTATGTTTTGTTGAATGAATATATGACAGTTCTTCATTTCAATCTCTGAGTTATAATTCATTCATACTTCCATGGGGGGCCCACATGGGAGGTGAATTCCCTATTCATGCTTAAGTAGGATTCAGTTGAGTTTCTTTGAAGTTGTTAAGTAGTGTTGCTCTTGCAGCCACTGGTAGCAGAACCATTGACTGTTTCCTGCAGCATAGGTTTACTTCTGAAGCATTATCTATTTATTGTTACATTTTTCCTTCAAGATGAGAGTTAATCTGTAGTTTTAGTTTCTAGTATAAATCTCCTATAGCAATAGCTTTTACTTTGGTAGTGATGACTATTGAGAAGAACTAAAGCATAAACTTTGCAGCCATCATCTCAAGTTCACGTTCCCAAATTGATACATTTAATGAAGTCTAGCATGATGTTCTAAGTAGATACATGATGATTTTCAGCAATGAATCACTATTTAAGGATGTCCAATCCTTGAGTTACTAGGATATTATTCTAACCAGTCACCAGGTCTTCTTCATCAAATGGAAAATCAGCCTACTTAGCATGAGACCGGGGAACCCTAAACTTGCCAAAACCCTTGCTCGCGGAGTTAGAGAGAGGTGCTTTGAGAACTGGGCCACCCTTCTGCCCACTGTGTCTACCTGGCAGTTCATTGGCGCTAGCTGCATCAACCTTAGCCGCGTGTGCATCTCCCTGAGCCGTGTGTGCACTTTGTGAATCCTCTGTATGAGCAGTTTGTAACTTCTCTGTGAGCGTCATCATCTCTAGATTACGCATCTTGTTTTCTAATTTGTATTAGAATTGATATGGTGTCACATTCTTTAAGAGTTTTCTAGGATTTTTTTTTCTATTGGCTAAATTCATATCATCTACTTAACAACATAGAATATAATTATTGAAGATAATAGACAACCATTGTATATGCATAGATTTTTTATGTAAAGTTGACATCATTCTCTCAATGGTTTAAATCTATAATGAAGTTTTCTATATATTTTTATATATACTTCCTAGGTGTTAGAGTACCATAATGAGTGAGGGTTTTTTCTTATATAGAAAAGTTCCATGTGTAAGTTATAATATAATCATATGTAGTCAACCATAATGAATGATTGGAAACAAGAGAAACATACAAATTTAAGTTTACATTTAGAAGTTTTATTTTTGTGATTTTTAGAACCAACCTAAGTCAATTCTTCATTTCATGCCTTTTGAGATAGGATACTAATTAGATAAATGGACCAAGACTATTCCTTAGTGATGTGTTTAGATGAAATCAATTTAAGATCAAGTTATTTTCCAACTTTCAAACAAGAATAAACAATTTTCTATACCAACCATTGCATTAAGAACAAGCTTTTTAAAATAGCCTTAAAAAAGTGAATGTGGAGGGTGTGCATTTTTCCAAAGTTGACTCCTCATTGGAAATAGAATACACAAACAATAACTAATAATCTAACATGCACCAATAATCAACTATGAATCTAGTCAACTCATACAAAATGAGTTGCCTACCTCCTAAAAAATAGAAGCCATGTCACTCATTCCACTTCACACGTGTGGAGACAACTCAAGTTACCACTTCCACAAATGACATCATTGTGTGTACATTAATTAATCACATAGGCACACTATCAACATAATATCAATATTAATAATTAAATAATCAGTGTTACAAAATCGAAGGCTGATACAACCTTATTCCTAACACTCTTCATCTTGAAACTTGCAAGAATAAAATACAAATTCCTTGTAAATAGTATTTGTGAAGCATTTACAAATAATCATAAACATAACTGCTAAAGTTGTCTACAAACACAAACCAAAATAAAAATATTTAAGGATTTTGTAATAAAAAGGTAAAAGGGTATTACTTGGTACTAAGATAATATTTTTTCCTCTAAACCTAATTAATATGTCTCCTAGTGAAAAATTATAACTCCATCTAGAATGAAAACAAAATTTTTCAAGAAATAGGAATATAAATATATGTAACATGAAAATATGACTTTATTTAGCAATAAAAATTAAGCATCAAAACTATGAACAAATAAATATATTCATAGTCACCAAAGAGTAAATTAATGATATTATATTTATGTTCCCATTAGTTGCATGCAATTAATGAACAGATTTGGAAGAGAGGATGGGAATACAATCATATGAAACTCAATAATGATATAAAAATATAGATATTTTATTATGCGATAAACTTGAAATGACATAATAAGTTGTGATTGTAAAATATTATGTGAGAGAGAACAAGTTGTCTCCTCAATTTTTTTTTTGGATCGGTAAAAGGCCAAAGCCAAAATATTTTATTAATTTTTAAATTTGTTACAATGTCTCTGTTCAGTGTGGGAATTTGTAGGAAAGAACGGAGAAGAAAACCTCCAGTCTAGCTCGGGACCAAGGTCCAGTTAATAAGATTACATGATAAATATGAAGGCATTCCTTCATTTACAGAACATAGGAGTGTTCAACCTCCTATACATAAGTTTCGAGGTCATCTTCTAAATAATTGTTACAGTATATACAATTGCTTCTTCCTTGAGCATGGATCACTATTCCTTGGTTCAACCCTTTTCCTCTTCATGACTGGAATCCCTTATCCTGCATAGAATCTTACTAAAACATCTGCATAGTTATTTACAGTGTTAGTATGATAGAATGAGATCTAATATTACTCTGATAAAGGAACATCATATAGGCAAAGGTACTCTAGAGCTGTACTTTATCCCTTCGTACAAACTTGAGTATAGAGAGAGTATTTACCGTTCCTCAAACCCTTCCATTCATACTTCTACTTTCTTGTGTCAGAAAATTATTTGATATTATAAAAGGAAATCAGAGAATAGACATGTTATTCCATACAATCAGAAGACACACATAAACTCTTATGCTTCTTTATTTGTCCCTTCCTACATACAAAAATCATACAAAATAGACATCACCCATTATACATATTCATTTAGATTTCTAAATCTAAGCCATCTAGTAAAATTTTCCGTCACAACATCCATGCCTAATTACTTCATTGAAATAACAAATAACCTTTGTCTCTTATCTAGCAACAAGTTTAACTTTTCATATGGGAAAAGTTTGTTAGAATTATTAACTAGACTCTAATTCTATCTTGGCTTTGTTTTTTAAAAATATATCTATATGCTTTAGCAATACTCTGCTAGCACTCTTCAACTTTCTTGTTACAACCCCTTAGCCGGTAATTAAAACCATATTTATTCCATAGGCAATTCCTCTCAAAATCTGTAGGTTAGTCTCACCTAGAGAAAAACTTGAGAAAATTCACTATGAACCCTAACTCATTTCCTATAGTAATGAATAAGTTGTCTCCTCAATATTGCCTCTAATGAGGCAAATCATAAAAATATATGTAGTGATAAAATATAAATAGATTTGAAGTTCTAAGAAATAAATTCTTGTATTATGTGAGCATGTAAGTGTAAACATATAAGGATATGTAGAAATATGAGGGTGCAAAAGAACATGATCTATCTAGAAATAGGTCTACTTAGATACCTACATACATACATAATGATGATAAATAATTGAAAACAAAAAAAGATAATCTTATACGTGGGATAGGAGGAGTTGTAATAATATAAAACTTCTCTTTATTTAACAATATAAAGAGCCACAAAATGAGACCTAAAATAAAGACAATAATATTTACATTTCATTATTTGTAATAAACTCACATTCGAATAAAAAAATAATAATTCAAGATTTATATCCTATAATTAAAACTAAACCAATTATCCATTATGATTAGTACTCACTAAATATTTTCAAACTTTTTATAACTATCTAAATGAGTATCAAATATGTAAAGAATGACCTCATAATATTGAATGTTTGGCTCTAATAAAATTTATTCTCTATCTAATTTTTCCTTTTACAAATGTGAGAGATAAATAAAAATATAAGCTTGGGAAAAGTTACCTTAAAATGATATATATTGCACCAAACAATGGAGTGGAAAAGGAAACGATCAAGACAACAGTCGACCAATGGACTCTCTTGGAGGATCCAACTAGGGCAATGTTGCATAGGTAATGGGTATGCAAATAGAGTAAGAAATGAAATGTGGCAAAATAGATCTTTTGGACCAAATCCTTGTGCATGAGGTAGAACATGGGACCCAGGAAGGAATGACAGGATTGGGCACTCTTTCAGACATATTGATTTCCTAAGGAGGCAAGAGAAGGAATGGGAGTGGATATTGAATCCACTTCAGAGATCTAGGTAAAAATCTACAATAATATTTGGTCCCCCTCCTTTCATTAGAAAATTTGATCCTCCACATAAAAGGGTTTTTTCCTTAATCTGGAGAACTTGAAATTCAGGAGAAGGGCTCCACACTATTCCCGTTCTCATAGGGGTTTGAAGAATATACATTTCCTTGGTGATGAAGAGTTTTTTTAACCAACATGCTAGTAGGGAGGAGAAATCCTTTTTCACAAGAGAATATTTTGTCTCACCTTAGACATGCCAGGTAGGGAAACCGAACTATAAGGGGAAATCAAAACATAGTTAACAGTAAAAAGACTTATTTATTTACAAATCAACATTCCTTGAGGGGAAAATATATGGATGGAGGGAAAAGGGTTAAAATGGTGTGGAAATAAAAATATTGCATTACTCACAAAATACCTTCTATGGGACAAGATGTATCTAAGGAGTCACCTTCAAACATTTCTAAAGCAGGAGAGGACATTCTAGGAAACTAGCAAACCAAAATGGAAGGAGTCATCCACATTCTACGACAAGATAGGATTTCAACATTAAATTCTCAAACCACATGATACAACCTAGAGTAAAGGATTTGAAGAATCATGCCTTAATCTGTAAGTTTTGGAATATATATATATATATATATATATATATATATATATATATATATATATATATATATATATATATATATATATATATATATATATTTCATCTAATGATTTAAAATTGGATTACAAAGGAATGAAAATATTTAGAGGAATTTTCCTACTTAGATAAATCTCAAGATTTTTTAATGGTTATTTTACAATCAAAATATTGGGGAGACGAGATCTTTAAATGTAAAGGTTGGTTTATACAAGTTCAAGGATCCATACGCAAGATTGGACCCCCAACTTTAACCTAGATCTAAGAATTTTTTTTCCTTTCTAGACACAACTTCATAATCTACCTCTCGAATATAGAGATTCAACAATTTTAGAGATCATTGGGAGCAAGTTGGGAATTTTATTGAAGATAGACCTTACAACTCTGGAATAAATTTTAAAAAAATGTCTAGTGCAAAAGGCCAAAATAATAAGTGGAAACATTTAATTTTAACATAGGTTAAACTATGTCTCCCACCATCTTTTCTCTCGTCATTGTAGCATCTTCTATTGTGGGTGCAACATCTTCCTTTATAGTGCATTCGAGTGCCTTTGTCCAGAAGTTCCTTCCTATGTTGGGTGTTGCGGGGATTGGTTTGGATGTTGGCCCTTTCTCAGGTGATCCTATGCGTGTGTCATCTACCACCATTCTCACCAGGGCTTCTAGTGGCAGGGGTGTCACAACAATTTTAAGTGTGCTTTCTTCCATCTTTTTGTTGGCATCCAAGTATCATCTTGTTGATAGAGGGTATATCCTTGTTTCTTGTGCTATCGCTATGAAGATAAATGGGGATACAAAGGAGGAAATAGATCAGATGTGTCTATTTTTTCCTCTCATGGAGTTATCTGTCGATTTAGGAGTTTTTGGCCTATCCTCCTTAAGATGCATGCTCTTATTTATATGTTTTGGGAGCCTCTCCTTTTGGGTACTATTCATATTTACCCTATGGCTAGAGGCTTTTTTTATTAAAAAATTTAAGAATGCAGAGGATAGTGATGTAGATCTCACAATGAAATAGTGGTTAATCACCCCACAACCCACAAACTATCAAGACACTCTTATCCCTAAATAACTATACTTCAAAAATTCTCCATCAATACATCACAATCTATTCTAACTCTTTTAGGCACTCACAATATTCCCTTTGTACAACTTCTCACATCCAACGCCCCAGTTGGACACAACCTATTTTATCACTCATTTGATGGTACAATACATACTATTTGCAAAGGATGGACTAGACATTTACCAACTCCATAGATTACTCCTAGAGGCCCAAAACAACACCAAAAAACCACTCCTTTGGTCCCACCAAACTCCTTGGGGTTACTTTCCTTATAGAGGCCTAGTCACTACTATCCATATAGATGAGGTTTTTCCACCACAAATTTTGTTTTCCCCAAAAAAGTCTCCACACAATTCACAGTTTAGGATACCCTTTTCACCCTTATGCAACATATCCCAAATTGGGTTATGGGTCAAACCATTATGGGTCCTAAAATTGAACTGATAAGATAGACCTAATTAGTGAATTAGGTCACTTTTACAAAGCATCCTCTAGTGAATGAGATTATTTCCTCAAACTAATGACTCAAACAAGTCTACACACCCTTAAAAAAATCAAATCCACAATTTGATCAGATCTATTCCACCCTTTTGTTCTTCTACAAATCAATTTGTCTTCACACTGTGACCAGTCACATTGAGATGCTTGGTCTTTCAATGGATATTTCTTCAAATTACCTACTTCCCAATATAAGACCTTATACATTCTAATGTATATTGATGGCCCTAACTTTCCACTAAAGGCTATAATTTTTCCATGGTGGAAAGTCAAGTTATTGACATTCTAAGTTGAAACCCTAGGCAAGCGATGGTTTTGAAACAATCTGCACAAAAATGATGATATATCCTACAACATAGAATGAATTTACCTAAAACCAACTAAAAAAGAGAGTTAATTCATTACTCTATACAACCATGTCCATTAGACTATCATATGAATCTGTACAAGGTCGCACACAATAAAGGAACAATGAAATTGACAAGAAAATGAATTAGTTTACTGCTCTTCAACACCAAAACTTCAACAACCTTATGTGTCTCAACCACCAGAGATTCAAATAGGCATAATTGAACTTTCATAATCATCCCAAATGAATTTCAAACAAAAAAATATCCGTTGGGAGTAAGTTTCTCGTTATGTTGCCATGTACTTTAACAACTTAGTGCATTTCTTGACAACTTTTTGCCTATGGCTTCCTATTACATTAATTGCTTAAAAAACTAGTCATTGATGACCCAAAATATCCTAAAAGAAAAAATCTAACATCTTCCTATGTTCTTATGGAATCTTGCTCAGGATTGACCAATTTGGCTTATACATGCCTAACAGGGTCAATGTCCTTAGAAATGAGTCCAAAACATTACCAAATGAAATGAATTGGTCCTTAGGACCTTATTACACCTAAATAAACTCATAACATGTCATGGGCCTTCCTGATACTTTATGATGCCCATGAGGTTCCCCTGCACCATACTCTTGGGGTGGATGAATCTCAAGTCCCACTTGAGATGAGCTCTTCAATTCTTCTTTCATGTTTCCTAATGTCATTCTCATCCATCCAAACTACATCTTCTTCAGGAAGTCCATGTCACTTCACAAGGTATTTCTTGTAAGTGTTCTTCCTAGTCTTCTTCACAATATTTGTGTCCAAAATACACTCAATCTTCAAAGGTTGTGTTGGGGGTATTTCCTTTAACAATTCAACACCTTTCTCTGCTTGTGTACCTATCTTAGTACCTACAACAACATCACCTTTATAGGGGATCAAATCTGAAATAATAAAAAGGGGAGAGATACCTATTTGGGGGTTAATGAAATTTCATAAGCATTAGTACCAAACTTATGAATCATTTTACAAGGATCTATTCTTTTCATCATGATTTTTGTATGTTTTCCCTTTGGTAACCTCTCCTTCCTAAGATGTGCCCATATCAAGTCTCCAACTTGGAATTGAAAATCCCTTCTCTTCTTATCTGCTCGCTCCTTATACTTGTTTGTAGTTTTGTGGAGAGGAGAATTAACTTGGTCATGGATATATTTGATGAATTATGCAAAGTTTTCACCTTGGGAATTTTTCCTACCATCCTTTGGTAACTTGCTAAGTTCTAATATCCCTCTAGGATCCATCCCCCATAGAATTTGAAAAAGACTTTTACTTGTGCTTCTTTTAACCAAATCTTTGTAGATAAATTTTTCTTGAGGAAGAACCACATCCCGAGCTTGGCCATGCTTCTTTGTCAAACACATTAATAGGTTTCCAAAGGACCTATTAACTACTTCAGTATTCCCATCTATTTGGGGATGATAGACAAAACTAAAGGAAAGGTTGGTGCCTAGTTTCTTCCATAGGGTCCTCTAAAAATGACCCACAAATTTTGCATCCTAGTTTGATACAATGTTTAATGGTATACCATGAATCCTTACCACTTAAAGAAAATTCTATCAATATGTGATGCATCATTTGTTATTTTAAAAGGTAGAAGGTGAGCCATTTTGTTAAACCTATCTACCACCACAAACACATTGTCATAGCCCTTTTGTGTCCAGGGTAATCCCATTACAAAATTCATTGTGATGATTTCCCATGGTATATTTGGAAAGGGAAGTGGCTGATAGAGACCTACATTATTTGACACCTCTTTGGCCCTTTGACATATCACAGATGAATCCACAAACTTTTTAACATTAGATTGCATCCTAGGCCAATAATAATACCTCTTGACTTTCTCTAAGGTCTTATCAAGACCAAAATGCCCACTTAAAATACCACAATTCTTTTCTTTGACATTATTATCCCTCATAGAACACTTAGGGATACACAATTCACTCCCCTCAAAGAGAAAACCATCCTAAATGAGATATTCAAAAAACTCAACATGATAAGTATCATAAAAATAAGACCGTACCTTGTAGATCTCTTAGAAGTCTTCATCCTCCTTGTACATGGCTTTGAGGGATTCTACACCCACACTTTGCAACTAAATCTCTTGCATTGTCAAAACCCTTCTACTCAAAGCATCAACCACTTTGTTGGCTTGCCCCTTTTTATGCTTGATTGTAAATGTATAGGCTTGAAGAGATTCTACCCACTTCATATGCTTGTGACTTAGTTTATCTTGACTATTCAGAAAACTTAAGGCCTTATTATTAGTGTACACAATGAATTCTTTGGGTAGTAAGTAATGCCTCCACTTTTTAATTGCCTGAACTAATGCATAAAGTTCAAGGTCATAAGAGGAGTACTTCCTCTTTGCCTCATTTATTTTCTCACTAAAGAAGGAAAATGGCCTCCCTTCCCAACTTAAGACTGCCCCTATGGTCATATCACTTGCATCACATTATATGGTAAAGACTTTATTAAAATTAGGAAAAATAAGAATAGGTTGTTGACATACCGTTACCTTCAAAGTTGCAAATGCCTTATCTACCGCCCCTGTCCAAGTAAAGCTACACTTTTTCCCTCCTTTGATTGTCTCCAATATTGGTGCACATATCTGACTAAAGTTCTTAATGAACTTCCTATAGAAGGTAGATAAGCCATGAAAACTTCTAACTTCTCCCATTGACCTTAGAGTTGGCCAATTCACTATGGATTCCACCTTCGATGGATCCAACTTGAGGCTTCCTTTAGAGATGACAAAGCCAAGATAAGTCAACTCTTTCTTCACAAAGTCACATTTTTCAAGGTTGATTAGAAGTTTCTCCCCATGCAATTTCTTCAAATAAATATTCAAGTGTCCTAGGTGATCCTCCTTTGTCTTACTAAAGATGAGGATGTCATATAAGTACACTACAACAAATTTACCAATGAAAGGTTTAAGAACTTCATTCATTATCCTTATGAAAGTGCTTGGGGCATTACTTATCCCAAATGGAATTACCATCCATTCATGCATCCCTTCATTAGTTTTGAAGGCTATATTCCACTCATCACCTTCCCTTATCCTTATTTGATGATAGCCTCTTTTCAAGTCTATTTTGGAGAAATAATAGGCCCCTCCTAGACAATCCATCGATTCTTCAATTCTAAGAATGAGAGATCTATACTTGATAGTTATTTTATTAATAGTCCTAGAGTCAATTAAAAGTCTCCAATTACCATCTTTCTTAGGTGCAAGGACAGTTGGTACAACACAAGGACTAAGAATATTCCTTATCAACCCCTTATCTAGTAACTCTCACACTTTCTTGGAAATCTCCTCATTTTGAGATGAAGTCATCTTGTATGTGGCCTTGTTTGTTAAGGTGGCTCTAGGGATGAAGTCAATATGATGACTTATGTCTCTAATTGGTGGCAGAGAGTTGGGCATTTTCTCCACCAAAAATCCTTCATACTTTTGCAATAACTCTTGTACTTCCTTTGGAATATCCTTCCCTTTAGCACTTGACTTTCCTAAGGTTTATTTTGGCTTCACTACCCAGGAAAATCCTACCTCCTCTTCCTTAAATGCCTACAACATATCCTTCTCTCCTACAAGCATAATACATGATCTACCTTGTTTGTCTAGTGCATTTTTAGGAAAAAGATTCATAGTATAATTCAAAACATCCTTGGTGATTGAATAGGTGTTCTTCTTCCCATCATGTTGGGCCTTCAAATCATATTGCCAAGGGAGACCAGGAAGAAAATGGCATGCATCCATTGTAACTATATCACAAAGCAACTTATCCTTATATTATCCTATTTGGAACTCTACCCAATATTTTTCATCAACCAAAGTTTGTTGCCCCTTCGTTAGCCATGATACTTTATAAGGAAAAGGATGAGGTAATCTTTTTAACTTCAAATTTCCACCATTTCTAAAGATACTAAGTTATCAGTTGAACTAGAATCTATAATTACCTTGCATACCTTCTCATTTAATTTTCAATAAGTTTTGAATAGTGACATCCTCTTTGGGGGTTATTGAGTAGCTGGAACCTTCAAAAAAGTCCTCATCATCAATATTTCACCTTTCTTGGGATTTGTAGGTTTGGAAGGAGAGTTTACACTCTGACAGTCCTCTTCTTGAATCATATGGGTTCTCCTCTCTCCACCTTGTGAATTTGAAGAATTCTTCTTAGGGCATCTGCTTGCAGGATGTCCTACCTGTCCACAATTAAAATATTTGCCAGTGAATGGACCAATACTCCTCCCTGATCCCCCAAATCTACCTCTGTCATTAGGACTTCTCCCCCTAGAGTTACATATGAAACTGATGCCTCCTTGTTGCCCACCTTGACTAGTTTCACCTTGGTTCTTTTGTGGTTGACTTCTTCCACCAAAAAATCCTCTACCCCAGAAGTTCCTTCCACTTTTGCCTCTATTCTTCTTCTTATCCTTTCTCAATTTCTACTCTTCCCTAAGTGCTAATTGAAAACACTTGCTATATTAGGAGCCATGATACTAATCTCATCTTGGATGCTAAACTTCAACCCGTTCATGTATCTTACTACTTTCTCCTTCTCCTCTTCATGGCACTTGGTTCTGTGACTCAATCTATGAAACTCTTTAGTGTAGGTACTCACATCTAGGTCCTTTTGTCTTAAATTTTTTAGCTTCCTATAGACTTTCACTTCACAATCTACTGGCATAAACTAGTCATTTATCCTTGCCACCATCTTATTCATGGATGTGATCATATTTCTCCCTTCTCTCACCCTCTCACTTTGTATGTAATTCCAACATGTGAGTGTTGCCCCCTTCATTTTTGACTTTGCAAACTTAAATTTCTTGTCTTCATGTATCTCCTTATACTCAAAGTAGTTGTTTAGTGCCTCTATCCAATCTAAAACCTCTTTTGCATCCATCTTCCCACAAAACATAGGAATATCACCTTGGCCACTTGTGGTTTCCCTAATCACTGACTTCAAGGCCTCAAGGAATGCTTTCTGATTTGCAGGAAATTATACTTCCTTCCTTGGGGTCACTTCCTCTTCCCCCATTTTATCTTCTCCATTAGAAAAACATTCACTCCACTTCTCTTTTCCTTTATCCTTCTTGAGCTCCTCAACTTTGGCCTCAAACATCTCTTCAAACAATTATCTTGCCACTTCTTGGGTCACCGCCTTTGGAGGCATTGCCTCAACCTCTCCCTCTCTTCCTTCTTTTGACACACACCAAGATCACTTCTCCCAAATGATCAGAACTTTATCTGATACTAGTATGATACAGAGCTCACAAGGATACATTAGTTAATTACCCCACAACCCACAAACTATCAAGACACTCTTATTCCCAATAAACTATACTTCAAAGACTCTCCATCAACACATCACAATCTATTATGAATCTTTTAGGCACTCACAACATTCCCTTTGTACAACTTCTCACATCAACTGCCCTGTTAGGACACAACCTATTTGATCACTCATTTGACAATACAATGCATACTATTTGTAGAGGATGGACTAGACATTTACCAACTCCATATCTTATCCTTTGAGGCCCCAGAAAACACCAAACAACCACTCCTTTGGTCCCACCAAACTCCTTGGGGTTACTTGCCTTATAGAGGCCTAGTCGCTACTAGCCCTATAGATGAGTTTTTTCCACCACAACTTCTATTTTCCCCAAACAAGTCTCCAAATAATTCACAATTTAGGATACCCTTTTCACCCTTACACAACATATCCCAAATTGGGTTTTGGGTCACACCATTATGGGTCCTAATATCCAACTGATAAGATAGACCTAATTGGTGAAATAAACCACTTTTACAAAGCATCCCCTAGGGAATGAGAGTCTTTCCTCAAACAAATGACTCAAACAAGTCTACACACCCTCAAAAACACCAAATCCACAATTTTATCGGATCTAGTCCACACTTTTGTTCTTCTGCAAATCAATTTGTCTTCACATCATGACCAATCACATTGAGATGCCTGATCTTTCAATGTCTATTTCTCCCAATCACCTTCACTTCCCAATTTGAGACTATATACCTTCTAATGTACATTGATGGCCCTAACTTTCCACTAGAGGCCAAAATTTCCCACAATGGAAAGTCAAGTTATTGACATTTTAAGTTGAAACCCTAGGCATGTGAGTGTTTTGAAATGGCCTACAAAAAAATGATGATATCTCCTACAAAACACAATGTATTGACCTTAAACCAACTAAAACAAAGAGTTAATTTATCACTTTATACAGCCAAGTCCATTAGACTATCTGATGAATCCGTACAAGGTCGTACACAATAAAGGAACTTTGAAATTGCCAGGAAAATAAATTAGTTTATTGATCTTCAACACCAAAAATTCAACAACCTTCTTTGTCTCGACCATCAGAGACTCAAATAGGCATAATTCGACTTCCTTAACCATCCCAACTAAATTTCAAACCAAAAAATAGCCGTTGGGGGCAAGTTGCTCATTATGTTGCCATGTACTTTGACAACTTGGTGCATTTCTTGACAACTTTTTGCCTATGACTTCTTATCACCTTAATTGCATAAAAAATGGTCATTGATGACCCAAAACATCCTAAAAGAGAATCTAACATCTTCCAATGTTCCTATGGACTCTTAACTAGGATTGACGAAGGGCTTATACATGCCTAACAGGGTCACTGGCCTTACAAATAAGTCCAAAATATTACAAAATGACATGAATTATTCCTTAGGACCTTACTACAACTAAATCAACTCATAACACATCATGAGCCTTCCTAATCCTTTATGATGTCCATGAGGTGCCCTTACACCAGATATAAATAAAATCTTGTGTGATATTTTATTTTCAGAATGACAGATAGATACTTGTTAATGGTAAAACCCTGGCACCCTGATTTCAATCCTTCTTCTGAAATGTTTGATAATATTTTGATATGGGTTAGGCTTCCTTATCTCCCACTTCATCATAGGGTGGATTCTCTTTTTTAGGAAGTTGGTAATGCTCTTGGGGATTTTATGATGGTGGATGAGGAATCGTTTGATATTCTTCATTCCACCTTTTCCCATATTTTGGTTGAGTTGGATGCTTCAAATGGGTTGCATGCTAAAATCTTAATCAATTCTGCTATGGGCTTCTGGGTTCAAACTTTGGAATATGAAGGGAATCCTATTAGGTGTAGAAGATATTTTAAAATAGGTCATGAGAATGAGCATTGTGTGTTAGAGAATAAGATTTCATCGGCTTCATGGTGGAAAGGTGCTTTAAATAAAAAATATTGATGGAAAAACTTTATGAAGGCAAATATATTTACCCCAACTAAGAAAATTCAAAGACTAATAAGGAGGGTTCTAAGAAGCATAAATTGAATAAATCACCAAAAGAAGATCCAAAAAGGAAATTCCTTAATGATTCTTCAATAACTAATGAAGAGACAACTTCTTCATTACTGACTAGTGTTAAAAAAGAGGCCACATTCTCACACAATGCATAAGGAAAAGACAAGATTTCATCTCCAACAAAGACTAGTAGAGATCCTCAAGTTATAGGTGGCCTCCTTCCTTTAAAATCTTATAAAGATAAATGCCCTAGAAATAAAAATAAAGATATGAAAGTGGGTGACCAAGGGATTAGAGAAGAAAGTATTCAAATGAGAGAGTTAGTCTCGGGGATTAGTAGCACATATAAGGAGGATAGATTGCCCATAGAATTGAAAGCGGTTTATGACTTATTTGGATTAATCGATAACTGGACGATTTTGATAAAGCTCCAATATTAAATGAAGAGATATTGGAATCTTCTAATAAAGAAAATCAGCCACTAGGCATTTGGCAATAAAAAATAGGGCTGCTAAATCCAGATTGTGGTACAAATATAAACAAAAAGAGGGGAATCAAATCTTCATACAATCTTCAAAAACTAGATGGTGAGGATCTGAATCGAATGAAAATCACTTCCTTTTGAAAGTAGAGATAATGACAGATGTAATATATCATATAAATTTTGTGAATGGTATTATGACTCTAAAATGGTAGAATTTAGTTCATCATTAGACATGAAAGGTAATTGAAAGTTATAAAATATTTGTAATAAACACCTCAACACCTCAAACTGGTCTTATTATTCAGGATCCCTTAGCTCCTTTATCAATATTGGTATATAGTGTGGCAGGAGGGGAAAATAAATTTAAAAGAATCAATTAAAATTCAAATACATATTGACAGTTGCATAATGAGTCACCAACATTAGTGACATTTAGTATTGGAATAAATAGTTGCAGGCTTCGATAGTAGTAAAAAGGGACAAAATCAGATTACAGTTGGCGGCTAGTTGGGTGTATTTAAGATGACTAGACAAGCCAAGTGGGATATAGGAATTATGTCTAGCGAGGATTGTACTATTATGATAACGGGGTTTTAATTTTATCATTTTATTACAGGCACATATGAGAATATTTTTTGAGCCAAGCAATAATTATATAGTCTTTTAAAGACTCCTGTTGATTTTTTTTTTGGGCGGCGGTTAAGCTTCTTATTTATAAAACGCATCGCAAATATATATATATTTTTTTTTAGATTTGCAAAATGCAGAATTTTTTTTCGAAATTTTTTTGTTGTTTGATGCTGAAATTTTCACAAAAATCTATCGTGTTTTCCGATTTTTCAAATTTGATCAATAGTACATTCTATTTGTAAGATAGCTTGACATCCCACACATGTTGATTTGTAAGGAGGAATAATTGATACAACACCTTTCCATAGCATTAAGTTTTATGTGTGCCCCAAAATTTTCGTAGGATATATCTTTTTTTATAGGGCACTAGCAGGATATATCAAAACTGGAAAATTGGAATCAACGATATCTCTCAAACCAGTCAAGAGCCAGAGGCAGATGACTTTTTTGGGAGAAATTCTTCCAGATAGGTGGAGTAGGATTGTTAATGGATTGGACGACCTTGCGCTAAGGACAGTAAAGATCATTCTAGGGGAATAATTTATGGAGATAGATCTTACTTTTAGGGTAAGTAATGATATTACAAAAACCTTTCTCTCTATTTTACTGGTTTTGGGTGTATCTAATTCAAACTCAATGCTATTGTGTAAAGATGTTTTTAAGGAAAATTTATTAGGTGATATGGAAAGAGAGTTTAGAAATGTAGATGGAAACTTGATGATTCCATATCTGGTAGACTTTGACAAGGAAGACATATTTGTGAGGTCTTCCGAAGAAGAGATTGTTAAAAGACTAATCCTCTCCATGCAAGACAAGAAGGCACTTGAAGCCCGTAAGCTAGAAGTTTTAAGAAATATTAATTTCCTACAAAAGTGGTTAGGTTTGAAAGAAGCCACATATTCCGACTGGTGGAAGGACTACCTTCTAGAAGAAGGGTATGTTCCCTTTGAAGAAGAAGATAAGTCATGGCCAACCAAGCCATCAAGAGCATAAGAAACATGGCAAAGGGAAGGGTGTGGGTTTGCAGAAGAAAAAAAGGAACTGTTGGAGGGGTGCTTCTAATCCTTCTGCAGTCTCTCCTATTTCTTCTTCCTAGTTTGCAGAATGTTTTTACTTGTACAATAACTTGAAGCATGCAAACAGAAGAAAGATATCAGTGTTAGGATTAGGGAGCTCCAAATGCAATAGAAGGAAGTAGTTCTTGTGCCACTCTTTCATACCAAATAAGTTGTGTCACTCTTTCATACCAGATAAGACATACTGGAAGTTCTTTTGGTTTTTTTTCTACCACTGTTGTAGGAGTTAAAAATTAGAGGTTAATTTAGAATGTTGTAGGAGTTAAAAGTTAGAGGTTAATTTAGAATGATAGATAGACTGATAGTTAGTGGTCTAGTTTTTTTTGTCTCTATATCTACATAAGGGCTTGTTTATTGATATTTAAGACTAGTTCTTCCCCTTCTGCGGATGGTAGATTTTGATGATTATTGATTATACTATATCAGTTTCTGGATTTGATTGTGTAGAATTTTTTAACCATCATATCTGGATTATTGATTAGTTTCTTTTCTTCTGGCATATCATAAGATTTTTTAAAAGATTTTGGCAAGATTACTGGTAGGACATTTGGAATAAAAAAAGGTTCTTAAATTTTCTTTTGGATCTTATGTATATCATGGACTTTTTAGTAATATATTATTGACTTAGGCCCTTTATTGATTTAAAAAAATAATATATATTGCAACTTATAATCGAAAATGAAGTGAAATGAGTGAATGCATAAGAGAGGGAAAATATCTTTTTTTGTTCTACTAAGACAAGGGAGGTATTCCATGAGTTTAAATGTGGGAGAAGTAAGGAATATAAATGTGCAACTACTCTAAAAAGTAGACCATGACTTGATAAACAAGTGCTGTAGGATAGCTATTTTCCTGTCAAAATTAGGAAGAACAATTTTGATTTTGTGTGTTTTGTCTGGAAAGAACAACAGATTTTAGTTAAAAGAGCAGTTGGATGGGAAAGTTTGCATTATTTTATTTTTGCATTTTTATTCATATGCCCACATCATCATACTGATATTTTTAGCAGTAGTGGTTTCTGTAATTACAATCTTTTCAATGCTCGCACTGGTAAAATTTTCTTTATTATTTGTCCTTTTTTGAAAACTTGTTGCTACATCATGTTTTCAAAAGTATTTACTGAGAGGAGCTCCATAATATATTCTTCACTAGTTCCATATTTGATTTCGTGAACAATGAAACTAACAGGACTATAATGACCTTACATTAGCCATTTAACCTATATCCCTACCATTAGTAGAGTTCCAGTACACATTAAACTTCATTGACAAGGAAAGAAATAATTGAAACAGAATGTCTCACCATCATTTCAGATTTTTATTTTTGATAGTTAGGCTACTAAATTGTAGCTGCCTTGTGCATTATATTCCTTAAATTAATATCATTGTAGCTGTTCATGCGGAGATGGACACCATGAAGATAAAAAAATTGTCTTCTCAAAGATGTGGCTGTCTTATAAATCACGCCTCCATCAATTACTCCCTTCAGTCAAAATTGAAAAACAGAGCACCTACATACCTTAAAATAGATAAGAAACCCTCCAACATTATACAACATGAAGAGAATTTTCCATGACTCCAAAACCCCTGGCTAGGGTGTATATCTTAGATGGGTGTTTATAATCTAATGCTCATGGTATGTGGAGAAACACAACTACTATAAGAAAGCATTAGTAATTAACTCAAAAAACTTTTGAACATTACTACTAAAATTTCCACTGCATTTGTCAGCAATTTCAAAGACCTCGAAGATACTCACATAAATTGAACAAAACATTAGTTTGTGCTATGAAACATGATAATTTTAAAATAATTAAGGCAAAGAATTTGCATTTAAAAAAAATAAAAAATAAAATCTATTTAGTATTTAGTATGAATGAGAAGTCTATTAGAGTAAACAAGATTAAAGTCTTTGAAAATTAGAGAAGCAACAATCATTATTATGTCATAACAATAATTATAAAAATTTAACAAAACAGTGTCAATGGGTCTTTGGTCTGCTGGTAAAGTTGTTTGGTTCTAAATGAGCCCACATTAGTTTCAGTAGTAAATGAAATAATTTTACTATAATAAAAAAAAAGATTTGTATTTTTTTTAAATACAAATAGACCTATTTGAACAGCCCATAGAATAAATAAGAATGGATTCCCTAAAAATTATATAAGCTGTAGCCATTATGACATAGCAGCAGTTGTTTTCTTACAAGATACAATCCAAGATTGTTGGTATCAATTTTATATGCTTGTCTAGAGGTTGTCATATCTTCTGCCCTTTGCAAATCCTCTAAAAAATGAAAAAAATATCCTACTTATGTGAGAAGAAAATGTTTTTAGTCAATTATGAAATAGCTAAAAGAAATGTGTACTTCTCCACCCAGGCCTCTTTATAATCCACATTATATGTATGTCTAATGCATGTGATTAAAGCCATATGCAACCAACCCAAAAGGGTACAGACTGTTGCCCCAACCACATTTGGCGTCGCTTTAATGAATATAAAAACCAATCTATTGCCAAGGGAAACTTACAGCACAAAGTTCATATTGAAAATGGGCGAAGACGCTTACCAATACTTAAAACAGTTATGCTTTTAATCTTCTTCCAGGTGCCTCGACACATGAATGAAACCATGAAAGAATTGATTGTCTATGACAATTACATTAAACATAATATCAAGCTTTTCAAAATAAAACAAATAAACTTTTACTGTAAGGCAAGGCCCCCATGGAGAAAAGACAGAGTACTAATGGCGAAAAATTATTACACCCAAGGCAGGACTTGTTTTTAGTTATCTCTTTCTTTAAACTCTGTGAAAACCTAATTACCCATATCTTAAGTTTTAAAAGGAAAAAACAGAGTTCATAGATGTATTCCAAGAAAAAACCTAATTACCCATATCTTAAGTTTTTAAAGGAAAAGAAAGAGTTCATAGATGTATTCCAAGAAAAAACCTAGTCATCAGCATTTAACATAGTCTCTTCTGAACTAATTCACACTCTTACAGTAGAAAAACCTTGCTGAATTGCAATTACTTCAATTGAACAAACAGTAATAAGTCCAGCTGTTCACACAAAGCAATATGTAATGTCTCTCAGAAGATGGCAGGAACTTATGAGCTTTACATACTTGGCTTCCAAAATCTTCCTTATTGTCCTGTTCTTTCCTATGCCCCGATTATATTTGGAGGTTAGAATTTTATATCAGAACCAAATGTTTTATAGGAGTTTCCTCTAATCAATTCAAATCTTAGCCACAATCTTTTCAAGCTTTCTTTACCAGCCTAAACAACTATTACCTGCTTCGACAGTTGTAATGGCTAAATGAGGTGGTGGAAAAGAAGACCACTGTTTGGGGATTCATTTTTGAAGATACCCACCTTGCCAGTGTAGTGAATATCTTCCTGTAAGCTAATATTGGTTGCATTTTGGTATACTTTTGTAGTCCCAAAAGATAGCCAAATACGTGACTGTACGCTTATGTGCGTTTAGTATAGGCGTCATAAGATATTTGTCATATTGAAAAGAGTATGTATGTGCATGTACATGTACAGTTTGAGTTGGCTTGGTGATGGAGAACTTGTATTTTTGAAAGAGAGGTCACAAGCTCAAATCCAACAAGAGAGTAGGGTATGCACACCTCGTTTGAAGCACAATTAGGTGTCTCCTTTAAGAAGTACGAGGTAGTCCCATATCACTGTCACCATATGTATGTCCAAAAACAAATGGCTAGTGTAGTAGACTATAAAAGGACTTTTCCTTTCACATAATATTTACATGCAAATGCCAAAAAGTAAGTTAAAAATGGAGTACATAGAAATGTGGCCAATACAAAATTGTTCAACATGTAATTGTTAGACTTATAACTAAACCTTTGTGACAATCTTCTATGTACTTTGGTAATGGTGTGGTTTCTTGACCAAGTCTTGATAATTTTCAACGGCAAATAGTTTTCAATCAAGAAGGATAAAAAATATTTGATTACTATCTTGCATAGAAAGTTTGCAGCTTAACCCTCTTGACTTAAAAATTAAAAAAATCCTTTATAACTATTGAATTCTGATTGACCTGTAATAGTGTTGATTAATAAATGTTTAACAGCAGAACCTATGCTATAGTTCCTAGCAGGAACTAATAATAATGAGCCTCCTATAATTGACAATAAGCCTCATGCTCTCATTTCATTTGAGCATCTTTGAAGATGTACAAAGTGTCTCTACAACTTGAGATGTTTGAACTTATAATCCATATGATGATTGCAAATAATGACTCATTTCATATGCACTTACAAAATAACAACAATGTAAAGCCACAAAATCAATTTTTTACCTTGGCCTCATATAATATTCTATTGTGATTGTATGAAAAGTGTATATACAACTTGAGATGTAAAACTTTTGCTTGCTATGATGATTGAAAATAGTCCCTTACTTCAATTGCACTTATACAATAACAATAATGCAAAGCCATACAAATATTTTAATACCTTAGAATCTTCTGGTATGCTATTCTGAATGTAATGGGTTGCCAAAGTTGGTGGTATATGCAAAACTAAACTAATACAAACAATTGTATGCCTTTTATAGAGTTAGTGTGATGGAAGGCTTTATTAATAAATTGGCGCTAAAAGAAAATAAATGCATATGGAAATAAATAAAACTTACCATAGTGGAAATGAGTATAAGTACTAGGTTTTGCATTCACATACATAAGCTAAGCTCTATAAATACAAAACATAACCTCATAATATTATAACATCAAAGATGGATCATACTTCAATAATCTATGAATAAACATGAATTCTATATTATGGTGAAAATATGTTCTTTAAAAGTTTCACAAAGATTTTACAATTTTATGTTGATCCACTAATCAAACATAACATCAAGTTATTATAGTGTTACTAAAGAAATACTTTTCATCCCTAAATGCACATTTGAAGTTCATAGAGGCATTCAAAATAATAAAAACTATAGGTCAAAAGATCTCCCTCTAATGGATTAAATAAATACGCTTTCAACTAGAGCTAAAGCTCAAATTTGTAGTTTTACCATGACTTTATATTTGATACAAAATGAATAGAATTATTTTATATATTTTTAGCATTTCCTTGCAACCAACCAATAACAACCAATTACTTATTTCAAACTTGCACACATACCCTTCAGAATTTCATGGACACGGATTTATAATCAACTAAGGATGTCATCATTAGTACTATCTCTAGGTAGGGAAAAATGCTTGCAAGAGGGAGACCTAGAACATTCTTCAACAAATAAAGAAAAATCTAGTTGTAGGCCTAGAAAGAAGATACTATTTGTGCAATCATGTTTTCAATTAGTTCATGCCCATTTCATTGCCAATCGTTGGTATCACACAAGAATCCATGCCCTTGAGAAGTCCACCTATACTTTCATGCATTTAAGACATCTCCCAAACTCAAATGCATCCTTGAATGGACATTAAATGCATGTTAGTACAAGCAACAAGCTAGATTTTGAATTTCAAAAATATGCGAGGGGTGCAAGCCATTGACTCAATAAGTGAGTGCACATTTGCATGTTGTAAAGAGAGCCACTAGATCTAAAAAATAAGTGGCATGAGTATATATGACTCAAAAGGAGGGACACATCTTACAAATTACAAAAAAGTGAGACAAGTCCTCAAGATATTTCAAGATCTAAATGTAGGAGTGTGATTTACAACATGCAAAGGGGGAAATAAGTTTGCTAAGGTAATATTCTAGGATTAAAAAATGGACACGAAAATGTAAGGGATCTAAAGTGAAAATGGGAGTGATAAGTTTATAGAAAATGAAAATAGCATGGTCATAGGGCATTGAGGTAAATTAAAATTTATAACACACATATTATAAAATGCAATTGTACTCTAGATTTGTGTCCTAGTTGTATTAAGAACCTTGATAATAGAATGCAAGTTGGCAACTATAATATAAGAGGGATGAGTCGATTAAACAAAATAAAGGGAATCCATCAACCAAAATAGTAGTAAGCATGGGTCGTAGAGGCACACTTTAATTTGTAGCATATAAATTGAAAAGTGCAATTACACCCCATGATCTAGGCTCAATAAATATTAACCATTGTCTAGAGGTAAGAAGGAGTTTTACAAGTTGCAAGAAAGAGAGGGAGGCCTAATAAATAAGCTACATGACATGTAAGATGCGAGATTTACCTAGCATGCAAATTGAAGTTGCAACATCATTTCAATGCAATTTTAATCTAGAGCCATGTAAATCTGAACCAAAACCATTGAAACATGAAATTTGAACACAAAGAAAACATCAAAACCTTTAATGCTCAAATAGGAATAACAATCTCCCCCTTTGGCATTAGTATCAAAACCTTATATATATGTACCGATTGCCAAAATAAATATATACACACTCCAAAAATATACTAACTTACTAAATCCAAATATATACTTACTCTCCCTTTGTGCATGCTTTCGGTGTGAAGTACATACTGACATATATATACATAGATTGATACACACACACACACACACACACACACAAAGACTTTCCCCCTTTTTGAAATTAATGCCAAACAAAAATAATGTACTTACAACTTGTCAAAAATATGCTGATGGGTTTTCTTGAGTGATGCCAAGAGGTTTGCCATTCCTCTTTCAGGTTCTCAAGAGAAATGTGCTCTAAACTGACTTGTGCATGCATGTCAAAAATGTTTTCCAACACATAGATTTATGGGGTGGCAACTAAATCTTTTGCCTTATTAACATGACGCTCCATGATCTTCAGATGTGGAAGTAACTCATCTTGAAGCTCAGTGATTTGATCACTTATTGTATCTTCTTGCTTCCTCAAATCTATTCTCAACCTCTGAAGTTCTTGAACCTTTCAAATATGCTTATGAAAAGCATTTCGCTTAGTTAGAGAATTATTTGCACTTGCCTTTATTTCTTCATCTAGTTTCTTGAACTTTTCACTAATCTCGGTAGTGAATTGGTCCACAATGCATAACTTAAACAAAATTTAAATTATTTGTTGAATGATGGTTTCAAGCTCGGTAATAACCTTTGAGAGCTTGACCTTATTAATTTCCACTTCCTAGCTTATTTTCTCTGCTAATTTCAACTGTATCTTTTCTTCTTCCCGCTCTTCTAGTCTTTTCTCAACATCTACATCGGGGGCATCTATGTGATCGGTTAGAGTTGCAAGTTGGTCAATGATGGGAGTTGCTTGATCAACATTGACATGGGGAACTACTTGCAGTAGAATATCTCTAACATCCTCCAAAATTTGCTTACTTTTATTCTCCTTTTTCATTTTCTCTTGTGCAGCCTTCCTTGTGCACAATTCCCCATATCTTCTCAATGCTTCGGGGTCTAATGTCCTAGGGTCACATTTAGGTATTTCAATAACCTCATCAAGTGTGACAGGACCCTTACCATGTTTCTTTTTCTTTTTCTTCTCTAGTGTTGGTGGTGTTGTGTAAGGAACTAGAGCTTTTGTCTCCATAATTGAATTTTTTGTCTTGACAGACACGCTTTCTTCCTTAGCTTGCCCAGTGACCAATGTCTCGGTGGCTTGTCCTTGGGCATTTTTTGTGGTGTCTGCTGTAGTTGATTCTACCGATTTATTCTCTTCTACTGCTTGTGTTTCTACCTCTGTATGCTCAGGCTCATTGGAATATTTTTTCTCTGTTGTACCCTGTCCCTTAGGTGTATCCTTTGGTTGCTTGGGGTTGAGCCTTCGGGTTCCTTTTGTATTACAATTTCAACTTCTTGTACCAATATCGGTAAGTCACCTGAAATTTCACCTGTTTCTACCTCACTAGTTACATTCTCCTCGGTGGTGTCTGCATCAGTGTTAATATCTTCATCATTATTGATATCATTAGGATTTCCATTGGTGATGTCTTCAATTAAAACATCATTTATCCCTAGTGTTACTAACTGCTTGGGAGTATCCTATCTATATTCTTCTCTATATCTAGCCAAGTAGAAATCAATAGCAATAGAGTCATCTGCTACCTTGGTATCGAATAAGTCAATTGGCTTCTTGGTGGCTAAGTCTACATCATCCGAGTGAATTCCTTTTCCTTTCTTCTTATTCTTCTTCTCGGGAATTATTGCCAATGCTAGTTGATATTCTTTTGCTTGGGATTTTAAAATTGTAGTCCATAGAAGCTTGATGTTTTCATCAACCTCTTCAAGGTTGCCTGCTAATATGTTAAGGGTTCTACCCTTCATTAGAAATCATTTAGAGTATTGTTTCATTAACTCTTCTATCTCGAGAACCGATAGATCAGGCATAGCCAAAATCAATGAATGCTCCCTCATTTTATTTTCAGTGTGTAGGGCATAAGTCCACCTTGCTGAAAATTTCTCATATAGTTCTTTAGGTACATATTTTGTAAATTCTATTAGTACTCTTTTAAACTTAATCATCATTTGTATAACTGCTTCTTTGACTTTTTATTGATCCTCAATAGAAATATATATATACTGATTCAATTTAGAGTGAGTTATGCTCCATGTTTCCTTTATACTATCTGCTAACTCATATACCGATTGGATTTTATTTATCACAAAATTGAATTTATCTTTATTTTCTTCTTCATCATCTTCATGAACTTCATCTTTTGCCCTTATCAACCTTACCTCTCTTTTTCTTCTAATAGGTTTTGGTGGGAGTTGGCCTTGAGATTTTTACTACTCCTTTCTTTAGGGTTGGAGAAGAAATTTTTGAGGACCTTGTCCTTTCTCTTGTGGGTGCTTCTACTTGTTTTCTCTTCCCTGTGGCTGATAGGGAGGTTGGGAAGAGCTAGTCACAAGCCCTTGCTCTTGGGTTCACCTAGTGAACCTCAGGTGTACCCACTAACACCAATGACTAATAGGATGCCTATGGTGGCTCAATCCCTTGGTCCTATGCCCAACCAAACTACCAACACTGATCAATCAACACAAACACCCATTCTTGGCACTTAGCACTTCCATACACCTAGTGACCCTTAAGCTAGAATAAGGGTGTAACACCTCCAAATGAACTAGGGAACTTTCATAGGTTATGAGGTGTTGGAAAGTGTCTTAAATGGTGTTTTTAAATATGTTTCAACCTTCACTTCATCAATCTTCTCTACCGATCTCATACTTCCTTTGTAATTTAGGACTATAAGGAAGAGCCCAATTAGATCTCCTCTCCGAGAAAATAGGGCATTCCTCTTGATTTCTTCCAAATGACCCTGCAAATAAATTATGAATCCTCAAAACATGAGGCAACATCTCAAGGATTTTGGGGGTTTTGGGTCCCTCCCAGAACGTACAATCCCCTAACCAAATATAGGTGCTTTTGGTAGGTTTTAGGCCTTTCTTTGATTCGACAAAGTGTCTTTAAGCTTTAGGTGATCAAATGGATTGATCCCTCTCTCTCCTTGCATCTAGATCTTGGAAATGAACATATCCAAGACCTCCAACTCCTAAAACACACCTTCCATCTCTCCTTTGCAAGTTATTCTTCTTCTCTGCTCAATCCTTCCTAGCTAGGCTCACCACGGCTCGCCTAGGGCTAGATTGTAAAAATGCTTTGCATGCACACCAGGGCCCCTCCTTCCATATATGTTACATATATGGAGTCTAATAACTATCCAAAAAAGGCCATATAGATTGGAGGATGGGATAGTGAGCTAGACCCTCATGTTCTCATCTCACTTGGTAGAGACCAGTGAATAGAGACTTGATGAAGAATTAAAAACAAACTAGTAAATCAGAAGTAAATCCTAATATAATTGCAGAAAATGAATATAGATCCACACACTAACATATAACATCCATCAGGTGACCAGATCTAGTTCAACATTTCTTTCATTAATTCATTGTCCATACAAATCTAATCCAAAAACTAGAATTGTGCACACTTCCAGATTAAACCTGTCGTACAATACTGCTTCTAACCTCAGGATTTGAGCCAAGGGTTTCTTATATAGCCTTAGGTTAGTCTTAGGAGAGGTTTAGAGAACTTAAGCACCGATTAAGGTCTTAAGGCTTAATACACCGAGCAACTTTTCAAAAGTTGCAAAAGTTGCTAAGCAACTTTTACAACGAACATGACAAATTTTTCAATCCTATTCCCAAATGGATTTGGGAAGCTTCCAAGGAGTCCTAGAGCACATCTAGACTCAAAAAATCATTTAGGATTCTCTAAACCTCATTACCTCAACCTGACATCATATTATATTATTACCAAGAGAAGGACTAAAAGACTTTAGCCTTCTTATATCTAGACCTAAGGACCTAGAAGTACCTCAAATCCCAAGTGGATTCCATGACCTGGTCAACATGACCTTAGGAAAATCTTAACATGCCAAAAGGCTTACAAAATCAAAACAAAAATAAGGGTGCTCCTGGACCGTATTCCCCCTCTCCACAAAGAGCTTTAAGGTATAGTAGGGGAGAGGATAGAAGTATCTATGCCAGACTTCTTGAAGTCAACCTCTTCTACCCATGTTTCTTCAAATTCAGGGTATCCCTTCCATTTGATGAGGTGCTCCATGCATACCATGTGCCTTGTTTTCTTCTTTGCTCTTGATTCAAGAAT
Source organism: Chamaecyparis obtusa (assembly GCA_027943335.1). Lineage (NCBI taxonomy): Eukaryota > Viridiplantae > Streptophyta > Pinopsida > Cupressales > Cupressaceae > Chamaecyparis > Chamaecyparis obtusa. Next base: position 110,223 of record BSBK01004781.1, read on the forward strand.
TCTTTTAGCTTATGGCTTAGCTATAGGAGGTAGGACTATAGCAATGATGTCTTCAAGTATCTCTCCATTTTTATGACTGATTTATGATAATGGCCCCTTGAATTTTATCAAATCTGACACATTGAGCATTGTTGAAATGTTCCAGTTTGCCAAAAGTTCCACCTTGTAGGCATTATTTCCATATTTAGCCAATACCTTACAAGGTCCCACTCTCTTCATTTGCAGTTTGGTTGGAATTCCTTTTTGTAATCTAGATTTGTTGAGATATACCATGACATGGTCTCCAACTACAAATTGTATGTCCTTTCTTGACATGTCTATCTTGGCCTTTAACTTGTGGGTTGCTTCAATGATGGTCTTCTTAACCTGCTCCTGTACCTCTTTCATGGTCTAATAGAAATCATCTTCATGACCACTCGTATTCTCCATAGCTCCTAGATCTCTGAGCTCACACACCCCTCTTGGATGCATCCCATACACAACTTCAAATGGGCTTCTCCCTGTGGTCCTGTTTATATTGTCATTGTAGGCATATTTTGCTTGGGGAAGGACCATGTCCCATGTCTATCCATAATCCTTAGTGAGGCATCTTAGTAGCTTTCCTAACACCCTATTTATTACCTCAATTTGCCCATCTGTTTGGAGATGGTAGGCTGACCCAAAAGATAGGTTTGTGTCTAGTCTCCTCCATAGAGTCTTCCAAAAGTGACTCATGAACTTTACATCCCTGTCAGACACAATGCTCAAAGTCAAACCGTGTATCCTTACAATTTCCTTGAAAAAAGATGAGCTATGTAACTTGCATCATTGGTGGTCCTACAAGGAATAAAATGACTCATTTTACTAAATCCATCCACCACTACATAGACATTATCCAGCCTTGTTTTGGTTTTAGGGAGACCTACCACAAAATCCATGCTTATGCACTCCCATGACCTATTTGGAATGGTCAAAGGTTGATACAGACCTGCATTGCTGGCTCCCCCTTTTTCTTTCATACAAACAACACATTGCTCGAAATACCTTCTAACATCCCTTGGCAACTTGGGCCAATAGTAAAATCTCTGTACCAACTCCATTGTCTAGTTGATACCAAAATGTCCACTCAAACTCCTGTTGTGCTTTTCTTGAATGAGGTTCTCTCTCATTGAGCCTTTGGGAACACATAGTTGATTCCCTTTGAATAATAGCCTACCTTGCAAAGTTTATTAAGAGAATGGACTGTGAAAATGGTTTTCAAATTCAAAACATACCTTGTATGCTTCGGAGAAGTCTTCATCCTCACCATAGAGCTCTTTGAAACTCTCAATGCCAATGCTTTTCAATTGAATCTCTTGCACTGTCAGCAATCTCCTACTTAGTGCATCTGCTACCTTGTTCAAATGTCCCTTCTTGTGTTTGATAGTAAAGGTGAAGGCTTTTAGGTATTACATCCATTTCAAGTGCCTATTGCTCAACTTTTCTTGTGTGTTTATGTAGCTAAGTGCCTAATTATCAGTAAACACTACAAATTCTTTAGGAAGGAGGTAGTGCCTCCACTTCCTAAGTGACTGGACTAATGCATATAGCTCCAAGTCATATGCTGAATACTTATTCTTAGCTTCATTGAGTTTCTCACTAAAAAAGGCTATGGGCCTGCCTTCTTGGCTCAACACTCCTCCAACTACTATGCCACTTGCATCACACTCCAAGGTGAATAGTTTATCAAAGCTAGGTAGTAGGAGGATGGGTTGTGTTGCTACTTGTTGCTTCAACTCTTGAAATGCCTTGTTGGCTTCTGATGTCCATCTAAACTTAGTCTTCACTCCACCCTTTATGGTATCTAGGACTAGTGCACATATGCCACTAAAGTTCATATAAAAAGCTTCTTACTTTTGTCCTTGTGGTTGGTGTAGGCCAATTTTTGATTGCTTCCACCTTGCTTGGGTCCATTTTCAGCTGACCCTTGGATACCACAAAACCAAAATAAACTAACTCTTATTTGAGAAATTCACATTTCTCTAGATTGATTGCTAATTGCTCTGCATGCAACCTCTTGAGTATAGTCTCCAAATGTGCTAAGTGTTCCTCTTTTGTCTTGCTGAAGATAAGTATATCATCAAGATATACTACCACAAATTTGCCTATGTGGTCTTTTAGCACTTCATTCATCAACCTCATGAATGTGCTAGGGGCATTAGTAAGCCCAAATGGCATTACAAGCCACTCATATATATCCCCTCAGTAGTCTTAAAGGCTATCTTCCACTCATCTCCATCCTTGATCCTAATCTGATGGTAACTACTCTTGAGATCTAGCTTGGTGAAGAATTGTGATCCTCCTAAAAAATCCATCAAATCCTCAATCCTAGGTATGGGGAACCTATACCTGATTGTTATCCGGTTAATGGCCCTTGAATTAGTACAAAGCCTCCTTTTTCCACCTTTCTTAGATGCTAAGACCACTAGTATTGCACATGAACTGATGCTCTTCTTGATGAGTCCTTGATCAAGAAACTCTTGGACTTATCTAGCCACCTCTTGGTTTTGCTCTGGTGTAAGCTTTTATGCTGCCTTATTTGGCAATGAGGCTCCTGGAATGAAGTCAATTTGATGACTTATGGACCTCTTAGGTAGTAGGGTTGCAGGTGCTTCATCACTCACAATGTCAATGTACTTGCTAAGTATCTCCTGGATCTACTTTGGTAGTGGTGCTTGAATGGGCTTCTCTTCCTCCTTTGGTTTTACCATTATGGCATATCCTACACTATCCTTCTCTTGGAGTGCACTCATCATCTCCTTCCCAGTACTCAATAATACACTAGGAGTCTTGGACTTCTCCCCTTCTACCTCTAGAAAAGATTAAAGTTTGAAAGCCTTTCCATCCTTCTTGAAGGTGACAATATTATCCTTGCCATTGTAGATGGCTTCTCTGTCAAGCTGCCATGGCCTTCCTAGTAGTAGATGCCATGCATCCATAGGGAGCACATCAAACAATAGCTTATCCTTGTACCCCCAATGGAGAACTCAATCCATGATTTCTCATTGACTAGCACACGTTGTCCCTTGTTTAGCCATGTTACTTTATAGGGATTGGTGTGGGGTACCTTGAGAAGATTAAGTTTCTTCACTACCTCTTCTGCTATGATATTGTCTATTGAACTAGAGTCAACAATCACCTTACACACCTTGCCCATGACCTTTCATTTCACTCTAAAGAGTGCTTTGCCTTGGTTCTTCCTTTGCTGGCTGCCTAATGAGAACCCTCCTAAACATTAGATTCTCACCCATTTTTGATTCAATATGACTAATCTCCGGTGGCTTGACACTTGAAGTGTCTTCTTGTGTGTAGGCCACTCTCTTCTTTGCATTTGAAGAAGATGGTTTATTCGGGCACCTATAAGCTGGATGTCCCAATTGCCCACAATAGTAGCACTTCATGGTAGCAAAGTATGAACTGCTCCTGCCTGCACTTCTACCTCTATTTGAGCTGCTTTGGTGGCCTCTACCTCTACCAAAATTCCTCTAGAAGATGACTTTCCACCATGTTCTACGGGCTTTGATTCTCCTTGACCTCTATGTTTAGTTCCTCTACCTTGATGGATTCTTCTATGTCCTCTTTAATCCGTTCCTCTACCTCTACTCTTGGAGGTTTGGTCTTGCTTCCTTTTACTCTTGTCTTCAATCTTGATAGCCAATTGGTAACATTGGTGCACTGTCTTGGAAGAATCATCTCCTCTTGAATTCCCTGCTTCAAGTGATTCAAATATTTGGCTACCTTAACACTCTCATCTTCTGCCACATTGGATCTCATGCAATGTTTTTAGAATTCCTCTGTATAGGAACTCACATCTAGATCCTTTTGCCTCAAAATTTGTCTCCTTTTATGTAATTTAATCTCATAATCATCTAGCATGTAGTCTTCCCCGATCTTACTCACCATGCCTTTCCAAGATAAAATTGGATTCTTTCCCTCCTCTCTTTCAGTTGAACAAATTTCCACCATGTCAAGGCAGAGCCTCTAAGCCTACATTTGGCCACTCTTACCTTTTGTGCCTCACTGATTCCATCACATTCAAAGTGATTTTCCATGCCCTCTATCCAATCCATGACTAGATCTACTTCCATCTTACCACTGAATAATGGTATTCCCTCTAAAGCTTTTCCATTCATGGCTTTCAATGCCTTTAAGAGTGGTTCTTCAAGCAAGATGAGGTCTGGTTCTTGATTTTTGTCCTCCTCAAGGATCTCCTTCTCCTTTGCCTCTCTCAAATCTAGTTTGTCACTAACTTCTTTAGCCTTCAATTGTACTTCACCCAATGTTTGTTCTAATTGGGCTATCTTCTCCCTTAACATCCTATTGTTTAATTCTTGGTCCTCAACCTTCTTGGCTAACTCCACATTGGTCACCATGATTGAAGACTAACTAGATTCACAATCTAACATGCACTATGCAATCCCAAAAATGTTTGGGGCTTTGATACCAATCTAATAGGGAGGTTGGGAAGAGCTAGTCACAAGCCCTTGCTCTTGGGTTCACCTAGTGACCCTCAGGTGTACCCACTGACACCAATGACCTATAGGATGCCTATGGTGGCTCAATCCCCTGGTTGTATGCCCAACCAAACTACCAACACTGATCAATCAACACAAACACCCATTCTTGGCACTTAGCACTTCCATACAACTAGTGACCCTTAAGCTAGAATAAGGGTGTAACACCTCTGAATGAGCTAGGGAACTTGCAGAGGTTAGGAGGTGTTGGAAAGTGTCTTAAATGATGTTTTAAAATTTATTTCAACCTTCACTTCATCAATCCTCTCTACCGATCTCATACTTCCTTTGTAATTTAGGGCTACAAGGAAGAGCCCAATTAGGCCTCTTCCAGAAAATAGGGCATTCCTCCTGATTTCTTCCAAATGACCTTGCAAATAAATTATGGATCCTCACAACATTAGGCAATGTCTCAAGGATTTTGGGGGTTTTGGGTCCCTCCCAAGCCGTGCAATCCTCTAACCAAATATAGGTGCTTTTGGTAGGTTTTAAGCCTTTCTCTGATTCTGTGAAGTGTCTTTAAGCTTTAGGTGATCAAATGGATTGATCACTCTCTCTCCTTGCATCCAAATCTTGGAAATGAACATATCCAAGACCTCCAACTCCTAAAACACACCTTCAATCTCTCCTCTGCAAGTTATTCTTCTTCTCTGCTCAATCATTCCTAGCCGGGCTCACTGTAATGCCCCTCCAACCCTGTCAAGTCCTGGTTATGCTCACTAGAAATTAGGAAGAGCTATATGTGATAATGATCCTTCTTGAGATGGTTTCTTAAACCGAACCTCTTCCAACTCACCATAACTTCATATTTTAATGAGAGAAATAATAATATTGCATAGGTATGTTCCTATACATCTTCTTGTGTGTCAGCATAGTTGAGGACCTTAATGCTAAAAGGATCACTTGATAGACTTATATGATTTTATGTGAAATGCTCATTATTATTATTTATGTGTACCTTAGGTTAATTGATTATAATCACTTAAAGGTTATATGTGTTACCTTCTCTAATAACGTTACTTGGGATTAGACATGATTAATGCATTTAGGGTTATATGATTTGTTTATCTTGTTTTGATAATGAGACATTTTGAGTACATGCCTAATGGTTAAATGGGTTTATGAAAGTTAATAGATGATTTACATTTACATGAATATGTTATGATGCATTCTTGTTATATAATATGGAAAAGAGATTATTCTAGTACTAACCACACTAATCCAATCATGCTTTGTTGATGTCACTGTATGATGTGAGTATAGGATAAGGACAGGCAGTCGTAGTTACTCCTACAAGAGCTCCACACGATGTTGCACTCTCCATCCTTGTTTTCCATTATCTTTTTATATATATGTATATATGCATGTTGGTTGGTGTTGCATGATGTAGGTACCAGGCATCGACTCCACCTGACTACACAGGTCTAAGTGTGCCTTAAAATCCTCAAACTGTTGTTGTGTGGAGATATTACCAAGATTACTCTCAAGGTTACCCGTGGACTTAGATTTATGTTTAGGCCTAGCTGGGGGATCTGAATGCAGTATGTGATGTGGCCTTGTGGTTTGATGTGGTTATGTGATTAATGATGTGAGTTAGATTTATCCTTATAAGTATATGTATATATATTTATTATATATGTGTTATATTAATTGTATGTTATATAGGTATGTGTATATGTGGGTGCACACGCATATACCCATGCTTATATAAATAATAATATTTGTATGTTTTATTGATTATGTAAATGGTATGTTCTTTATTATTAAATAAAGTGAGTTCAATGAAGTGTATTAAATAAATGTATTAAATACAAAGTCAAAATAATATTAATAATAGTAATAAAAGGATAATGCTCTTTGTAGTAAAACTAGCTATCTAGGAGGGAGTTGAACTTGAGACCTCCTAGAAGTTAGGCTAGTTGGTTTCCGTGCGTGCTATGTGTTTTTCTTGAAAGTTATTTGTTGGACTTTCTTGTTATGATTTCTTCTGAAGTTATTTTTAATTAAATTGATTAAAACTTTTTTAAGTGCTTACGAGAATGATTTTTTTATTTTCCAACAAACTATGGAAGTTGGAGAAGTTTCTTCCCGTAAAGCAACTCCTCCAGCCACATAGTTGGAGGATAAATATTTCAATTTTGTGTGGTTTGAGAGGAGGAGTTTTTTGGAAGATTTTTGGAATGCTTTGAATTGATTTTTCCAAAATTTTATTTGTGATGTCTAAGTTTGAGAGTTTCTGTTTGGTGAAGACAAGTGGGTTTGGATTTGTAGATTTTGATTGCCAGAGGAAGCTTGCCAAGAAGCTATCTACTCAAGGCTTGCAGATTTTCAAAAAGGTCTCCAGCCAAGGGAATAGAATTCTCTGCAGGACCCCAGGTAGGGTCTATATTGGGATGAATTCTCCAATTCTCCTATGTGTGTGTTTGTGTTTTTTAAATTCTATGTTATTTGATTGTTATGTGATAGATTACTATGAAATAAAAAGGAAATTTAAGTGTTATATTGTTTGTGTATTTCTATTGTGTTGCCGGGAAGAAATTATGTAAATGTTTGTATAGTTTTAATAGTAAAATCTTTCTTGGGAGTCTGGGATTTGTTGTGATACTTCCTTTTTCTATTTGTGAGAGTTATGTAATTATTTGGGAAGGTTTAGGAAGGTTTGGGATGGTTTAGTTATAGTTGCAGTCCTTCTTTCCTCATTTTTGGTTTCTACAGGCTTCTCTATGAATTGTAGTTTTTAATTTGATTCAATTTAGTCTGAGGCTTAAGTAATGTTGAGGATGTGTTTTGGATGTGGTACTGAGGTCCCTGCATTAGGTTGACCTCAGGGAACCTTTCCTAGGCACTCTCCATGCCTTAAAATGTCATTTTTTGGCCTTTTAATTCTGAATTAATTTCGTAAAAGTGCCCTGCAGTGTCGTACGATATTGTATTCATACTCGTACGACACTTGGTCAAAATTCTTATGGGAATGCATACATTTTCGTATGGGTCAAAATTAGTTTTTAAGTGTTTTCAGGAAGTTTAAAATTTAATTTTGTGGAAGTATCTTGCAGTGTGGTATGACATTGTAGTCATACCCATACAACACTTGGTTAAATATCGTATGGGAATGCATACATTGTGGTATGAGTTTATATAGAAAGTCATTTGGAGTTTTTAGGGTTTTAGGGGCTTAATATTTACCGGATTTGTACAAGTTTATATAGAAAGTCGTTTGGAGTTTTAAGGGTTTCAGGGGCTTAATATTTATAGGATTTATACAAGTATAACATTTAAGTATAAGAAAGTTTTCTTATACTTTAAGTTATACTTGTATAAAGGAATTAGGTACCTTCCGGGATGATCGAGATAGGTTTTAACTTCATAGGAGTTAAGATACAAATTCTAGATTTTGGTTTTTAGAAAATTTCAGACTTAGCCAAATTTTAGGCACATGAGCTTTTCCTAGACTTATAAAAAAACAAGCTATGGAATGTTGTGTTTATGCATGTGGATGTTTGTATCCCCTATGTATTTTTATTACTTGTTGTGTTGAGGTTATATGGTTTACTTATGATGTTTTTGCACTTGGCATATTCTCGAGCTTAGTTTATAAGGCTAGGACTCATCTTGGTGGCCTGTGTGCATGGGAGGGTTCCTTAGACCTATAAATGAGCCTTGGAAAGTTGTACTAATGCATGTGGAAAGTTTTATTTTTTTCTTTGAGATTTCTTGTGATAGACATTCTTCCAATGGTTCATGTTATGTATATGGCTAAGGTTTGGACTCACTCTGAGGGCCTGAGTGCGCAGGGGAGTTTCCTAAATCTTTGAATTAGGACATGGAAGTGTTATTTTGTGTCTTTGGATTTTGATGGGGTAAGGGAATAGGAACCCTATGTGAGTGGCTCACCATAGGTGTTGGAACCCCAAAGTGGTTTCCAGATGATCCTATGGGTGGGTTTGTAAAAAGTGATAACCTTAAAAATTAACCTGGGAAGGAGGGGATTCAAAAGATAATGAAAGAAAACATAATAATGACCACACAAACCTGATTGGAGTACCGAGACTAGGGATAATTGCCAGGGTGGATCCCTATTCATAAAGGGGGGACCGGGGTTACATGGTTTCCAGGGTGGATCCCAATACACAGGTTGTGTGATGACACTCACTTAGGTGGTCTCCTAGAACCTTAACCTTGGTGTTATAGTATGATGATATTTTATGTGCTTTATTATTGTTCTTTTGAGTCTTGGATTTATTCGTATTTGAGACTTAGATTGCCTTAAGGTCTTGAGAGTACCTTGGTTCTATCTCCTAGCAGGAGGGGTGGAACTTCACCAGTTTCACATGGTTGGGTGGCAAATCTCTTTTGAGGTATTATTCATGGTTTGTGTAGTGGCTTGGATTCTGAGTTGTTTAGTGGTGAAGATTCTGTTCTTGTATCATGTATCTCTATCTTTTGTTATCAAGATGTAAAGATGTATTGTAAGCCCTTGGGCAACTTGATGTAATTATCTTTCTCTATGCCTTTGGGCCATGTGCAGTAACTATAATTCTAATTATGTTGTAAATGGAAATTATAGGAAAGAAGATATGTATATGGGTAAGGGTAGTATTTAGGAATCTCAAAAATAGAATTGAATGTTGGTAAATCAAGCATGGTTTATGTTTAAGTAATTCCTACCTTATATCTCTTGTGAATTTTAAATGAAAATTGAAAGTAATGGTTCTATGCAAACCTTTGTAATGAAAGTACTTATGGATGTAAACTTCTTTAAAAGGAAACTTGTTTTGATATATGGTTAGTGAAAAGATATGCTAAGGGTTCAAGGGTATCTCCATGTGAAATAATAAGGGAAAAGGAAACATGTATGGTATTGAAAGAAGTAATGGGATGTGATTTCTTAAATGTATAGTTCTATGTGAGTGATACTTGGTTATTCATACTAGGTTTTAATATAAATCCTTTACTAGATGTTTACAAGTTTATGGTTGATAATTTGTGGAAGTTAAACTTGTGGCAAAAATTGTTCATTAAATGGTTTATGTTGGTTAGCAGTATATGGTTAAGCACTTTATGCTCTTTCTATTATTATATTGAAAATAGAAAGTAAGGACTCTTAATGGAAAAGCTTAATTGAGTTTTGATGGTGCAATTGAGTTGAGCATAGATAATGTTAATGAGTAAATAAATATGAAATAATAAATGTACTTAGTGGATGAGATAAGTAATGTGTGCTTGTTTCACTTCTAAAAGTAAATTACGTGTTAGTCCAGTAAAGAAAATTAATTCAACTAGTTCATTAATGTAATTGGTTTTGATGTGAAATGGAATCAATGTAAATTGAAGTTGAAATAGAAATAGAATTTGTTAGATTAAGTAATAAAATTAAATACTTGATAATGGTAATTGAATTCATTAAGGTAACCTTAAGGAATGTACTTGTGAATGGTAATGATGATATGTTAGAATGTAAAAAAAAATAAAAAAAATTTAGTTGTAATTTTAGGTCATAGACCTGATTCCTCATGGGTTCCTTGGCGGGGACATTACACTCACCATGGCTCGCCTAGGGCTGGATTGAAAAAATGCTTTGCATGCACACTAGGGCCCCTCCTTCCATTGTTGTTACATACATGGAGTCTAATCGATATCCCCAAAAGGCCGTATAGATTGGACAGTGGGATAGTGAGCTAGACCCTCATGTTCTCAACTCACTTGGTAGAGACTAGTGAACAGAGACTTGAAGAATTAAAAACAAACCAGTAAATGAGAAGTAAATCCTAATCTAATTGCATAAAAATAATATAGATCCACACACTAACATCTAACATCCATCATGAGACTAGATCTAGTTCAACATTCCTTTCATTAATTCACTGTCCATACAAATCTAATCCAAAAACTAGAACTGTGCACACTTCTAGAATAAACCTGTCATACAATACTACTTCTAACCTTGGGATTTGAGCCAATAGTTTCTTATATAGCCTTAGGTTAGGCTTTGGAGAGGTTTAGAGAACTTAAGCACCGATTAAGGTCTTAAGGCTTAATACACCGAGCAACTTTTCAAAAGTTGCAAAAGTTGCTAAGTAACTTTTATAAAAAACATGATAACTTTTTCAATCCATTCCCAAATGGATCTAGGAAGATTCCAAGGAGTTCTAGATAACATCTAGACTCAAAAAATCTTTTAGGATGCTCTAAACCTCATTACCTCAACCTGACATCATATTACATTATTTCCAAGAGAAGGACTAAAAGACTTTAGCCTTCTGCCTAGACCTAAGGACCTAGAAGGACCTCAAATCCCAAGTGGATTCCATGACCTAGTCAACATGACCTTAGCAAAATATTAACATGCCAAAAGGCTTACAAAATAAAAACAAAAATAAGGGTGCTCCTGCACTAGTGGCCTTGAGCGGTGTAGATTGAATATCTTTGTCGGACTTAGTCTCCTCCTCATCATGTTCATTGTTCCCAATTAATAATTGTTCCTTGGTTGCCTCTTCAACCGGATTTGCTTTAGATGCCTCTTCTTTTCCTGATACATCACCAAACTATTTTACCAAGGTATCCATCATCTTCTTAGATTTCCTACTTACCTTCACTCTGACTAGATCCATTTTGATTCTTAGTTTTGCCTCTTCATACGTACCAAACCTAGTTGCCTTTGGATCTTTGGGCTCGACCAGTAATGCCTTTATTGACTTGGAAGCTTGGTTAATATCTAATTTGTAATCGATAGGGGGTAACCAAGAAGTTCTTGGTTCAATCGAGTCGATGTCCACTAGAAAAGAGATATCATCCTTATGTTTTTCTACCAGCTGACTTGGTATCCTTCTCCTTTGATGCATTCTCTCTTTAAATTTCTCAAAATAAACATTCATTACACTTAGAAAATTTTGACCCAAACTTTGAATAAAATCATTGATTTGCATATGATAGGTCGATTGACATCTGAGTCAACATTACCGACTGAGGGAAAGAATTTTTCACATAGAAAAATATACAAATCAATAGGGAACCAAACTTACAAGTATTTGACTTTGTTTTCCTTATGGTTCTCATATTTTCTTCCAACTATTTCAATAGTAAATTAGCTAAGTCATATTGAAAACCTTTCTTCACAATCTTGTATTCTATGTCCACGACTCCACACGGTACACTGTTCAGCCTGCTTGATTGAAATATTTTGTAACCAACTACGTATGCTCTAAACCTTATCTTAGGATCAACAATAGTGTTGACTCTCATACCCCTGTCATCCCATTTTACTCCGGTTAACTTCTCGGTTTTGGTACTCGGTGCATTCCTAATGGCTTTCACTTTATCAGTAACATGGTAATTGGCAAAGTAATTTTTAAGAAACCCTCTTCTTAAAAAAGATATAAAATCTTGCCGAATCTTTCATTTTCTTGAAAAAATAAAAATTTCTATTGGCGAATCTCTCAAATTTTTTGAAAAAAAAAGTATTCTTATTGGCGATTATTTTTTAATATCAATTTTTTTGTAGAAAATATTGGTGAATCTCAAACAATAAAAATTAATTAATTAATCACCATGGTGAATACTTCTATTTAAAAAAATAGAATTCTTATAGAAAATTATTAGGCTTAATGTGGAAATCTTTGATGGATTTAAGGAAGACTCTGTAATAATTACTTGCTACCATTTATTTAAAATATAATCTAATAATCTTATTGTATTATGTGAGACAAATGTATTGATATTTTTAAATACTAATGGGGCCCAAAAAATTTTCAAAACCATTGATTTATATTGAGATCAACAATCCGAAAGAAATTTTAGCTCCCACAAGCATTAAAAACTAAATAGTAACATTTTTACCTCATAGAATATAATTAGGGTCACTAGATTATACTTTAAGTCAGTAATGGAAACTAAAAGTTGGTGATAGATCCCTATAGTAACTAATAATCATGATATATTATTGGAGAATTAATTTAAACTTCTATAATCACTTATAAAATTTTGGCAAATCAAATCTAATCATGTATTGAATATTGTGGCGAATTTTTGAGTTCAAGTTTTTTAGAAAATAAATTGTTTTACGATTTAAATATTTCTAAATCAAAATTTTATAAAAATGTGGTGATTTAAGTTACCTTAAATCTTGAATTATTAGCCAAATTTGGATTGTACAATTTCCAAAATTAGCCAATTGGCAAATATTAGCCACTAAAAATTACTATGGTAACTGGTGACTACATGAATAATATCTTTAGTGATTTTTACTTTTTCATCCATCCATAACTTCTCTTCATGCACTCAGCTCAATACAACCCTAATCCATTCTATCTTGAACTCTCTTAGGAAATACATGACATTCATTAAACCCTTCATGTCTAAGTGTTTATGCTCATCCTTGAGCTTTCATCGACACTCAGCTCCTAGAAGGTGGATTGAAGCTCAAAATCTCATATTTCACCGATTTTACAGTGGATGTATGCACAAATATCTTGGACCAACAAAACCCTAGGCAAAATACTTGAAAACGCATCGGTTTGGTCAATTTGAGATACAACCTCAGGGTGTAACTTGTATTTTGGCTCATCACAAGTTGTGGACTTGATTAGGTTGACCTTCTTATCACTCTTGGACTTGGATTTCATAACCTTGGACGAGGATGCCATCATTTCTGAAATTTAGGGCTTCACAAATATACTATAAAATAACTTGGTGGATACGAAACTTACTTTTGATCAAGATGAACTTGCTCACAAATCCTTTAAATATCTATTGATAGCTCTGGAATCTCTTTGCTCAAATCTTTCTTGAAATCACTCTGGTTCTTCATAATCACTGTGTGAAAAATAACTAAGTCCTTTGTGTATTTATACCACAAATTTCATTTCCCGCTCAAAATTTTGCATTTAATACTTTACCTACCACAACTCAGTAGATGTAGTTGCACTCAGTTGCACTTTAAAAGACCTTAACCTTGGTTAACACTTAAAATATTACTTTGTTGATACGACAACTCGATTAACCTTGCCAATATTTATCGACTAGTAAACATCTACTTAGTCATGCTTTTACCGACTCTACACAGTTTAAGTTCTAAACATGTAATCCCATAGTGCATCTTATTTCATGTTGATTTAGTATGCATTCACTAGATATAAGGAACTATTTGTAAAATATAACCGATTTAAAATTCAGTTCCATACATACCCTTTTTGATTTAGGTGGAGGTGGTGATATCACCTAATCCAATGGATGAGGTGTCATTGACTGCAGTGCTTGTTCTAGCATTTTCATTTGATGTTTTTCTCCACATTTTATTCCTTATCCTCATGATTGTTTCAATTGTATTTTCATTTGTATTTGTATCTGTCTCTGGTGCTCGGTCTCTGCAATCCTTTCTTAGGTGACCGAACTTGTGACAGTGCAAACATGTCATACTAGTATTTGTCCAAGTACGTGATCTTCCTCTCCAGTGTTTTCTCATGCAATTTTCTGCTATATGTCCATATACCTACCACATGATGTGAAATTAACCCATGTTGTAATCGCAAGTATATGCATTACCTTGCCTTCTTGGTTGATATGTTTTGTTTTGTTCCTTCGGTGTCCAGACTTGCTTAGTTTTTGTCTTGCATTCTTGTGATATGTGTCCATGTAAGTTGCAAGTGTGACAATGTTTCTCCATGTAAGGTTTCTTGGGTGTCCTATTAAACTTTGATCTACACTCATGTGGCTAATGTCCATACTTATTACAGTTATAGCAATAACCATTAAATTTAGGAGTGGATTTAGGAATACCTTTTGCTTTACTCCTGTAAACATTTGATGCATGGCCCACTTTTCCACAATGATAACATGATAGCTTCTTTGACCTTGGATTAGTATATGCATTCTTCTGTTTAACTTTTCTTGATGATTCTCCCTGCTTGGTCTAGCCTAAACTAGTTGTGCTATCAAGTCTTTTTTGACTAATAAAAAATTCATCCATTCTTTTAGTACTGTCTTCATATTTCTTGATCATCTCATTATGTTGTTGATGCATTTTTACCTCATTCTTAAATCTTTCATTTTCCTCTCTTAATTCATTGATGTATTCTAGTTTCTTTGTAAGCTCATTGTTTACTCATTTGACTTCCTGACTTATGACAACCATTTGATTGGAAATTTCAAAGTGATGCTTGGTGAGTCTCAGTATCTCAGATTCCTTCTCTTGTAGCTTATCAGTCATTTGTCTCCTATCTTCAATATCCAAGTTTCTTTCTTGTTCTTTTTGCCTTGCATTATTCATGACATCAATCATCCTAACCATTTGCGTCTGTTGACCGATCTGCAAAGCTTTCACTTGTTCATTATGATATAGATTCTTTTTAGATAGATCTGATATGGCTCCTTTAGATGCATAAGATATGCTACCAGATCCATATACCTCAAATGGATCATCTATCTCTTCTTCTTGATAATCAGTCTCACTATAACGAATTACCATATCCTTCCTCTTGATCAATAACTTCTTCAATTCTTATTTGGCTTCTTTGAATTGCTCAATAAAGATCCACATCTACAATCTTTGATTCTCAATAGTCTTATCCAACTTATATCTTTCCATCCTTAGATCTTTTCAACTTCAGTGATTAAAATTTCTTAACAAGAGATCTAGCTTTGATACCAATTGTTGGGATTATGGAAAGATAAGTACTAAGAGGGGAGGGGTGAATCGGTACCTTAAAAAATTTTAAAGACTAAAACTTTGTAGTAGTAGATAGCATTTAACCGACTAAATCCATTGTTTAAAATGTAAATTCAAGTAACTGAAAGATATAATTTTCATGTAATCTAAACAATAAACCATTCATGAAAATTCATACCCATAACACAGATATTTTGGTATCGCAGAAACCCTTGTAAGAAGGTAAAAACTATGGTGGGGATGACACCCACAAATCTTCACTACCACAGTAACAAAGTATGTCAATTAAGGCTACAATTAGTGATCACTTCTGATGATCTTACCCTGTTAGAAGTAACAATTAGATTGACTAGATCTACCTAGTTAGAGGATTTTAACAACATAATATATGTGTACTCGGTTAAGAGATTTTGGATATTCTACAATGGTTAAAAGGTAACAATAAATGTATCTGTAAATAGCAAATTAATCTTGCCTGATTCAGATATGTTAAATACCAAATAGATATCACCTCATAGTGATGTATTTGTCCTTTTGTTCTTCTTGGTAGCCTTGTGTATGTTCTGAAAAAACTAAATCCTTCTTTCAAACTTTTTGTCAAAAACCCTTTGTTTGATATCCCGATGTCATTAGTGTGACTACTTCTTCATGATACATGTTCACAATGACATCTTTACATATTTTATATCAAACTAACTTGACCTAATTAGGGTTTACAACATCTTAGAAAACCTAAGATCTACGATGTAACAAAATAACCTAGATCTAACATTATATAGGAATCATCAGTAATTTAATAATTACATCCATATTTAATTCTCTTTCGATCTTGGTAAACTATTTTCTTGATTAGTGTGAACCATTTGCATAGATGTTTGTGCCATTTCAGATTACTATGTCGTTTCCTAGTTTACTTGGTAATCACTGCATTCTCCATTTAGCAAATTACTGGTGCTCGGTTCATATGAATGCTTAGTGATCAATATGCTCGGTACTTGGTAATTTTTTGTCACTCAGTGATTGTACTCAATCAATCCCTTGTTTGGTTAACTTAGAGATATGCCTCATGCCTTGCTCGGTGTGTAGGCTGTATGTGGTTGACCGACTCTCCAGTTTGTCTCCTTTATTGACTAAATAGCTAATTGATACTAATGACAATCCTTTAATGCTCAAATAGGAATAACATGCACTTGAAGGCCTTGGATTACCTCATGCCTCCTCATCGTAGTTGATCTTAATCCATCCACCATCTGGGGATTCTCATTTCACCTCCTCCCTATGGACCTTTGGAAGATCAACCTTCATGCACCCATTAATAGGTAGATGCCATGATATTATATGATAATGTATGGATGCATTCATATCTTTATAAATGATGTTTTTGACTTTGAAACTAAAAATGTCCTTGAGTTTCTATGATTTGGTGTACTATCTTCTCTGTTATGTTGATGGAATCATTGGTTCTATGTGCATTATGATTTATGAGATTAGTGATATTATTATAGTTAAATATTTGATGATATTGTTTTTATACATGATGTGATGGACACATCTATGTTATAAGATCGGTGCATATGTTCCTTATGATATATGATGATGGTTACTTACATGTTTATGAGTTATTGATGTTTCAATTACTGCTAAGATTATGCAACTGATTCATATTTTCCATGTATGACGTGTATGTATGAAGATGGATGATGTTGTATTACTCACTCATGAGGCCCATACAATGTCTCAATTTCATCTTCATTGTCTGTTATATATATATATATATATATATATATATATATATATATATATATATATATATATATATATATATATATATCTGTGTGTGTGTGTGTGTATGTATGTATGTATGTATGTATGTATGTGTATATATATATATATATATATATATACATACACACACACACATATATATATATACATACATACATACATACATTATGTATGTATGTATGTATGCATATATACATACACACACACACACACACACACACACATATATTTGTGTGTGTGCATGTGCACGTGTGTTCTTCAACTATTGTATTAACACAAATAGGTACTAGGCATTGGCTTCACTTGGATTCACAAGTCTAAGTGTGCCTAAGCTATATACCTATCTATCTATCTATCTATTACCTTTCCACTGGTTGAATTGGAGGTAGTCATGCGGCCAACTTGTACTCAGCCAAATTGTCGTTCCAACTTTTGGGTGGCAATTTGCCCGACATTTATAAACACACACTGGTTGTTGCGTGACAATGTCTGACTATTTTGGTATAGATAATTTGGATGTATGATGTGTTGTGTCTTTATGTACTATGGTGGTCATTTCTTGTTCCTGTAAACTAATGTTGTTAATTGTAACCAGTCAATGATTTGGGTGCAATTATTGTAGACGATAAGTTTTTAAGGGGATTTAATTATAATAAGATTTGATTATGGTTTTTTGAGGGCTTTTGTAATCAGTTATTGTTGATGAAATTTTGTAAATGGTATTTATTTATATTTTAATTATGATTTTCAAGTTATTTGAAGATTTCATAAAAATCAACTTTTTATCTCATTTCGATAACTTGATTTTATAAGAAATTGGGGTTTTCTTAAAAGGAAAACATTTGTGAAATTTGAATTTGGGCTTGTTAGGAAAATTTTTGAAGAGATATTTTTGTGGGCATTTGATCTATGGTTTTCTTAGTGTGATTCCTCCTTCCCCTAAAAATTTCATTCGATTTGGTGGAGAATTTCTCATTTGGCAAGTGTTTGAGTGATTTTTTGGGTTTGGAAAGGCATGTTTGATCTTTCTTATCAATTATTATTTAAAATTAATTGCTTTTTTGTGAATCCTATGGATGAATTCATATGCTTTGTGGATGAAATTTGGAAATCCATATTTATTTAGAGTGCATTATCTTGAATATGAGGGTTTTTTTATTGTTTTAACGGTTGGAGCTTTAGTGTTTGGTTTTCTAGATGCAGTGCATGTGTTTTTGGGATGTGATATACTTGGGATTAAATATGTTTTCTCACTTTCTTGATATTTGAAAGTTGAAATTTTGATGAATTTTGGGCTAGGGATGTTTATATCCAAGTTTTGGGTCTTGGTTCACTTTTGGGTGATGTTTCTATTGTGAATTGTATTGGAGTGTGTGTTGAGGACAATGAAAATCCCATTAATTCCTTGAGGTTGAGTCCCACCCTTAATGAGGTCATGTTTTTTCTTAAGCATGCTTTTAATTGTGGATTTAGGCACTTGTGTGTGCATGTGAGAACCATTAGATCACCCCACATGGTTGACACAACTGAAATTATTTTGAGAGACATGTCAGAAATTCACCATGCTTGTATGGATATGAAAAGTCCTCACCATGTGCTATAGGTTTTCTTGGGTAGATGTTGAGTCATTATTGGGAGTGGCTCTCAGTGGGGGGACCAAGGTATAAAGGGGCTCTAAGGTAACCCATTGATGAGTTATTAATCAAGTGATAACATTAAAAGGGTAAGGGAATCAAATTAAATAAAAGATAGATTTTTTAGCATGAATGTTGAATATGTCCTATGGGGGAGTATTCTATCATTTCTAGAGCAGTCACATGTTGCATTCATGACTATGTTTGTCATTGATGTCAACATACTATTTATAATGAAGATTAGTAGAGTAGCAGACAGAGTTTGAGGTAGTGCACTTAGAGTATTGCATATGAGGTTATGTGGAGCTGATGACATGTTTCTTATGGTGTCATGATATCATGGTTAAGAGTGCGTATACAAATTTAAGTATTTGCATTAGTTATAAGTAATCTACTGGAAACTATATTCTGACAGAGTTCCTGCGAAGCAATTTGTGATAATCAGATTATATCTCCTAACAAGGATAGAATCTTGTCAAGAAAAGTTATACAGAGGTTGACGACATTAAGGAGGTGACTTGGATGAGTCAACATAGTCATAGGTTGCACGTGTATATTTATTAAGTTTGTGAGTTGATAGTTTTATGTAATTATGAAAATATTATGTAATGTGTAATGATTTATATTTTGTAATTGGTTAAGTCTAATTAGCCAACTCAATTATGAAATATTGAGCATGGTATAAAGGAAGGATTGTTTTCCTTGATTATTGTAAGATGTGGATGTGAAATAATGCAAATAAGTGATCTAAGGGATTGTTATGTAATGAAAAGTGAGCATATCCGATGTTGAGATCTGGAGAAGCATTTGGTGTGGTTTAGGCACAGTCAGAGGAGAGAAGAAAAGTTGTTGAGATCAGTTTTACTTGGTATTATTATGTTTGGATAATATAGAGATCAGTTGGACATTGTGTGCGATGATCTTTCCCTTGAAGTTGTTTGGGTAGTGGGTCCTTCTGTCTTCTTTAACTCCTAATAGGGTTTAAATCTCCTCACAGGGATTCAAAGTCTCCCAATAGGGATTGATATGTACTGAATGTATTTCATAGACTCATAACAGGGTCCATCCTCTCACAAGGAATTTTCATAGTAGTACATCTTTTTGTGGGTGCCATCCCCACCGGGGTTTACTCTTTGATCAAGAGGTTCCCTAGTTAAAAAATTTGGTGTCATTGTGTATGGTTATATTTTTATGGTTTTTATTTATGTTGATCACATGTTTCAGATATAATAAGGTTAATAAAAGTTGTTTTAATCAGATAACTGATTCACTCCCCCCCTCTCAGTTATCTTGATCGAATTTACTTTCTAACAATTGGTATTAGAGCATTAGGTCCTTGAAGGAAAAATTTAATAGCTTAAGGAGATCCATGGTGAGTCATTTCAAAAAAGAAAGTCCTAAGTTTGATGGAGTTAACTATGACAGTTGGAAAGAGAAGATGAAGACACATCTGCTATGTTTAGGGCCAGGATATTGGATGATCACAAAGAATGAAAAATTTATCATTGAAGAAGAAAAGATTGAGGATTGCACTGAAAAAGAAAGAGATCTATTCACATGTAACATACTTGCTAGAGAAGCACTCTTGTCAACTCTTCCTAAGAATGAATACAATCAGGTCAAAACTCTAAAGACATCTCATGAAATTTGGTTAGCTTTGGAATCTACTTTTGAAGGTGATAAACATGCTAAGAGAATAAGATTATAAAATTAGATATGTTTATTTCAAGAGGCTAAAATTATGGAAGATGAATTTGTTAGAAGCTATATTGGTAGAATAGCAGAGATTGTTGTAGGTATCAAAGCTTGCGAAGGAAATAAGGTTGAAGATGAGATCATATGGGAGATCTTGAAAACATTGACCTCAACATTTAAGCAAACAACACAGATGATTGAACAAGTCATACCTTTTACTGAGAAGTTTACTAGAGAGACTCTTCTTGGAAGATTGGAAGTAGCAGAGATAAGTCTGAAATAATCTGGAGATTTACCTAGGATTGAAATTGCCTTCAACGCACTTAGTGTTCACCCTACTTTGTAAAGGAGTGCAAGTGTCAATCCAGAGATTATGCCAGTAGCAATAGATTTAAGACTAAAGAAGAAATTGCATTTCTTGTGAAAAGAGAACCAGAAGGTAAGAAAAAACTTAAATGTCAGACTTGACAAGAATATGGTCATTTTTCTTCTAAATGTCCTAAGAGATTGAAGAAATATAAGAACTTTAAGCCTAGAAGACCTAAAGAATGTTATTATGCTAATGATGAAGAATTTAAAGCTAGTATTGAGAAATTCTTAAGTGAGAGTGATAATGAAAGTGATGATATAAGATTTTTTGCAATAAAAGAAGAAAATCTTGAAACATAAGACAAAGAAGAAAAAGATTTAGTATCATGAGTTGAAAATAAAATTGATTGGATCATATATAGTGATTTTTCACATCATATGACTGGTGATATAACTAGGTTTATAAAGTTTAACAATTATGATGAAGGAATTGTTAGAGTTGGGAACAATGTACCTTGCCAAATAAAAGGAACAGGATCTATTACTCTTGATGGAAAGACTAACACGGATGATGTTTACTTTGTGGATGGATTAAAACATAATCTTTTAAGTGTTGGACAGTTAGTAGATAAGGGATATCAAGTTTGGTTTACTGAAAAGACTTGTATGATCAAGGATAAGAATGATAAGATGATTGGAACACGAGCAAGAACCAAAGGTAATGTCTTTTAGTTGAATCCTACTGAGTTGACATGTTTGATTGCTAAAGTTGATGACAATTGGTTATGGCATGAAAGGTTTTGTCACATAAAATTTGATAAGATTGTGAAAGCATGTACTACATTCATAGTAAGAGATTTTCTTAAAATTGTGAAACCTACTAACATGGTGTGCAAGGAATGTGTTGTGGAAAAATAGAAGAGAAGTTCTTTTCCCAGCAAGAAGTTCACCACAACACCAAAATTGGAGATTTTCATACAAATCTGAGTAGTCCTACAAGAACAAGAGGATTCTATGGTGAAAGGTATTTTATGATTCTTGTTTATGACTTTACTAGGATGATGTGGGTAGCATTTCTTAAAAAAAAATCAGAAGCATTTGAAAAGTTTAGATTGTTTAAGAATAGAGTTGAGAATGAATCAGGAATGAAGACTAAATGTTTAGGATCTGATAGAGGTGGAGAATTTACTTCAAATGAATTTAATACTTTTTGTGAATTGAATGGAATTAAAAGATAACTTTCAGCCCCTAAAACACCTAAGAAAAATGGTATTGCTGAAAGAAGAAACAGATCAGTAACTGAGGCAAAAAGAGCTATGTTGTTTGAGAATGATGTAGCAAAGATATTTTAGAGAGAAGCAATAAAAATAACAGTATATACAATAAATAGAGTACAGATCAGGGTAGACACATACAAGAATCCTTATGAATTATGGTTTGGACATGCACCATTAGTAAAATACTTTAGAATCTTTGGAAGTAAGTGTTATTGGAAACTGCAATTGAAGAAATTGTTGTATTGTCATTGATGTCAAACCTTAACTGGTAAGACTGTTGCTACTTTGGAAAGTACTATATCTATTTGATTGTTTTGAAGGGGAAAAGAAAGGTTGGTAACAATAGCACCTAAGGAAAGGTTGAGTTATCTTGATATTTCAATGAGTACTTGATTATGTGGCATAATGATAAGATAATGTATTATTTATCTAAGTACGATTGAAGACTAAACTGGTAGGCTTAATTGAGCAAAAGTGAAGAAATCTAGTTTAAGCCAAGTTATGTTAGTGTCGACCGAGCTAGTATATGCTGAGTAAATCCAGTGTTAACCGAACATCAGTTAATTGCTGAGGAAGACAGTATTAGCTGAGGAAATAGTTTTTGAGGTGATCGAGCTTTCTAATGAAGATCGAGGAGTTGAACACTATATTGATCGAGCATCAGTATTTTACATTTGAGGGAGAATTTAGATTTCTAGCAAACATCGTTGAATTCTTGGATTATGTAAAATGTGTTGACTTTATTTATTGATTGTACGAAAGCATTTAATGCACTGTAAAACATTTTATTGTAAATCTATTAAGAGATTTGAGATATTTCTAGAAGGATAGTCGAAGAACATAAAGTAGGAAGGATTCGATGAATTTGACCTAACCCTAAGATCTACGAAGGAGATTAAGTGGAAAAAGATGTATTGACCTAATTGAGGAAGTATTAAGGAAACCTAAGCATGAGGTTAATAGAGGAGAGGATGCTGGAAGTGTTGTTGATGTTATTGACTATACAAGTAGAGAAGGCTGAAGGAGAAGTGTTGTGATTGCTTGAAGGAGAGTTCCGAGAAGATCAGTGATGGTGATGGTAAAGGTTCATAGTCAATAAGCCAACATATGTGTATGGAATTGGATTTGATATTTGCAAAGTGAGTTGTATATTTTTTAGATCAATACTACTGCTACTTTTTAACCATTGTATCAGTCAAAATCCTTTTAACAAAGGTTGACCTAACAGTCATATGTATAAATCCTTTGAACAAGGTTACATTCTAATGGAGTGTATGTAAGTCATATAACAAGGCACACTTTTAACAGAGTGGTTTAAATCCTTTAACTGGGTCACACTTGATAGTGTGTTTGTAACCTTTGACAAGGTTGGCTTTTCACCGAGCTCACTTCAGAAGAGTGAACATAATAGTAACATGTTACAAAATGGTTTTTCTCAAATTGGGTTTCCACTATAAATCCTAGTGTTGTTACTTGTGTGAATGTTTTGGTTTGAACATTTTTGTGTTTTACAAGTTAGATACTATTGGATAAGTGGACTACACTGTTATATGTTTCTATTATGAAATCAGTAATGACCAAGTAGCTATTAGTTATTAGATCTGATTTG
The DNA here is from genome assembly GCA_027943335.1 of Chamaecyparis obtusa. NCBI lineage: Eukaryota > Viridiplantae > Streptophyta > Pinopsida > Cupressales > Cupressaceae > Chamaecyparis > Chamaecyparis obtusa. The sequence goes on from BSBK01004781.1 coordinate 133,727, forward strand.
TTGAAGAGTTTTAAAGTTTGTTTTATACATTTGGACCTGAGAACAACTGATTCACCCCCCCCCCCTCTTTGTTGTTCTAAATCATATTAACAAGTGTTACATTAAGAGAGATGATGACATTGGTAAGTTTGATCTAAGAAGTGATGAGGGTATGTTCCTTGGTTATTCATTGAAAATCAAATCTTATAGATGTTTTAATAAGAGAACTAAGATTATTGTTGAGAGCGGAAATGCTAAAGTGGATGAAAAGTTCAGAATTTAGGAAAGATTACTTGATTATGATTCAAATGAAGAATCCTATCGTAAAACTAATCAAGAAAATGTTGAGTTATTTTATGAAACTAACAATGATTTACATAATGCAATTCATGATGAAGAACAAAGAGAAAAACCAAGATATGAACTGAGAATTGAAGCAAGAGTTGAAACAATAACACCTAATAAGAATCTAATAAGGGATCATCATGCTAATCAGATTATTGGGAGAAAGGATAGAGGAGTTATGACAAGAAATAAGGTACATGAAGAATTATGTTTGATTTCTCAAATTGAACCTAAGACTATCGATGAAGCTTTTAAAGATGATAATTGGATTCAAGAAATGAAGGAAGAATTGGATCAAATTGAGAAGATAACACTTGGGAATTGGTTCCTAGACCTAAGGAAAAAAATGTTATTGGAAATAAATGGGTTTTTAGAAACAAGATGAATGAACAAGGTGAAGTTGTAAGAAACAAAGCAAGACCGGTATGTAAAGGATACTCACAACAAGAAGGTATTGATTATGAAGAAACATTTGCACCTGTTGCAAGAATTGAAGCATTAAGAATGTTTTTGACCTATGTAGCTTATAAGAAATTCAAAGTATATCAGATTGATGTGAAGTTAGTATTTATGAATGGTGAATTAGAAGAAGTCTACATTGAGAAGCCAGACAGTTTTCCTTTGACTCAAGAAGGAGATATGGTTTGTAAGTTGAATAAAGCACTATATGGACTAAAGAAAACACCTAGAACATGGTATGCAAGGTTGGATAAATATTTGGAAAAATTGGGATTTTGTAAAGGTACTATAGACAATAACTTATATCTAAAATAAATAGAGAATGGTATACTAATTGTTGTCATTTTTTTGATGATATAGACTTTGAAGGAGAAGATGAGGCAAGTGATAAATTTTCTAATGAAATGAAGAGAGAATTTGAGATGAGCAAGATTAGAGAAATGAACTTTTTCTTGGGTTTGCAGATTGTGTAGAATAATGATGGTATTTTCTTATCTTAGACTAATTATTTGAAAGACTTATTGTAGATATTTGGTTTGGAAAGATGTAAGCCTATTGGTACACCTATGGTAACTAGTCATAAGTTATCTAGCAAAGATGATACTCTTGCAGTTGAACAAAGAAAGTACAGATCTATGATTAGAGGTTTGTAATATCTAACTCACACAAGACTAGATATAGCACATGCAGTTGGAATTTTTGTGAGATTTCAAGCTGATCCTAAGGAATCACATTATGAAGCAGTAAAGAGGATATTCAAATATTTGAAAGGTACAACTGATTATGGGTTATGGTATACTAAATTAAATGAATTTACCCCATGTGCATATACAGATGCAGATTGGGGAGGTAGTATGGATGATAAAAAGAGTACAAGTGGTGGAGCATTTTTTCTTGGAGGAAGATTGGTTTCTTGGCTAAGTAAGAAACAAAAATGTATCTCACAAAGTACAATAGAAGCATAATATGTAACAACAAAAAATAATTGTAATAAGATAATATGGATGAAAAAAATGTTGAAGGATATTGGAATTAAGTTTAATGAACTTGTTATCATATACTGTGATAACACAAGTACAGTAAGTATGTCTAAGAATCATGTGTTACATTCTAAAAAAAAACATATAGAGATAAAGTATCATGTTGTAAGAGAGAAAGTTGCAGAGAAAGAAGTTAGACTTGAGTATATCAGCACAAAGGAGTAGATAGAAGATATCTTTACAAAGCCTTTACCTAAAGATACATTTGATTATTTGAGAGGTATGCTTGGGGTTATGACCCAACCTACTTTTGAGTAGTGATGCATAAAGTTGCATCAGTCTAGTGGTACGGATAATTATCTTTCTGGATTGTATGTTGATGCTTCCTTTATGGGGGAGTATTTGTATTTTGAGTTGTCATGAAGGACTCTTGGTAAAGGGTATTTTCAAATAGTGTCTTTGGACACTTGAGCTGGTTAAAAAAAATTTAGCAGTAAGATTGTCCTGACATAATGATGTCTTTGTCATTGATGTCAATGGGGGAGAAGACTACATGAAAAAAAATTGAATGATTAATGAAGAGAATTTGAAATGATTTATGAAGAGGATTTGAAAAATCAAAGCAAGAGAAACAAAGTTACATTTTGGTATTCATGGAACTTGGATGTTTTTCATCTATGTTGCCATCAATGCCAATGGGGGAGATTGTTAGCATGAATGCTAAATATGTCCTATGGGGGAGTATTGTAGCATTTTTAGAGTAGTCACATGCTGCATTCATGACTGTGTGTCATTGATGTCAACAAACTGTTTATACTAAATATTAGCAGAGCAACATACAAAGTTTGAGTTAGCGCACTTAGAGAGTATTGCATATGAGGTTATGCGGAGTTGAGGACATGTTTCTTATGGTGTCTTGATATCATGGTTAAGAGTGCATATGGAAATTCAATTATTTAGGTTAGTTATAAGTAATCTAGTGGAAACTGTATTCTGACAGAGTTCCTGAGAAGCGGTTTGTGATAATCGGATTATATCTCCTAACTGGGATAGAATTTGGTCAAGAAAAGTTATACAAAGGTTGAAGACATTGCAGAGGTGACTTGGATGAGTCATCATAGTCAGAGGTTTCATGTGTGAAGATTTATTAATTTTGCGAGCTGACAATTTTATTTAATTATGAAAATATTATGTAATGTGTAATGTTTTATATTTTGTAATTGGTTAAGCCTAATTGGCCGACTCAATTATGAAATATTGAGCATGGTATAAAGGAAGGATTTTTTTCCTTGATTATTGTAAGATGTGGATGTGAAATAATGTGAATAAGTGATCCAAGGGATTGTTATGTAACACGAAGTGAGAAGATCTAGTGTTGAGATCTGGAGAAGCATTTGGTGTGGTTTAGGCACAGTCAAAGGAGAGAAGAAAAGTTGTTGAGATCAGTTTTACTTGGTATTATTCTATTTGGATTATACAAAGATCAGTTAGACAGTGTGTTTGGTGATTTTTCCCTTGAATATGTTTGGAAATTGGGTCCTTATATCTTCGTTAACTTCTAATAGGGTTAGAATCTCCTCACAGGGATTCAAAGTCTCCTAACAGGGATTGATATTTACTGAATGTATTTCATAGACTCCTAACAGGGTCCATCCTCTCACAAGGAATTTTCATATTAGTACATCTTTTTGTGGGTGCCATCCCCACTAGGGTTTACTCTTTGATCAAGAGGTTCCCTAGTTAACAAAGTTGGTGTCATTGTGTATGGTTATCTTTTTATGGTTTTTGTTTATGTTGATCACATATTTTAGATATAATAAGGTTAATAAAAGTTGTTTTGATCAGTTAACTAATTCACAACCCCACTCTCAATTATCTTGGTGGAATTTACTTTCTAACAAGATTGAATGGAGAGGTACATAGAATGGCTGGTCCTAGAGGGCCAGGGATTGTTTGGTCCTAGATGTGACATGCCAAGGGACAAAGATTAACTAGTCCAAGGTTATTGAAACTCCTAATTCCATACTTTTCACCCTCATACAATGCCAGATTGAAATGGAAACCCTTGTAAATTTCTATGTACTTAAAGTGTTGATGCATTTCCACTTAGTCATTGGTTGTTGTATCCTTCTTGATGATTTGTTAGTGCCAGAAGTTGTGGTTCTTGTAATCATGGGTAGGACATGATATTGTGGTTATGCATCAATCTTTTTGATTTACGTATGTGTATATCCTATATAGAGCCTTTCTTGTGTTGTATTGGCCACATGGTTTTCTCCATGAGCTTGGTGGGAGTGGGCTTGAGGGTTTCTTGTAGTTAGGTGGCATGACAAATCATCATTTGGGACCATTGTATAAGCGATGAACAATACCAGATTGATATCATACTTTATTCTAAATTTGTGACACGTTGATGTTGTATCCTTGCATGTGTATATGTATATTGGATTTAGTTCATACTCTGATAACATAGATTCATGTTCATGTGATGACATAAATTGGAATACCTTTTTGTTATGGTATGCATGTCTTCATCTTTATGGACTTGATAGTTCCACATTGATGTATCCATGTAATATTATATATTGGATTTAGATTTACACTAACTAGCATACTTTCAAGCTTATAAATTAATTTAATTATGATGTATTTCTCTTACTAGTTGTATATGGGCTTCCTTGGATGCCCCTGGTTAGTTGTTGATCTCTCAATGAACAAACCTAAAATTTAAAGCCATGTTTCCTCAATTTCTCAAACTTACCTTGTTTTGGTTCATACACCCTATATTTTTGTGCTTTCATTCAAATTAGTTGCACATCCATTTGTAGAGTGACACATATGTTTTCTACCCCTACACATATGAGAAAATATTCCTATGCAAATGCCTTTTTCTCCTATTCTTTTGAGCTCTGTTACTTTGCATTCATGATTGCAAAACTACACATTTATGATGGTTTGATGTTATTCTAGGTCTATTTAAAAAAATATCTTTTTTTCTTATGAGAATCATGGAATAGTCACATTCATTATACAATCTTGTTTAATGCACTTTTGTATCTAATCTTTGAAAGGTGAACCTTGCCAATCTGGTCCATAATAGTGACTTGGTCTTCCTTTGAGAGAATCACGTCCTAAAAGATTGGTGGCAAGTTATGAGGATCTTGATTGATCGTCTGAGACCATGGATGACATCTTTTTGAGTAGGTTATTCATGTTTTGGTCATGGAACCCTTGGAGTCGATGTGGTATGCATTCTTGAATGATCTTGAGATGATGGGTTGGTTAATTGCTTGGTTGTTAATAAATGTTGTTAGCTTATTGTGCAATGGGTATAATGTTAGTGCAGTTATGTTGTAAAAGATGCATATGGATGTTTTTTTATTTATTGTGCACATATCACCCTATTATTTTGAGGGTTCTTTGGTGGGGGATGACAACATAACTATGAACTAACACTTACTATAAGTTTTTAATTTGCAAGAAAAGATTAGCTTTGTAGTTTTAAAATGTAATATATAGACTAGATATGTTTAGTAACAAATTTAGTGAGCTTGAAAAGTGAGGGCCTTCTTCTTATAACAAATCCTTGGATCCAATTGACCAATTATTAATATACATGAGAAATGTACATCATGCAAATAATGTATCAAGTGGTTCCCTAATTTGGTTTTATTTCAAACTTGGTACTTCGTAAAAGATGCATAAGTATGATGTAATATTTGAGTGCAAGAGATAGGATCTTATACTTATGGATATAGAGGCAAATTAAATTGAAATATGCTAGTCCAAAGTGGATTTTTTTATATACTTATGGATATAGAGGCAAATTCAATTGAAATAAAGTGGCTTCGTAACGTAGGTAGGTGTGTGGTGCAGGGTCTCTTCTTTCTCCGATTGTTTTCCTTTGTGCTTTATTTCTATTGAGGGGGAGTACATCTCTATTGAAGAGGGATTTTTTTGTGTGGTTTCTTGGTGGAAGAATCCTTCTCTTCTTCTGCTCTCTTCTTCCCTGAATCCTATAGAGAGGGAAGATCCTATTGAGGTGGACAACAGTTGTTGGGTGGAGGCTAGTAGCAGCAAGAGGTTTCTTCTTTCTTTGATCTACATGATGGCGCTTTGGAATTGGTAGGAGATTGATCCCTCTTTTTTTAGGGCAGAGTTGGTCATGTTGGGTTGCAAGTTGAGTGCTAGGGTTTTGCCTTTGGTGCTGGCAGGTCTGAGGTTTTGGGAGTTTGATCCTTCCATGCCTAGTTTTGGGAGGATTGATGCTAAAGGCATTCACAGAGCTTGTTCCTTGCAGCTGAAGGATGCTCCCTTTCTTTACTCCTCTATCCCGCTCCCTATTGAGGTGGAAGCTCCTTTTGAGGTGAAGGTTTCTTTCCCTCTTATTACCTCTTTCCCACTTCCTATAGAGGTGGAAGTTCCTTCTGAGGTGGAGGCTCAGCCTATTGATGTGGCTTGTTGCTGGATGAAAGAGGTGGGTTGGAGTTTTGTTGGTGAGCTCGGCCTTTGCTAGAGGGTTCTATTTTTGCCAGAGATCTTTGATGGCCTTTTCTTTTTCTTGGCAGGTAGTGATTTGGTGGTTTGGGGAGTCATCCTCATTCCCATTTCCTTGTTTAAGGTTGGGGGAGCCTTCCAAAACCCTGTAGTTATGGTGCAGCTGAAGCTTTACTTGCTCAAATATTTAAGCTGATGTTTTTTCATTGGTTTGGTTTTGATAAGGTGGATTGTTCTATCTGCCTGCTTTGTTGGAGATCAACCTTTGCTGGAGGGTTCTGTTTTGCCAGAGATCTTTGATGGCCTTTTCTTTTTCCTGGCAGGTTGTGACTTGGTGGTTTGGGGAGTCATCCTCATTCCCATTTCCTTGTTTAAGGTTGGGGAAGCCTTTCAAAAACTTGATGTTATGGTGCAGCTAAAGCTTTACTTGCTCAATTATTTAAGTTGCTATTTTTTCTTTGGTTTGGTTTTGACATGGTGGGTTGTTCTGCCTACCAGTTCAGTTGGTTATTATAAGGGGAGTCCTCTCCAGTCCTATTTTGGTTTTGGGTCCCAAGTTAAAACCTAGTCTAGTTATGGGAGCCACCAAAACCCTTATGTTCGGTTAAGGGAGCCTGAAAACCCTAGATAAATGATGATGTTGTAAAGCATTGATTTTACACTTTTGGCTTCAACAGCTTGTTCCTTACTGTGTATCTTTCTTTTGGATGCTACTGTTTTGTTGGGTTTGTGTTGCTGGTAGTTCTACTGGCATTATGTGTTGGGGGGTGCTGTAAGGTTTATCCTTTTCCTCTAGCTGTTTCACTTAGATTTGAGCTAATTCTTCCTATATCAAGCATAGGGTTACAACTCCCTCCAAAAACTAAATGTAGATGGTTTCGGGGCCCATTCAAAACCTATTTTTACCTTAATAAAAAACATAGTTAGGTGTGATTTTGGAGAAGTGAAAGGTGTTAAATGATGAAAGGAGCTTAAAGGTGATGTTATTTTATACTTAACCTTAGATTCACTATTTTACTCACTTGGCATGATAAATAATACCTAATGGATAGTTAGAGGGAGTTGATAAGGGCCCACAAGTAGAATTAAAATTTTAAAGACCTAGGATAAAAAATTATGGAATAAAATCAGTTCAATTTTTTGGGTGTACATTTGAACATAGGAGGGGAACAAATAGTCTAAAAGTCGATAAAAGTACAAAAATGTATTAAGTTGTTTTTGGTAACTAAGTAGATATTTTAGGTAAAATAATTCAAAACCATGTAATCAAGACATTCACACAAAACAAAGTAAAATGAATGGTAGTAGTGTAGGTTACACACTTCCATTCATTGCAATTTAAATTTGAGATAGAAACAAATAATTTGAGCCTTGATAAATGTAAAAAGATTTATTTAACTCTATTTTTAGTGAATAAGTTGAGATTTTGGGTAAAGAAGGTGCAAGATCAATCAAAATATTGAGTTAATACCAATTGCTCAAGATAACCATGCAAATAGAGTGAAACAAATAATTTGTTTAGTATTTACCATAACAAGTATGTAATAATGAGTTGTATTTGTAAAGTACACTCTATTTTAAATTATGGTGACTAAAATTTTGTATTCATCAAAAATCATCCCATTAACCTCTTTAAGAGATTACAAATAGGTACACCCATACCTTTTTATGAAAAAAGACCCAATGATGATGTTGGAGGGTCAGCTTACTATTACTCATACCTTTTTTCATTTTAAGATCTTGAGAAGTATCCAAATTGCCCATTTTCAAGAGTGTCTAAATTGCCCATATTCAAGAGTGTCCAAATTGCCTATATCTAACAAATATTCACTTGAATTATGAAACAAAATGACCTTAAGTTAAGAAATTTTAATTCCTAAGATGAGATCATAATGTACTATTATATATATAAAAAAATTGATGCTAATCTCTCTAAATTAGTTTAAATAATTTTTAATTTTTTTGGTATTCATCCTATTTTAATATCTTATTTAATATTATATATTAAAAATTAAACTAAATTATCATAACAGTTATATATTATTTTTTTTTTTACCTTCGAGTGTCCCTATGACCCAAATTTGACCCCAATTTAGAACTAGCCAAAAAAGAAATTTGTAATAGATTTTTTTAATATTAATTTTCTTTTCATAAATTTTATGTATTAAATTATGAAAAATAAAATAAAAAATATGTTATTGTTTTCACTTTCAATCCATTAGACCTATTCATTAATATACCTTCATTTCATTTCATTTTATATTATCAATTCCTCAATAATCATAACTTAGAAACAATATTTATATCAAATTATATTGGATGTTTCTCAAATCTCCATCATCCTAGTAGAGCACCCAAATAAAAAATTAGTGGTGGGTGAGAGGAGTACCATTATCCAGGCTGACACGGGGTCATTTTCTCTCCTTGCACAAGTTCCTTCATTGTGGCAGACCAAGCCGAATTGTAGCACTGGAACCCATCTCTCAATTGCCAAAAATAGAAACCAAGAATTGATTGTTAAGTGTAGCAACAAAAGAAACTATGATCCCCAAAGAAGTGAAACATTGTATAGAAAGGGGTTTGTCTAAGTCAAGCCCTGATTTAGAAATTAACCTTGAAATGGAAATAAATTGGAATTGAATTGAAAGCACCCTGATGTTTAACAAATGCTAGATTTGAAAAATAGAGTCCTTATACCTCTATAAACCATCTTGAGCTCATGGAGATGCTTGAATTTTACTTTATGTTGATTCTAGGATAGGAAGATCATGAATGCCATCGTAAATGATTAGATCTACAAATTACTCCTTGTCTTTAATACGTTGATGCTTGATCTCTTACCTTAGAACTTGAAAATGTGAAAATGTAGTTGAGAGCTTTATTTTGAATTGTTTACTTGTCAAAGTGAGGGAGGTAGATTTATTTTATACCTCTCCCAACATCTCGGGTGTAAAACTCAATGAATGCAGATGTAGGTTTAAGAATCCTACTAAAATGATGTACCCATTGAGTAGGTTCAATTTGGGTGTGATCATCAGAGAGCAAAGCGTTTAAGGTGCCTTGCTCCCTCCAATATGGCCTTAATTTGGGACTCGAGGTCCTATTTTGAGAAAGGAAGTCATAATTAAATACAAAATTGAGTTAGATTAAGCATACTGGGCATGGAAGGCTAGACACGCTAAAATAGAGCATAACTAAGCAAACAATTACATAGGGATGCAATTTATGACGCTACATGAGGTAAAATGTAGTTCACAACACACATATTGCAAAGTAAAACTGCACTCTATAGTCATGTCCTAGTTGTATTGTGAGTCCTAATGATGAAATGCAATTTGACAACTACAAGTGGGAGTGATGGGTCAATTGAACAAAATAAGGAGAATCCATCAACATAAACAATGGTAAGGCATGAGATGTATCTAGCATACAAATTGAAGTTGAAACCTTGCCTAAATGCAATTTGAATTTAGAACCATGTAAATTTGAACCAAAACCATTGAAAGGTGGAATTTTAGCACATAATAAATTACAAGGACACAATAGAGGTAATTACACCATAAAGTATAAATATTAATTGAAGCCCACCAAATTAGAATCTTAGATTCATAAACAATGATGCACCAAATTAGGAACAAGGGTACTAATAGGGCTTGAAATTTATAAATCTCGGTGACATGCCACTATAGCTCACCATTTTATGTAAAGGAAAAAATATCTTACAACAATATAATCTATTGAATTATATAAAGCAATTGAATGAAATAAGTAGCATAGGTTTTAGAGTTGGGAAAAGAAATAAGCACTTGAGTGGACTTGAAAAATAAATGATTAATAATTTTAGATGTGCACATTGTTGTCAACAAAAAGGAGATGAAATTATATGTCATAGGAAACTAATACCTTAATTTTGTAGATGATGATATTAGTAAAAGTTAGAACTATATGTCAGTTGTGATTAATTCTACACTTGCAAATTTGAAGTTGGTGCATGTATCTCAATCTAGAACATAAATATGAACTAGTTCTTGTTAAAAGTTCTTTACTTGGCAAACAAAGATTATCCTTATAGTTTGGAAATGTAATAATAGACTTGATATATTTCAAAACACCCTTAGTGACCTTGTTAAGTGAGGGTCTTCTCCTTATTACAAGCCCTTGAATCTAGTTCAACAATTATTAATATTTAAGTGAGGAATACACAATATGTAATTAATGCATCAAGCAGTGTTCTAAATGAATGCTATTTGGAACTTGGTAAAAGATGTAAAAGTATGATGTAATGTTTGAGTGCAATAACTAAGATTTATACTTGTGGATATAGAGGCAAATACAATCGAAATATACTAGCGTAAAGTGGTTTCGTTACATTGGCAAGCCTGATTTTGGAGTACTAAATGATGTTGAGTGATGAAAAGAGCTTAAGAGTGATGCTATCTTATACTTGATCTTAGACACTATTTTAATGAATTGGTTGAGAAATGATACCTAATGGCTAGTTATAGGGAGTTAAGGGCCTATAATTAGAAAATTTAAACATGTAGGATCAAATCTACAAATTATGGAACTAAATTAAGTCAAATTTGCAGTTGTGGATTTGAACTTAGGAGGGGAACAAATAGTCTAAGGGTTGATAAATGTACATGAATGTATTAAGTTTTCTTTTTGGTGTTTAAGTAGAAATTTAGGTAAAAGAGGCAACAATCAATTCAAAACCATGAATACAATTGAGTGATCAAGGCCTCTACACAAGAATGGAGTAAAATGAATGGTAAAAGTGTAGAGTATGCAGTTCCCACCATCACAATTTAAATTTGAGATAAATAAAAAAGTTAAGCCTTGATAAATGTATAAAAATTTATTTAGTTCTATTTTGGTGTTTAAGTGGAGATTTTGGGTAAAGAAGGTGCAAGATAAGTTAAAAGCATGAATTAAGACCAAGTACTCAAGACAACCATGTAAATGGTGTGAAACGAAAGGTAAAGGTGGAAGGTATGTACTTTTTACCATCACAAATATATAGTAATGAGTTGTATTTGTACAATACACAACATTTTTAAATTACTCTTTCCATTAATCTCAAAAGAGGTTAGAAATAAATAACCTCATACCTTTTCTAAAAGAGACTCAAACATGATGTTGGAGGTGTTAACTTACAACTACACTTGATGTTGGAGAAAGGAATGTTGAACATCACTAAGTTTAATGTAGGATCATGTATAGCACAACAACCACTTTCTCCCTTCTACAACTGGACCCACAAGATAATGATGGGGTTGATAACGAAGAGCTCCTCAATTTCCTGAGGGAGGAGTGGCTCAAGACTTTGAGGAGTAGAAGATGTGGCCCAAGGGCCTAGTTAGCCTCCCCTATTTTCTTATTGTTTCCTCTTTTTGCTATTTGTCCTTGGTTTAGTGTTTGTAAGTTCACCGACCTGCCAGTTGCACAATTGTTCAACTATTGTTTATAAGGGACATTACCCTTGTTTTGCTTTTTTTTAATTCAAAAGCAAATTCTTTAGTGACTATATGTCACCATTTTGACATTTTTTTGTCTAATTGACTATTTTGTAATTTTCAACAAATGTCCAATTTGTCCACATTTAATAAAATATTCTCTAATCATGAAACAAAATGACCTCAAATTAGAAAAAATTTAATTCTCAAAAAATAATAATAATGTGCTATTGTATATAAAAGAGTTTGAATAATATACTATCCTACGTTTGATCCTAACTTCCCTAAATTATTTTAGATTTTTTTTATTTTCAACATTCATCCAATTTTAATATCTTATCTAAAATTTGTATATTAATAAAAACTAAAAATTAACTGATTAAAAAATATTTATTATTATTATTAAATATTGTAATCACTACATTGATATTTTTAAAATTCTGAAATATTTATTATTTCCATAAATGACTATATAACGTATATATAATCATAATTCCTCAATAAAAATAACTTGAAAACTGTATATAACAGACTCTTTTGGATGCTTTTAAAATCTCCATCATCCTAGGATAGCACCCAAATCAAAAATTAGTGGTGGGTGAGCGGATCAGCATTATCCAGGCCAACATGGGCTCACTTGCTCTCCTTCCTAGAATGAGGGATTTGGAGTTGGGGTTCAAAAATGATGAAGGGTGCTCCCCTTAATACCACATACATATAACAGAAACAGAGAAACAACAACAATATGCAAGAACAGAAAATGGGCTTCTTATTATCTCCACAAATGTGGAATTACAAATTTTCAGAATTACAATATGCAAAGCCACATGGGCATTCCCTTACAATATTCTGTAGGACAAAGCCTCAAATTATTACCGAGATCTATTATCCAGAACTATCCCAAACTATTCCGAACTACCTAAACAACACTACATGCCTTCTTTATATAGGCAATTTCCACCGCTCGAGAAGGTCCCAAAAATTTAGCCCTTAAGGCCGACTATACATAGAATTATTTTATTTTCACAATTTTTACAATAGGGTCGGCTCAAAAGAAATATAAAATATGCTTTTAGGTAGCCCAACTTCCGGAGGCCATAACTCTTTAATCCTAGCTCTGTTTTTCTATAGTAACCACTTTTCGAAAACGCCATGACAAGATCTATAGTGCTTGACATGCGCAAGTGCTAGTCAACTGGGGGTTGATTGCGATCTGGAATCTCTAAGGCCTTCAAAATTGACCTGAAAGATTTCATAACCAAAAATCTCAATAACTTCACTAATACTGATGATGTGGCAATGAAACTCAACTGGTAGGTTGAAATGACTGAGATGAACCTCCACCTGTAAAATCAAAACATTCCGAGATCATATGACCAACTTACTAAAAATAGTAAGTTTCCATAAATAACAGCTCTACACAAGATAGCCCTTATTGAAAACAAAACCAGAAATATTTTTGGGTGATGCAAGATTGCTCTTACACCCAGGATGCTCCTACATCAGACACCCGGGGTAATTTGAGAAGTGACCTTGTCACGACTCAGGTGTGAAGAGGGAAACCAAAACAGTTAACCTCCTCCTTTCTTAGCCATGATGAATCTTCAACATGCCATCCTTTCCATTTGACCAGATATTCTTCATATGTCCTGTTCCTTGTACTTTTGCCAACACAACTATCTAGTATATGTTCAATCTCCTTGGTAGCTGAAATAGTTGTTGGAATACTCTACTGTGCTGCTGTAACCTCATCTTCAACACCTCCCTCATGATACTTTGTCAAATTTGAAATGTTAAACATTGGTGAAATATTCAGCTTAGTAGGCAATTCTACCTCATAGGCATTTCTTGAATCATGCTTCTTCAGTATCTTACATGGCCCAAACTTGTTATAGGTACCAACTGGAATTCGCTCCTTCCGCAAATGAACCATGACTTCGTCTCCAACTTGAAATTCCTTATGCCTTCTTTTCTCATCTGCTTTAGCCTTATACTGCACATTCATCTTGGTAATATGCTTCCTCACCTCCTCATGGATGTTCTTCAAATGTTCTGCAAAATCCTTAGCTTCAGCACTACTTATTTCTCCTTTATCTATCTTTCTCAACTCAGATGCATTTCTTGGACTACTTCCATATACGATCTGTGGATGATGTGATGAACTAAACTTCAAATTTGTCTTCAACTCTTCACTTTCTGCTAGTGTCATTCTGTGTGCTACCTTATTTGGTAAACTGGCTCTTGGACTCAAGTCCATTGATAACTTATCTTTCTTACCGGTGGTAATCCATCAGGCACATTATTAGATACAATATCCTGAAACTCATTCAATAATTCTGCAACTTCTACAGGTGCATCTTCTACTTCCTCTTTCCTAGCCTTTGGATTAAGGTAAAACACATATGCTCATGTCGCATACCATCTAAGAAACCACACACCTTTTCTTCAGTCTCCTTCAATGGCTTTAGCTTATGTCACACTCCATCCTTTGTTAGGGAATAGGTATTCGCACGACCATCATGTACAGCACATCTGTCAAACTGCCACGGCCTACCCAACAACATATGACATGCATCCATAGGTATGATATCACATAGTACCTCATCATGGTATTTGCCAATCTTGAACTTTACTAGGCACTGTTCACTGACCATGATCTTGTGGTCATCCTGTACCTAGGCAATTCGATATGGATGTGGGTGTTTATGTCTCTTGAGCTTCAACTTTGTCACCATTTCTTCTGACACCAAATTGTCAGTACTACCACTATCAATAATCACATCACAACACCTACCCTCACACTTGCACTTGGTGCGAAACGGGCTCCTTCTTTGCTCAGGTTCATTCTCACCACTCAACAAGACTCTTCTGTTAATCATTGTTTCTCCTCTTTCAACATCTTCAAAATTTGATGATCTGGCATCTTCATCTACATGTGCAACTCGGGCCTAGCCTTCATTCCTCCTATCTGTCATTCCTTGGCACTGAGGACATTCAAATGCCCTATGACCTTCTTCTCCACAGTGAAAACATGTTCCACGGAAGCCTCCTCTTCAAGATCCTTGTCCTCTTCCTCTTCCTCTCTGATCTCTATTATTTTGATCATGGAAATGATTGAAATTATCTCTTCTCTGATTCTGACTGTTACTGGCTTCATCCTACTTTTTCGGATCTTCATTTCAATCTCCATATGACCGTCCACCAGATCTTCCATCACGATCTCTTCTGCTTTGTCTACTCTCAAACTTATTGTTTAGCTTTTCCTCTACTTTTAGGGCAAACTGGTATGCCTCTTCAATACTGTTCATTCGAACCAGATTCAGCTCCTCCTGAATGCTCGGCCTCAACCCATTAAGGTAATGAGCAACTTTCTCCTTATCAGCTTTCGCATGGCCTGTTCT
This sequence comes from Chamaecyparis obtusa, assembly GCA_027943335.1. Lineage (NCBI taxonomy): Eukaryota > Viridiplantae > Streptophyta > Pinopsida > Cupressales > Cupressaceae > Chamaecyparis > Chamaecyparis obtusa. The sequence goes on from BSBK01004781.1 coordinate 148,844, forward strand.
AATGAGGATTCGATAGAACTCCTCTGTATACTCCTGAACAGATCTTCCTACTTGCTTCAAACTTTGCATTTTCTTCAGTAGGTCAACCTCATAATCAACAGGAATGAACTGTCGCTTCAATTTATCCACCATCTGATCTCATCTTGTGATTTTATCCTTTCCTCTTCGATTTCGCTCCAACTGAATCTTTTGCACCAGATCTTCACATGGCCCTTTAGTCTCCTTCGCAAATTTGGCCCTATCAGGATCTTCAATATCTTCATATTCGAAATATTCTTCACATTCATTGATCCAGTCGATCAATTCTTATGGGTTAAGATTCCCTGAAAATGTAGGAACCTTAATCTTAGGTCTTTTCCCAATCTTGGAAATGGCTTGGAAAAGTCTTTCTTCTTCTTGATTCAAAACTTCAACTTCTTTTTCTTGATCATCATTTCCTTCTTCGGCTTCATCCTCACTTTCATCTCTGACATTAAGATTCATTCCTCTGCGAATCTCTTCTTGCAATGCTCGCACTTGTCTCTGGAGCGCTCTAACCTCAGGTGTTACAACACCAGCTCTTCCGCCACGTTCCCTTTGTGGAGGTATTTTTGCGATTCTCACTGAAACCCTAACCACGGTCCTTGTGCAAATTGCCTCACAGTCGGCGATCTATTTACATAGAAACCCTAACCCAAAGTCCTGGTGCAAACTGCCTCACAATCGGCGATCTGTTTACACATTCAAGAACTCCTTCTCTGATACCACTTGATGAAGGGTGCTCCCCTTAATACCACAAACACATAACAGAAACAGAGAAACAACAACAATATGCAAGAACAGAAAATGAATTTCTTATTATCTCCATAAATGTGGAATTACAAATTTTCAGAATTACAATATGCAAAGCCACATGGGCATTCCCTTACAATATTCTATAGGACAAAGCCTTGAATTATTACCCAGATCTATTATCCAGAACTATCTCGAACTATTCCGAACTGCCTAAACAACACTACGGGCCTTCTTTATATAGGCAATTTCCACCGCCCAAGAAGGTTCCAAAAATTTAGTCCTTAAGGCTGACTATACATAGAATTATTTTATTTTCATAATTTTTACAATAAGGTCGGCTCAAAAGAAATATAAAATATGCTTTTAGGTAGCCCAACTTCCGGAGGCCATAACTCTTTAACTGTAGCTCCATTTTTCTATTGTAAGCACTTTTCGGAAACGCCATGACGAGATCTACAGTGCCTGACATGCGCAAGCGCCAGTCAGCCGGGGGTCGATCGTGATCCGGAGCCTATAAGGCCTTTAAAATTGAGCTGAAAGATTTCGCACCCAAAAACCTTAATAACTTCACTAATACTGATGATGTGGCAATGAAATTCAACTGGTTGGCTGAAATGACTGAGATGAACCTCCACCTGTGAAATTAGAACATTTCGAGATCATATGACCAACTTACTAAAAATAGTAAGTTTCCATAAATATCAGCTCTGCACAATATAGCCCTTATTGAAAATAAAACTAAAAATATTTTTGGGTGATGCAAGAGTGCTCTTACACCCAGGATGCTCCTGCATCAAAAAACACTCTCAAGAAAGAACCAAAACTCCTTGATTAGTTTTTTTTAGCATGATAAAATCCTTAGATGATGTGAAATCATGGATGGGAATATGGAACCAAATTTGAGCACTTGAATGGTGTGAAGTCAGGTGAAGGTGAGAGCTTGTGACTTGACCCTTGGTTAACCTAGTGAAGAAGGTTGGATATTAGTTTTGATCCTGGTTGAGGATGCCTTTGAGAGACCTTGAAATCATTTGGAAGATTCTTTGGAGAATCTTAGAACTCACTGCCTAGACTCACATCAAATTGGTATTAGAGCAAGGGATTAGATCCTTGTTGAGGAAAGGTAGTTAGAATGTACCTAACAAGTACAGAGAAGGTAATCTATGAGGCATACAAAGCCTTTAAATATTCTGAAAGGAAAAAGAAAGAAGAAGCAAGAAAGAAAGAGGAATCCAGAAACCAAGTACTAGAAGAGATGAGAAACCTAAGAAAAAGAATAGAAGCAAATGAAGCCCAAATACAACCAACCAAGAAGATGATGGAAGAACTCCTAGAAAAATAAAAGAGCGACGAGTTCTTGCACAAACAATGGAAAGATGACCAAGCACCTATTGAGGAAAAGATTCCAGATGTTGGAGAGGTTCTAAATGATGAAACCGATATGATAAGAGAAGATGCTTTGGATTAGAATTATCTTGAAGAGGTAGGTGAAGATGAGGATTAGATAGAGATTTATTTAGTTCTATTTTTGGTGTTTAAGTGGAGATTTTGGGTAAAGAAGGTGCAAGATAAGTTAAAAGCATGAATTAAGACCAAGTACTCAAGGCAACTGTGTAAATGGTGTGACTCTTCATTTACACAAACAAATTCACACCATTTGCCTCTTAATGGTGTGACTCTTCATTTGCTTCTTTTAAATCAAAAACAAATTCTTTAGTGACTATATGTCACCATTTTGACATTTTTTGTCTAATTGTCTATTTTGTAATTTTCAACAAATGTCCAATTTGTCCACATTTAATAAAATATTCTCTAATCATGAAACAAAATGACCTCAAATTAAAAAAAAATTAATTCTCAAAATAATAATAATGTACTATTGTATATAAAAGAGTTTGAATAATATACTATCCTAAGTTTATCCTAATCTCCCTAAATTATTTTAGATTTTTTTTAATTTTCAACATTCATCCAATTTTAATATCTTATCTAAAATTTGTATATTAATAAACACTAAAAATTAACTAATTAAAAAATATTTATTATTATTATTATTGTTATTATTATTAAATATTGTAATCACTACATTGATATTTTTATAATTCTGAAATATTTATTATTTCCATAAATGACTATATAACTTATATATAATCATAATTCCTCAATAACAATAACTTGAAAACTGTATATAACAGACTTTTCTGGATGCTTCTAAAATCTCCATCATCCTAGGATAGCATCCAAATCAAAAATTAGTGGTGGGTGAGCAGAGTACCATTATCCAGGCCAACATGAGCTCACTCGCTCTCCTTCCACAAGTGTCTTCACTGTGGCAGAACAAGCCCAAGTGTAGCACTGGAAACCCTCTCTCAATTTCCAAAAACGGAAACCTGAAGCTTCTTGTTAAGTGCAGCAGCAGAAGCAGCCCTGATCCCCAAATAAATCAAGACCTTAATTTGCAGAAGAAAGAGGAAAAATCAGATGAAAAGGGGGGAGAAATTGAGGTGGGTTGGAAGAGAACCGTGCCAATAGTTTTTGATAGGCCCAAGGGCGCTGCCATTTTAGCGGTTCTGACCAGATTTGGGGATGTCATGGACCAGAAGTTTGGCTCTGTGAGCACCCTTGCCAAAGTTGGGGGCGTTGTGACAGAGAAAATAAGGGAGGAGGCGGATATTCTCAGAGGGGGTGATGATATGCTCGAGCTCAAGCTTAATGAGCTCATTAGAGTGGTGAAAATCATGGAAATTGACCTTCGTTTTGCCAGTGCAGCGCGTAAAGAAGAAACACTCTCGCAGAGACTGGATGAGGCGCGTACCCATTGCAAGCAGGCCATATTTATTGCAAAAGCTCTCTAACATTTTCTTTAATATATCTAATAATGATTAGTGGATAAATTGGGTGCTGGGTTTGGTTTGTGAGTGTGGATTCATCATCTAGATGTACTGTATTTTAGTTAGAGTTTGTGAATACCATTTTATCTGCAGGTTTATGAATTATAATATGTAAAGAGCAAGTTTGTTTATGTTAATAAATTAATGGAATCTGTGCACTTGTTCTCTTTTTAGGCATCTATTCCCTAATGGTTGTATTCTGAGGTTCATGAAATACAGATTTGTTCTTGTCCAGATTTATAAGTTTTGGTTACAGTATTATTATCTTCTGGACATATGTTAGTTGGGTTATTTCGGAGTGTGAAAAACTTTTCTTAGCTTAATCATAACTCCCACCAAAAGTTCCTTTCAATGCACTCATGCTCTGCATCTGTTGATGCCAACCTCCTACACATGAACCTCATCTCTCATGCCATGGTTTCTTTGTGATAGGAGTTCTGAATGGTTTCTTTGTGGTACAAGAATTGTTTTTAGGAAAATGGCCTCTAGGGCACAATTGCTCTTACCATGACAAGCTAGGTTTTGAAGCAATATGAAGCAACTTACCAAGCCTGAAAAATGGTCACACAAATTCCTTTCCTTCGCAATTAAAGAAACTTTCTTTTGGATTACATGTGTTCTCTTCTCTAGGTTTAGCTTGTTTTTTTCTGAATTGGATCATGTAGATTGTTTTATTGCTAATGTTTTAGATCAAACTCCATGTTCCATTAGAACATTGAGCAAGAGAAGAGCAAAATGGTTGCTACTGTTGCTACTTCAGCACACCTGCACAAGCGACATTCTAATTTAGACATCCTAGTCAAATATACTCTTACCGCATTCCAAAGCCAAAACTGACAGTGATACCCTGCTATAAACACATTAAGGCTAGGATTCAAATCAGGGATCAGCCATTTGGCCTAGGCTGCCTTTACCATTATATCTCTTGTTTGGGTTATTTCATCCAGAGTGTATGTCATTGTCTCTAACTAAAACATTGCCTAAGATTCACCACCTCCTCCTAGACACATTAGCATCATAAATATCACAGCCTATTTCAGCCCCCCCTTATGCTTCCTAGGCAACTTTGATTTCAATTCCTCGTTGGAAACATTGATATGCTAGGATCTGCACACGGCTGCTTTACCACTGGGCTACATGTACCCTCTGTGAGTTCTTGTCATGATCCTAAAGAACCTAAACTTACCACTGCTGATAAAAATGGTTAATGTTATGAGCAGATTTTCAGAAACTGAAATCAATAGAAACCTGGAAGTAAATTTAGAAATCTGATATTACTAGATAGAGAAACTAATCTGAAATTTTAGATTGGCGGAACTCTGAAATTAATTTTAGAAATCTAAAAATGCTAGAGGGAGAAACTAAACCCAAATTAAATCGGAAGCTTCAACAAAATAGGACTATGCAACTGCTGCTTGTAAAACTCAAAAAGTTGGATGTAATGAAAAAATCAGACTGAAGTACTTTCCTAAACACAAAATAAAAAAATTCGACAGTATTCAAAATAGATGAACAAATCACATTATAACTGCAATAATGACCCTAGCTAATGCGATGAGCGGAGTGAGCGGGAAGAGGAGCGGGGGAGGGTTTCCAAATTCTGCTAGTGCAGACGGGGAGGATGAGGGTGATGACAGTGGAGATCCGGTTGTTTTTGTATGGGCTTGGGTGGCTGTGGAAGCCCTTTTCTTCCATGCAATGCCTCAGTTTGTTGGTCTTGCCCAGTTGCGTTTCACTAGGGTTTTGGGGCCCGCCCTTGTTTTAGTCCCTGGCTTGGCCTCGACACTGTCTGGGTCATTCTTGTTGTGATCCCTGTGCGGCTATTTGGCTGGTCGTTGTCTTTGAACTAGAGTTATTGTTGCCCTTATGGCGTCCAGCTCTTTCATTGAAGGCTCAAGTTGCTATTGATGCCACTTTTGGAGCTTTGGACAACCCCCTTATATCTATTTGACTGGCATTTGGGCTGTGTTGTGTTGCGATTGGGATCAGTGTTGTTTCCCTCTTTGGCCTGTTGCAGGGAGTTGTTGGGGTCTCTCCTCCCCTTTCCTATGCATTTCTGGGTGTTGTGGTTGGAGGCATTCCGGTTCTCAGCGTTTTTTACCGGTGCTGGGCTTCCTTCTCTCTGGCTTTTTGGGGGTTGCAGGGATGTGTCATTTGCATGTTGCGGATTGGGGTTGTCCTTGGTTGGGCTTTTCCTTTGGCCTCTCAAAGGTGTGCCTTTGTGACTCCTAGTTGTGGGGGTTTTGTTTGTTGCCTCCTTGCGGGGCTTTCATGGTTCGACTCTTGTGACCTTCCTTGCGGTGATTATGTTTGTAATGGAGGTTTTTTTTGTTGGTGTGAGGGTGGTATGGAAGGGGAGGTTGCTTGTACCTGCCTTTGTCTCTTGTGGGTGGTGGTTTCATTCCTTGTATTTCATGAGTGGAAGAGATATGAACAGAGTTTTGGGTTCTGTTTGTAAGTCCATAAAAATAGCAGGACACCTGCAACTGAGATGTACACTCATACCTCAGTCTGTGGGATTTCGTTGGTCTTCAATGTTGGTAATCTGTGGATAAGCATTGGGACCTACCAAGATTTGCAAGTGTTCTTCTCTTTGCTGACTCTGAAGATGGCCTCTATGCTGGTTTCTAGTGAGGGTTTTTTTCCCCTTCAGGACTGGACTATGGTGGAAGTTGCCAACAGTACCAGATTTTGTGTCATTTTTTTGATTAGACTGTTCATTTTAAAGTGCAAGGACAATGGTCTTTTTTATGTTGGCTAGACATTTTGCTGCTAGTTTTCAAGGGCTTGTTCTAGCCATTTGGTAGTTTTTGGTTAAGGATTCGTGCAGGTTTTAAGGTTGTGTTTGCCCTTGGTAAACTGGGATTTGGCCGCTCTTTTCTTGGAAGTGGGTTTTTGCTCATTATTTTTCGATTTTTGTGTAAGAACCCTTCAAGGCTTTAATTGCTGAAGTGACTATGCTTGTTTTTTGTTTTTTATTGTTTTCTAATTTTTTTGTGTTTTTGAGATGGTTTGACATAAAAAGCAATACATATGCTGAAATAAAACTTCTGGAATATTTCAATTATTCTTCTTCATTATTTCATAGAGTAAAAAAACTTGTTACAATCAAATGACATATCCAAATAGTAGAAGAAGCCTTTTATTAAGTGTTGGCCGAAAAAATAAGTCAAGAATATAAAACCCTTCACCAATCAACAACAAAATTTTCAAGAGATGATGTCTAACCGTGTTGTAGCCATAGGCATTTATTGAATTTTTTGGGTGCCTCTTTTAACAAAACCAATCTGTATATGGAAGATTAGGTAGGGTGGCTGAAGAACTAACAAAAATCAATGATTTCAAACCACTATAAACAACCAATAGCCTCTCAATCCAATGCCCTCAATCTGCCATAAAATATGCTTTCAATCTATCAATAAATTTTAAAATTTATTTCTCCAATTGTATGAAGCCAACTCAATAAGTAATATCGGACGAATATTTCACACTCTTTGAGTGCTATTACAAAGAAGAAACAACGCTCTCCAATGTCAATAAACTTAGAACTCTGTTGAAACCCTTGGTCTCACACAAACTCCCATGCTTCATAAAAGAAAATATCAAATCAACAATCAACATAATATCCATGAGAATGAGCTCTTAAGTCCTTTTTATTCTTTTCTTGTGAGAGTTCAAACACTTCTTGACCAATGTGGGATAAAATATATATTTCCACTTTTTAATTTTTCACTTAAAACTCTATAGTTGGTGCACAAATAATTCTTTTAAAATTAATTGTTCATTTGGCCCCATCTATGATAACTTGACCCTTCATTTAAGTGACTTAAGTTATAATATAAAATTATATTATAACTTAATAGTATAATCTCAAAACTATTAATATTTATTTTAGTCAAATAAATATTAATATCTCCATTATTACTCATCATCTTTCCACACTGTCTAAATTGGGAGTTGACATGATAAAGCAACATACCTCATTTCTAAGAATAGCAGGGTCCCTCTTTGAGCCTCTCAACACTTACTATAAATAGAAAAATGTGCTATAAATAGCAACTATTGCATACAGAGTCTTGGAGACCTAGAACGAAAGCCAAATTTGCAAAACTTTGACCATTGAAGAAGATGCATCCTTAAAAGGACCCTCTAATCAACCTCATTAGCCTACGAGGGTCAATGATAGGCTAATCTACTCTGTTGTTTGTGTTAGAATAACAGTATCCAATCAACTGGGGGGGTGAATCAGTTGATGCCAATATAGAATATTTCTATTTTAACTTCAACCTTATTGCTTATAACCAAAATACTGAACTGAAAAATGAATGCAGCAATGACATACATATAGACACCAAGACTTGTTCTCGAGGAAAACCTTGCTAAGGGAAAAACCCCGGTGGGGATGATACCCACAAATATCTGCACTATAGGTATAATAACTCTGTTAAAGGTTTTGACCCTGTTAGGAGCCGAGTATTACAATAGGCAGGTCCTGATTAAATGACAAACCCTGTTAGGAGTCTTTTACAATGTGATCCCAATTAAGGAATCGACCCTGCTAGGAGTCCAACCCTGTTAAAGACAATTACCCTATTAGGGGTGTACAATACATCAACCTAATCAAAAGATTTGAGAGTTAAAGCCACCCTCAGGTTCTCCAAACCTTGCAACTTTAAATCTGAGATAATTCTGTTCTGAAATTGCTTTCAGTCTTTAACTACTGTCAAGCAAGCTCCACTTTGTGCCTAAGTGCACAACTACTATTCTTCAAACAATATCCAATGCAACCTTAAGCTCAGATTAACCTCTGCATTTTACATATGCAGTTCCACACTTATATTTCAAAGATTTCAATCCTTATTTACAAGTTATAATAGTTAAATCCAGGTCGACCTTCATAGGATAAATTTTATTTACAAAATAGAAAATAAACCCATGCGAGGATGCACACAACACCTCTTACAATGTTACAATATAGTAGTTACATCAATTAATCATTCGAATCTGTTGATTGAGCTCGCACATCACATTACTTGAAACGTGCCCCAAGTCGGCCTTCAAATAGGTCTTCACCAATACACGTCATAGTTGATGTCACATGTGCTATCACAACTCCATATGATCACAATAAGCTCTCCAGCCAGTGTCCAACATGAACCTATGTTCACACATCATAACACAAACAACCATGAGTGCTATCAACAAATTTCTGCAATCAACTTTGTGAAAACACATTTTCTGTCTTCTGAAAAATAGCTGTCAGTAAACTTGTCATAACTTTATCCAATCAACTCATAAGCATGTGCGATCATGGATGGCGACCCAAGACATCATTAGGAGTCTCCCTCTAAGTGTGCACGTGCTGATTTGTTGTACGGTGTTCGTACAATTCTCTGCAACCTATTCTGCAAGTTTCTAAATAACTAATCAATAACATATGTTGCCATCAATGACAAACTCTATCATGAATGCAACACACAACCAATGTAGCATGCCTCTATCATCACTAGGATACTCCCCCATAGGAATACCATCAACACTCATGCTAACAATCTCCCCCTTTGACATTGATGACAACATAGATGAAAAACATCTAAGTTCCATAGATACCAAAACATGCCTATACTATATTTGCATCAACATCTTTTCAAATCCTCTTCATCAATCATCAAATCCTCCAAAGGATGATCCTTTTATACTATTTTTCATGTGTCATTCTCTCCCCCCATTAAAATCAATGTTAAAGGTGTCATTATGTCTCCAAGAGTTCTTAGTAACTCAGCTCAGATACATATACTCCCCCATAGGAGAAGTATCAAGCATATAGTCCAGAAAATGAAATAGTGCTTTGATATTTTTGGACTAATGCAATTCCTGCATCAATTATTTAAGAGTAGGCTGGGGCATGACGCCTAGCGTGCCTCTCAAATACTCAAATGTATCCTTAGGCAAAGGTTTTGTGAAAATGTCTGTTATTTCTTCCTTTGTACTCACATATTCTAACTTTACTTCTTTCTTTGCTATTTTATCTCTCAAGAAATGATATTTCATTGCTATAGATTTTGTCTTTGAATACATAACAGGGTTCTTTGACATATTTACTGTGCTAGTATTGTCACAATGGATAGTAACCGAGTCTTTAAGACATACTTCAATGTCCTTCAACATTTGCTTCATCCATATGATCTGTGTAAGATTGATTGTTGTTGCAACATATTCTGATTCTGCTGTAGACTGAGCAATGCAGTCTTGTTTCTTACTAAGCCAAGAAACCAATCTTTTACCAAGGAAGAATGCTCCTCCACTAATACTTTTTATGTCATTTACATTCACCGCCCTATTAGCATTAGTGAAAGCATGAAATGTAAAGTCTTGTGATCTATCATACCATAGACCAAACTCAACTGTGCCCTTTACATATCTGAATATCCTTTTTACTGCTACAAGATGAGATTCTTTACAATCTGCTTGAAATCTTGCAACAATTCCAACAACATTAGCAATACCAGGTCGAGTGTGAATCAGATATTGAAGACCTCTAATCATTGATTTATACTTTGTCTGAGGTACATTCTTTGCTTCATCTTCAAAGATAACTTGGTTCTAGTTACCATAGGGGTTTTAACAAGTTTACTGTCATCCATGCCAAAAAAATTTAATAGTTCTTTAAGATATTTAGTTTGAGATATGAATATTTGTTCTTTACTTTGACTAATCTACAATCCAAGGAAGAATTTCATCTCCCCAATTGTAGACATTTCAAATTCACTTTTCATCTCATCTGCAAACTTGTTGCTCATTTCATCATTTCCTCCAAAGATAATATCATCAACAAAGACTTCAACAATCAAGATACCTTCTTCAATGATTCTTATGTATAAATTGTTGTTAGCATTGTCTTTCTTGAATCCCAACTGAATCAGATACTTATCCAATCTTGCATACCAAGCTCTTGGTGCTTGTTTCAATCCATACAAAGCCTTCTTCAATCTGCAAACTAGATCTTCATTCCCTGATAAAGGAAATCCATCAGGTTGCTCAATGTATACTTCTTCTTCCAAGTCTCCATTAAGAAAAAATGATTTCACATCTATCTGATATACTTTAAAATCTTTGTGAGCAACATAAGCTAGGAATAATCTAACTGCCTCAATACTAGCAAAAGGTGCAAAGGTTTCTTCAAAATCAATTCCTTCTTGTTGTGAATATCCTTTACATATCAATCTTGCTTTGTTTCTATCAACAATGCCTTCTTCATTCATCTTGTTTCTGTATACCCACTTTGTGCCAATTACAATTTTGTCTTTAGGCCTTGGAACCAATTTCCAAGTGTTGTTTTTTGAATATGCTCTAGTTCTTCCTTCATGGCTTTGATCCATGATTCATCTCTATATGCTTCATATGTGGACTGTGGTTCTACTTGGGAGATCAAACAAATGACATTTGTAGATTATGACCTCTCTTCTCTATTTTGCAATCTTGTTCTAGTTCCTTTGCTACTATCACCAGTGATCTGATCCTTAGGATGATTTATGATAACATATTTGGGTGTGGTTTGTTCTCTTAACTCCACACTTATGCCATTGTTAATTTCCAAAACATCTTGCGATGCTTCATTCCTTTCATTCTCACTTTCTATTGTCTGCATATTGTTCTAATTTGTACTCATGTTTTCAAAAGAAATCTCATAGGGATTAGAGCCATAATATTTTTCTCTAACTTGAAACTTTTCATCTACTCTCACATTAGCACTTTCATTCAACTTCCTAGTTATTAGATTGTAGCATCTATAGACTTTACTTCTAGTAGAGTACCCAAGGAATATTCTTTCATTACTTCTAGCATCAAATTTTCTTATACATTCATCTCTTTTAATATAGCATGTACTTCCAAATATTCTAAAATAACTAACAGTAGGTGTCTTACAGTACCATAGCTCAAATGGTGTCTTGCATGTACCTTCTTTGATTTTTACTCTATTCATTGTATATACAACTGTATTGACTGCTTCTCTCCAATGCATATGTGAGACCTTTCCTTCTATCAACATAGTTCTTGCAGCATCAAGAACTATTCAGTTTCTTCTTTCTACAACTCCATTTTGTTGTGGTGTCCTAGGTGTCGAATTATGCCTTACAATACCATGCTCTTCACAAAAGGTATTGAATTCATGTGAAGTTAATTCTCCACCTTTGTTTGATCTTAAAATTTTTATCTTCAAGCCTGTCTCATTTTCAACTTTTGCCTTATAGAATTTGAAAGTTTTAAATGCTTCCGATTTTTCTCTAAGAAATTCTACCCACATCATTCTAGAGTAGTCATCAATGAATATAATAAAGTACCTGTCTCCGAAGTATGACCTGGTATGTGAAGTCCACAAAGATCTGTATGAATCAGTTTCATCTTTCTATTTGCTAAGTATCCTTTTCTTGTAAAGTTTCTTCTTGTCCACTTTCCCAAGACACACTCTGCATTTAGTGTTAGCAGGTTTCACAATTTTAGGTAGATCTCTGATAGAATTATTGTTGGATGCTTTTACCATGTTGTCAAAGTTGATATGACAAAACCTTCTATGCCATAACCAATTGTCATCGGTCTTTGCAACAAAATAACTGACCTCTGTAGAGTTTAACTAGAAAATATTATCGCTGGTCTTAAAACTAGATGCGAACAATTCTCCATTAGCTCTTCTAATAGAGAAATGACATTCCTTCAATTCTAAATGATAACCCTTATCTACAAGTTGTTCAACACTTAATAAGTTATGTTTTAAGCCATCCACAAATAGTATATCATCAGTATTAATTTTTCTATCCAAAGTAATTTGTCGTTTACCAACAATAATTCTGGAAGTATTGGCACCAAATCTTACAACACCACCATCAAAATTCTTTATCTGAATGAATCTATTTGTGTCACTAGTCATATGATGTGAACATCCACTATCAATTATCCAATCAATTTTCCTATTGTAATCACCCAAAAATGTTCATTTAGACTATTAGCCCCTTGCTAGCATTATTTGCTAAAATCATCAATTGTTTATTCTTGATCAAATCCTAGTTCTATCATTTATTCGATTATTTTTTATGGGCTAACCATCTTATCCTAAATCTTTATTTATTTAAAAGGAATATTTCCTCCCCTTTTAATAAATAAAAAAGCCCCCACTTGCCTTTTATCCTAAGTTGCACAAATAAAACATTATTCTTATTTTATAAAAAGGAAAAAAACACTTTCTGTCTCATATGGACACAAAAGTCAACTCTTATTTTCTCATTGAAGGATACTTGTGCACATGGATTGCTCATCTTTGATGCTCCACCATTGATTAAATCTTTTGCTTCTTAATCTCCATGGTCCATTCTTTCTCATTTCCTATAAAAAAAGAGCTCTCTTCTCATTTGCATATCCATCTTTGAATACTAACCTTATGCTGCAGGATTGCTTAGAGACTTTGTAGCTTTTTGAAGACATTCTTGCATTCATCTTTCATTCTTTGCATCATAGTGTCATATTTATGCTTTCTCAGATTAGCTTCATTTCTATGCTCTAGATTAGCTCACATAGATTAACTGGCTTGGATTGTAACACTTGCATATTTCTTTCATAGCTTAGTTTGCATTCTCATTTCTAGCATAGTTGCATTTTCACTCTCATATGGATTCTTGAAGATATTGGTATTCTTGCCCTTATCTCCATTGAATCTTCCATTGCATGGTTTACTAGCAAGGTCATAGGCTTAATAGCTCTAGCTGAGAGCATTCTTAAAACCCTTGCACTCCATGCCTAGGGAGCTCTAGGTTGATTTTCAAGGATTCCCATTCATGGATTCCCTTAGAATCAAAGACTTAGAGAAGTGCACATTCTAGTGTGTACATTTTTGGCGCCTACCGTGGGGCAGAACAACTTCATTTTGTCCTTTTTTTTATGCATTTCCGCACTTTATTTTCATCATTTTTAGCTTTTTATTTTCGGCTCTTTGTTTTTTTCACAGATTATCATACGACAATTTGCTAGTATCATACGATACTTTATTCTATAGCAGTGCGATATTTTTCCAGTAAAAATATCGCTCGGCTTTGCAGGTTCTATTGCCCAGCCATACAATCTTCTGTCGCTTGAGCACAGTGAAAAATATTGCACATAAGAGAAATATCGCACTAGTGGCCTGAAAAATATCGTACGATATTTCTGGTGACTGTACTGTCACCCAAGTCTGACAGTGGCTAGTTTTGATCATTTCTTTGCAAAGTTGGCTTGATTGTTTTGGTTTTTTGACTTGCTGTAGTTAGACCAGTGGTTTATTTACATATTTTGTTTGCTTTTATTGTGCTAACTCTTTGTGGGGCTAACAAGTTGTGCTTGTAGGTGTCTCCATTGCTTGAAAAATTTTGCTAAAAAAAAAAAAAGATCGCATGTCAAAGCTTCAAAGGCAAAAGGACTACTAATTGTGTTTTGTAGGGTTGCCCAACGCCTAAAAACCAACAACTACCTGTTTATTACTTTCTTTTAAGTGCGGCTCATACTAGTTGTTTCATTTCTTAGGCAGTTAAGATCTTGTTGTAGGAGTCTTTTGGTGGTAGGAAATTATGCTCTTCACCCTTGTTGTGAACCAGAAATCCTGACCCACTTTTAGATTTTGAAAACAAGAAGGCAATTGAACTCTTTGTTTGGTGTGTTTGGGAGAGATTTTTGAGCTAGGAGATTATGCTCTTCACCCTTGAGGTGAACCAGAAATCTTGACACTCAAGTGTTAATCCACTCTTTGTTTAGCATTATGATCCTTTAGCGGGCCTACTCTTGAACAATCAAGAGGAATGACCCAAGTGGGGACAAGCCTTTTGCCGACTATTCCGACCCACTATAAACTCAAGGCTATCAAGGACACAAAACCTTTGTAGACGTAGTACTTATCTTCACTTAATGTGAGTACTTGTGGGATTGTGACCATGAGGAAAGTGTTAAGCAAGAATGCTTAAGGTACTCTTGAGACCGTGAGGTCCTCGTCCTTTTTGAGGAGCAAGAGGGGTGCTACGAACGGAAGCCCTTACTAAGAACCATAGGTAGAGGCCACCTTTTTTTTTCCGCTTAGTTTCTTGGTGCAAGGATTGATCCAAGTGGAATAACCCGGATCACCCCAAGACTATTCACCATATGTGTTCCTTTGATTGTGTCATTGACACCTCCACGACAAAGCCAACATCTATTGTGGGAAACCACTTTGTGTGAGGCGATGGAACATCAAGTGTGGGCCAAGTTGCTAAGTATTGAGCCTTTGTCCTTCTAGGCTAGCAAGTGCTTGAAGTGTTCTCGTTGTTATATACCCGAGCAAACGTTCTTGAACATACAAACATCGCGGTAGTGCTCATAGTTTTTTTCATTTTGGTATCCCAATTGGTTGTCTTGGCAAGGTTGCTTTTGCTCTTGCACAAATGTTTGATGACATGTTCAATCCCCTACTGTTTGCGAGCCTGCCTGAATATTGCTGTTACTATGTTTGAAATCAACAACTTACCCATCAGATTACAAAATTGACAAAATTAAATTAAAAAATTGAGACTTTTTATGCTCACTAGTCAAGAGTCGTACGACACTGAAAACCCATCGCACACTATTCAAAAATTTGTCATGCGACACTTCGTCCCTAGTTTTTTATTGCCCTACTTGCCTAGATTCTATCGCATAGGCTGCCTGGAAAGTATCGCTTGGTCTCTGTCATAAGTATCGCCTAGTCAAATTTTATCGCCCGGTTTGCCTGGAAACTATCGCCAAAAATCCTTTTGCTGTCTCACTACTGCCGAATTTGAAAATTCAGTTTGTTGAGTGTCTTTTCCTATTCTTACTCGACCTTGGTGTTTTATCTGCATGTTTAAGTCTGTTTTAGACTGAGAAAATGAGTTTAAATTATTGGATTTGAGTTTCCCAAATGCTACTTTTGATCACTTGTCACATTACGGTTACCTCTCTAGCTACTTGCTAATTGAGCTTCTTGCTCACATCTTGGCGTGAGTCAATTGGTTGTTGTAAGTTCTTAAGCACTTTTGACCAATCATCTTTATTGTTCTATCTTGACAAGTGATCTTCTTTGGCTTTGCTTATCTCAATATCTGAAAAACTTTGTCTCATTTCATTAGTCAACCAACATCCCTTTTTCATGCCAGTTTCAACTTGGTCTCAATTCGAGCAAGGGAGTCACCCTCCATTCAACTATACGCAATTACCCTCACCCACAAGATGCTCATGAGCACCAGTTAGCAATGACAGTTCTAGTCCTAATCAATCCGAGGATTCTAAAGCCACCCCATGGTACAGAGGGGGCTTCCTCTTTTCTGCATTTAAGACCTCCAAAAACATAGATAGTGTCTCACTCACTTTGACTGAACAAGAAAAGTTTCGCCGTTTGCAAGAACATTTTGAGCATAAGGACAACCAAACGCATTTAGACAAAATGGATGCCACTAGACGCATGACTATGAAGGGGATGTCTCAAGAACAACCTGAGATTAGTGGCTACGAATATAGACCCCCTCCTTTAGTACTATTGGCAACTATGGCAACAACACGCCACCAAGATCTCCTCCAAGATGGACTTTTGCTACTCCTTCTTCACCTCCTAGACCTCCTCCCTCTCAGCATGAGGAAGAAGCCAATGATGAGATCTCTAGTGAAGAACTTATGAGATTTGAACAAGATGAAACCACCCAACGTATGATGCTTAAAATTTTGGAGCAAAATGGAGATCAATACTTTCAATACATGGCTTCTAGGGGATACAAGCTTCCTCTTGGTTATGATGTGTGCCATATTGTTCTAGAAAGGGTACCAACTGAATTGGAAATCCTTAGAGATGAGTTGCAATGAACAAATCAACATCTTGCCCAACTTGCAATAGAAAAGGAACCTCCAAAGGTTTCTTTTGTAGAATCTATTTGTGCTCTTCCTTTTGATAGGAGTCTATACATGGTCCCATTTCCTAGGGATATTGAGGTTCCCAAATACAACAAGTATGATGGAAATGGTGACCTCCATGACCATGTGTGTCACTTTTATGCTCTTAGCATGGACTTCCTTCAAAAAGACACATTTCTTCTGCGATTATTCCCTAGAAGTTTAAGAGGACAAGCTCTAGAATGGTTTGCAAAGTTGACACCACCTCTTAAAACTTTTGATGAGTTAGTTAGGCACTTCACCCAACATTATTCATACAACATCCAACAACCTATCACTATGATAGATCTCAGTGCTCTAAAGAAAAATCAAGGTGAGCCATTTGCCACTTACTTACAACGTTGGAGGTCATTGTATTCTCGATATCCTTGACAGCTAGATGAAAGAGAAAAGATTGACATTTTCGTCAACACTCTTGTGCCAGAACTGTATTATGATTTAAGGAAGCAACTATTCTCATCTTTCAACAACATGGTTGAAAGTGCATATCGGATTGAAGATGTGGCTATAAGAAAGGGGGATATTGTTATTAATAAAGATACTAGGGGCAATGGCAAGGATAAAGGAAAACCTTGGAATAAAAACAAGTATGTTGTTAATGATGGTGTTGTGGATATCCCAAAGGCCAAAGAACCTACTTTAAACCTCTCTAATGCTATATACGCAGCAAAACACCAAGAGGCTGCCAACACTCACAGTGCTCCTAAGCCGCAACATGCTGACAAGCCAAAAAAGACATTTCAACGATGAGTCTACACTAAGTTGGCTGAACCATATGATGTGATCCTTAAGACTCTAGTTGCCAACAAGTATCTTACGCTTCCTGATAATTCTCGTCCCTATGATCCCCCAGTTAAGCCTGATTGGTGGAGAGAAGATCATTTCTGTCATTATCATAGGAATAAGGGACACAAGACTGACAATTGTTTTAATCTTAAAGATTCCATTCAAGATCTTATTGATGGAGGCACAGTGCTCACAGATGGCTTAGTTAAAAATTCTGATCACAAAGCTTTCAAGAATCCTCTACCGGAATATGAGAAAGTGGAATCTTCTCAGGCAAATAAGAAGAATCACGATGCAAAGATCAAATATACATATACTCTTGATTCACCTGTGATCAACATGATAGAACCTGTTGAGAATGTGCTTATGGTGAGATCTCAAGATGATAATAATGCCAACCATGGTATGCCAAAGTTGGTCTTGCAAACACTAATGGTTCATCTTCCCGAAGTGAGACACTAAATGCTATTACTAGGGGGCAAGCCAAAATTGTCCTTAAAACCATGCATGATCCCAAGCAAGCTTCTTCCAAACAAATGATTCCTTTAGTTTTGTCTAGCTATGACCTTGTGCACCAGTTACAACGGACACCTGCTCAGATATCCATTTTTTAGCTGCTTGAGCTATCCCCTTCGCACAAAGAGATCCTTGAGAAAGCTCTTCATACAGAAAATGTTCCTACTGATATTGATCCAAATCGATTCCAGGCTATGGTCAACCACATTGTGTCTCCCCATTACCTATCCTTTTCTGTAGAAGATGACACATCTCTTAGCCACCCCCATAATCTTGCTTTACACATTGAAGTTCTAGTCTACCATACCCGAGTCCACCGAGTCCTGATAGACAATGGTTTTGGGTTAAATATTGTTTCTTTTCATGTAGTACAATAGTTGGGATTGTCTAAATTAGCTATTGATCCCAGGCAAAAGATTACCATAAAAGCATACGATAAAGTGGAAAGATCTTCCAAAGGTCTTGTTGTGCTGCCTGTCCGAGTGGGCCCTGTCATGAAAGATATTGTTTTCCAAGTGTTGGACACCCCGCTCGCATATAATATTCTTCTGGGTCGACCTTGGATCCATGAAATGCAAGCTGTCCCTTCCACTTATCATCAGTGTGTCAAGTTTCCACACAATGAAGCAGAGATTGTGATTCTTGGGGAAAATGCTATCGCTATCAATACCCTAACTGCTGCTGAGACGTTTGTTCCTCACAACAAACCTTCTCCTGATCATAATGCATCCCTTATTGCTTCTGAGAAAAAATTAAAGATGATGAGTATTGGTATGGGGGAATATACATTGGACTTTATTGCTGCTATGCCTACTTCCCCTAGGTCCTATGGTAGACATTCAGATAAGGCCAAGCCTTCTACTTCAGCCATGATAGTTTTTGGTACATTTGTTCAATCATCCGTCCCCTTAGAGGCCGAAAAAGAAGAACAAGCTGTTAGGGAGTGGATTTATAGAGAAGGAGAAGACAGTATGACAATTGCTACTCCTATTTCTCCTAAACACTATGGTAAAGGCTATAAATTTTTGTAGCAAATGGGCTATCAAGGTCATGGACCTTTAAATAACAATGGGCATGCTCTAATTGAACCTTTGAGTCATACTGATGGCCAGCCTTCTAAAGACACCACAGGTCTAGGATATGGTGTTGACAATGATATCCTTGAATGTTCTAGAAATACTCCCGTGCTCAGTGACTCAGATACAGACATCGAGGAATCACCACTATGCACTATGACCCAAATGGAAGACTGTCTTCCTTCTACTTCACTTCTTTGGGGAGGAGAATGCATGCCTACTGATGATACAACTGAAGCTTCCACATCTAGAAATTTTGTGCCTAATGAATCATTGAGCTTTGATAGACAACGTAGAAATATTGCATGATTGATAGAAAGAGGAGATCTCACACGCAATAATATGCATGCCTCTACTTCTAGGCGTCCTAAGCCTTCTTGGTGCAAACACCCCAGCAGAAGTTCCATGACCAATTCAAATGAGTATGAAAGGGACACTCTCTCAGATGGATCTTCTATAGTAGATATGGACATTGATGTGATTCATACCTATAGTGACCAACCTGACATAGTTGATGAGTCTTGCGTAGGGTCTGACGAGTCCAATCCACGTATTGCTTTAGTGGACCACGCTGGTCCTTCCATGACAAATCTAGATCTTGAAACTTTTGGAGCCTACCCTATAGGCTCGACTTCTCTTGTCACCAGAGATGATATCCCTCGCATCAATAACCTTGAGCCGGTCATTTATCTTTCCCTCATACACTTAGATCTCATAGATTGGTCTGCCCAAGACCAAAGACCTGTATTGCCTTCCTTTCAAAATGACTATGAGATCACCTGCTACCTCAATGCCATTGAACCTGTTACTTCTTCCACCAGCGAACCAACAACAAACATGACTGAATTAGATATCAAGTACCTTAGTCATAAAATTAAAAGAAAAAAGCAATGGTCGGATGGCGAAAACCACATTGTGGCAGTATTCAAACCTCAAAATAGTAAAAATAAAGACGTATCTAAGGGTGAAAACCTCACTGAGGCACTCGAGGATGAGGTACTTGGTAGTTTGCTGAGCTATTTTCAAGAAAGGTCTTCAGTTTTAATAGAACCTACACAACCCATCAACTTGGGGACGGAGGAATCTCCTAAAATCATACATGTGGCTCAGTCTCTCTCAGCAGAAGAAAAAGAACAATTTGCTACATTCTTTCGAGAGAAAAAGATCAATTTTGCCTGGACATACTCAGACATGCCAGGATTAGATACTGAGCTTATTATGCATCTTCTCTCTATTGCTCCAGAAGTAAAACCTGTCAAACAGAAATTGAGAAAGATGCATCCCCATGTGGCATTACTGGTTAGGGTTGAACTTGAGAAGCTCCTAAAAGACAATTTCATCAGAGCAATTGACTATGTTGAGTGGATCTCTAATATTGTCCCTATTTTGAAACATGATAAGTCCATTCGTGTATGTACTGATTTCTGAGATCTAAATAAAGCATGCCCTAAGGATGATTTTCCACTTCTGAACATCGACATGATAGTGGACATGATGACGGGCTATGAAATGTACTCCCTTATGGACGGCTTCTCCGGATATAACCAAATTAAGATTGCCCCTAAGGACCAAGAGAAGACAACCTTCACATGTGCATGGGGTACCTTTTGCTGGAATGTTATGCCGTTTGGGCTTAAAAATGCTGGTGCAACTTATCAAAGAGCCATGACTACCATCTTTCATGATATGATGCACAAAAACATGGAGGACTATGTTGATGACATAGTTGCCAAAACACAACAACGAAGCACTCATTTGTTTGATTTGAGTTTGATATTAGACCACATGGAGCGATTTCAACTCAGATTAAATCCTAAGAAATGTGCTTTTGGTGTCACTTTTGGGAAACTAATGGGATACATAATATCAACCAAAGGGATAGAGGTAGATCTAGAAAAGGTGCAAGCTATTATGGAGATACCACCTCCTCGCAACATCAAACAATTAAGGGGTCTCCAGGGCCGTCTCCAATCTATTAGGCAGTTCATTCCTCAGCTAGCTGACAGAGCTCAACCATTCAATCAAAATTGGCATAAAGGAGCTACTTGTATATGGAATGAGGAGTGTCAAAAGACTTGGACCAACTCAAGGATTATTTAGCACGACCTCCTATTCTTATGCCACCTATCCAAGGGAAACCCTTGATATTATACATTTCTGCCACAACAAATTCCTTAGGGGCTCTCCTTTCACAACATGATGATAAGGGAAAGGAATGAGCTATCTATTATATTAGTCGCACTCTAGTTGCCTATGAACTCAATTACACCAGTATTAAAAAAGCTTGTTTGGCTATGGTGTTTGCGTCTCAAAAACTCAGACATTACATGTTGGCACATACTACACATCTGGTTGCTAAAATTGATCCTTTAAAATATCTCCTTGGCAAAGCTATGCTTACTGGACACCTTGCCAAATGGATGTTGATTCTTTCATAATTTGACATTCAGTATATTGAGAGAAAAGCTATTAAAGGGAAAGCAATTGCGGATCAATTGGCTGAGTTTCCCATGATTGATAATGCTCCTCTTTAGATAGATTTCCCAGATGCCTCAATCATGAATATCATAGGGCATACATGGAAAATGTTTTTTGATGGTTCTCATACATAGAATGGTGCTGGTGCTGGAATCCTATTTGTTACCCCTCATGGATACACCATTCCTAAATCATACAAGCTTCTCTTTCCATGCACCAATAACATAGCCGAATATGAAGCCTTGTTGAATGGTGTTAAGCTTGCCCTTGAATGGAGGATTTCTGAGTTGCATATTTTTGGAGATTCTCAACTTGTCATAAACCAAGTAAATGATGATTATCAAGCCAAAGATGACAAGTTGATTCCCTACAAGAGGATGATAGATTCACTTAGGAGTTATTTTACATCTGTCACATTCCAATAGATTCCTAGAGCTGAGAACAAGGCTGCTAATGCCATGGCTACTTTGGCATCTATTCTGCAACTGGAAGAGCACAAACCACGTTTTGAGTTACTGGTGGAAGAATTGCACCACCCTGCCTACAATTCCCCTGATGACCATGTCATTTACATTGTGGTTGGTCATGACTCCTCCCACTATGCCACCATCTTTTCCTATCTCCAAGATCAAGTTATCCCTAAAAATCTAATGCGCAATGAGAAGCGTCAACTCATCCGTAATGCCTCACACTTTACCCTCGTCTCTGGTGACTTGTATAGGAAGGGTCTAGATGGAACTCTCCTTAGGTGTCTAGAAATAGAGGAATCAGAAAAAGGTGCTAGCTGAAGTTCATGATGGCATATGTGGTTCACACTCTAACAGTCTTGCACTAGCTCAAAAATTGCTTAGGGCTAGCTACTACTGGCCTACTATGCAAGTTGATGCTATTCGATATGCCAAGTCATGCAAGAAATGTCAATTACGCGAGAATCTCATTCATGCTGCTAGACACGAGCTCATTCTCTCTATTACCTACTGGCCACTTCAGCAATGGGCCTTTTACTTGGTTGGAAAAATTTATCCTAGTTCTTCGAGTGGGCATAAGTTCATAATTACAACTACTGAATATTTCACCAAATGGGTTTAAGTTGTCCCACTGTCTGCAGCTACCAGAAAACATGTTACCCTGATTATTTTGAATCACATCATTTGCCGCTATGGTATCCCTTCCTCCATAGTCACAGATAATGGTGGCCAATTCAAGAACAAGGACCTAAAGTACTTGTGCAAAAAGTTCAAAATCAAACAACATTGTTCTTATGTTTACTACCCTTAAGGGAATGGCCAAGCTGAGGTCTCAAACAAGACATTGCTGAAAATTCTCCATAGAAAAGTGCACAAATCAGGCAAGGATTGGCATCTATAGATTAATCCTGCGCTATGGGCTTACAAAACTTCTATCCGCACTCCTACAAGTGCAAAACCTTTTTCCTTGGTCTACGGTTCTAAGGTTGTCTTACCATTAGAAGTTGAAATACCTTCACTAAGAGTCTCTCTCCATGGTTTAATTACCGATGAAGACCAAAGGGCCATGAGAGTGCATGAGCTTACTATGTTAGAAGAACACCGCAAGGCTGCCTTTGATCACATGCACACTTATCAGAAAAGAATGTCTACTACCTACAACAAGAAAGTTCATCCTAGAGAGTTCCAGGTGGGTGAACTAGTTCTCAGAGAAAATCCCAAAAATCAGCAAAATAGGGAACAGAAAGGCAAGTTTGAGCCAAATTGGTTAGGGCCTTATATTATCATAGTAGCATTTGGGTCCGAAGCCTATCAGCTATCTACACCTGAGGGAGAAGAGCTTACTGAGCCTATCAATGTTCTACATCTGAAAAAGTTTTATGCCTAAGGTTCTTGAGCTCTTTGTACATATTTTTATTGATCTTGAAAAAATTCAAAAAAATTCATATATGATGCTGAAAAAATCCTAAAAAGCAAAAAAAAGAGCATCCTAGTGAAAACCTAGCAATAGGCACTTTGATGTCTCACCAAAAAAATAAAAAAATGCAAAAAATTCAAATTTTTTTTTTTGAAAAAAGTCCTAAAAAAATCTATCAAGTGGTGAAAACTTGGAGACAGGCGCTGCTTGAGACCCTTGCACCTATGTCTATCAGTCTTGCATGGCACTCATTCGCTCCACTTCTCGCTTTGCCTCTCCTAGTCTAAAATTGAATCTTGTCTTAGTCTAGGGGGTATCTGTTGTTCTAAGCTTATCTTGGGTCTCTTTGTACGTCTGGGTTTCTTGGGTAACTTGATTCCAAACGGTGTTTTTCAACACCACCCCAAACTATGTTTTTCAACACTATCCTAGCGTCAAGTGTTCTTCAACGCTTATCAGATGTTTAACCATAGTCCAGAATGATGCGATATTTCCACTGACAAAGGTGATACTCAAAGATTGACTCTATGACCTACACACACGCACTTAAACCACTTGACTTATTGAGACTTGTTTGACTTTATTTCTTTGTGTGCTGTCTATGATGATTTCTTTGATGAGTGTTCTTTCCCTAAGAATTTTTTGATGATGCATAGCTAGAAGACTAAGGGTACGAGGATATGTTTTATTGCTTTCTCTACTTGTGGATATATTTTGTTGGTCCTGATTGTCATTAGCATTTATGCTGGTTCTACTTGACAATATGACTTACAAGGTATTGTCGTTGACTGTGTTTGCAAGTGCATACTTATAGTCATCTTGACTTTCCTTGTGTCTCGATGCGAGTATAATCTTTCCATATTAAACTTAGGTAATCTCACTACACTAGCCATCTTGACCTTTATGTCTTTGGTGCCTAGGTGGGATTCCCACATATCTATCTGATATAGATCATATTCAGATTCACATAGTTATACTAGTGTGTATTATATGATCTTGCAATGCTACCAATAATGCTCGATGATGAATATTAGAGACTAATAGCTTTGTGACCTTGCAAGTAAACCACTTTTCATAGTAGCTTGCATTTCTAGGTTCATGTTAGTTTAGTCTTGCATCTTGCATATGGAGAGAGCTCTCCTTTTATCTTTCGAGGACCTGTTGGTCAACTACGCTCACCTTTCCTTCTCTCGATCATGTCTTTCACTCGTCTTTTTCATCATGACCTTTTCCTATCATCAAAAGAGGTTAATCCTATCATCATATCTATATCATCACAAAGGCCATTTTCAGAAACATGCGTCTATATCATAAACATGAGAACTAAACATACATCTATGAGAGAGAATATATATGAGCATATAACATACATTTTGAGCAATATGACAAGACAATATGAAAACTGAAACATTCATCACAAGTGGGACAAATACACATGATATATTGTAAATCCAGTAATCTCATATATATATATAACAATGTCATGATACAATGATACAAAAATATGGATCAAGTCCTAGGATATGTCTCTACACATCTATCTAGCCTAAACCTAAGCCTCACTAGCCCCATCATGTGGAGCTGGCGGTGGAGGAGGTGGCGCTGCCGCTGCATCTGGTATCATATCAGACCTCCCAGCTATCACAGAGTATGGCAATGCTCTCTGACCCTCTGGTATCGCCTATATATAGAGCCCGTGGTAGTATGCAGCTCGTGTTGCCTCTCTCCACGACTCTGCAGTAGAAAATTTTATAACCCTATCCCATCGCTCGAGCTCGACTCTCATGTCCATTGGCTGCTACTCTTTAACTACTATAGTGATGCACAACTGCTGCATCTCTCCCTCTAGAGCCTGGATCCTGGCTCTCAAGTCCCCTCCCCCTGTAGGTTGCTCCTGCTCTACATCCACCCTGTGACATACCACCCTCGCTACATCATCATCAGGGCTCACTGACCTATGTCTCTATGCTCGCCATTGGCCCCTTACCCTAGAACTCTCTCCTCTCTCTCCTCCCCTCTCTCCCCCATCTCCCCCATCATCCCCATCACCTCCGTCTCCACCCTGTGCCTGTGGATCTGCATCTGGCACAGTGAACCTAGGGAAAGGATGTCTCCATCGCTCCACCCTATAAGCTACATCTGCACCAGCATCTGCTATCCTTGTGAGGTAGTCCCATGGCTCCCTTCGTATCCCAGCCATCTCCTATACTACCTATTGGTAGTCTAGCATCGATAGCCATCCATGTCCCTCCTTGTCTCGAGACCTAGCATAGGTGGTGGTCTCTGTGGATATCCTCTGCTATCGACCAAACTATCTCCAAACATGAGTGATAATGAATCTCTCCACAATCTTAGCACGATGACCCACCAGTGGCCGACTACATAACATATAGCCCAACTCACACTCTCTATCACTCCACTACTCACAAGAAGTGTATGGCCTCCACTCAAAAGTGGTCAACTCATCAAGGAGTCTCCGGTAATATGTCAAGTCACCGCTATGAGCATATGATATAAATCCCATGTATCTGAAAATATAGGGGTGTCTCCACTCCCTTGGCTATACATGTGGGCGCGCTACAACAATGTGCTTCCATGCCCATATCTGAGAAAGCATGGCTCCACATGCCCACGTCCTACCATCTTTGTATACTATCTCATGTAGCTCATGGTACATATTGACCAATATGGCCGGGCCCCATGCTAATCATCGTGGATGTGCTACTAGATCTGCTACAAATTTGCCCCATCCTAGTGGAAAGCCCTTCTAACTCCTTTCAGTAATGAGGGCCTGTGAAATAATGGAACAAACTATGCAAGGCACTGGGAAGTCTCTGCCATACTCCTCTATCAGCCACTCCCAGCTGAGGTGTCTATCGATAATCATCACATCCTGAAATAGGTCATAGATGGCATGTCGCCCCTCTATAGGATCCTAATCATAATATACCTATGCCAACAAGAAAATCATGTTAGTTTCTTATCATATGGAAACTTTACATCTCTAAATATTTAGAAACATGATTATACTCACCAAATCTCCATGACTTGGCACTCGCAGGATTTGATAGACATCCTCTAAGGTGATGGTTAGCTCTCCAGTAGGCAGATGGAAGGTGTTGTGCTCGCTGTGCCACCTCTTAGCTAGAGCAGTCAACAACCCGTGATTTTTTTGAATATGGGGCATATCAAGAAGGAACCCAAAACCCATGCTAGCCAAATCATCCTTTTCGAGATCATCTAGATCCCAGACGCATTGTAAGCCAGTCACTCGCGGTTCTCTAATCAACAGTGCCAGGAAAGTCTCCTGTAAGCCATAAGCCAATCCAGATGTCAGAACATATCATGATGGATGATCATAATCAGTACATCAAAACTTAAATGCAAAAATTGTCTAGACCCATGTCATACTACTCAAAATTTAAACATGTGATATTTCGTATTAACTAGTGCGACACTATTTTTTAGAAAAATATCGTACAATATTTTCTTCAACAATAGTGCAATAAACTTTTCCCTTGTGATATTTCACTAAGTGTCATATGATGTTTCATCTAGTGTCATGCGACACTGGACTAAACGGTCGTGTGATACTTTTTGGTCTCACAAAATATCAC
The DNA here is from genome assembly GCA_027943335.1 of Chamaecyparis obtusa. NCBI lineage: Eukaryota > Viridiplantae > Streptophyta > Pinopsida > Cupressales > Cupressaceae > Chamaecyparis > Chamaecyparis obtusa. The sequence goes on from BSBK01004781.1 coordinate 175,817, forward strand.
ATGACAGAGTTTTTCAAAGCGTGCGATACTTTTTAAGTATCGTACAAAATTTCGCATGAAGAAAATGTAAAATTTTTCAAAATAATTAAAAAATGTGTTTAAAAATCATTAAATGCTCATTAATGACTCAAACAAGTAAAGTTTTTCTGAAAACTTATCGGGGCACCATACTGAGGAGGCCAGTTGTGCAACCAACCGCACTCGAATCGATGACGGTGAACTGGAACTACTGCTTGTTGAGCCATCTTCTCTCTCTGAGCTCTTAAGATTCTCAAAATCACAAAAGACAAATGAATTTGAAAATGACCTTTTTACCCCTTATATAACATTTTGACTTTTTGACCAATTTTCAAAACACTTCAGAATTGCACAAAAATTGCACCCCTAGCTAATTTCGACATCCTAGATCCATTTTGGGATCAAAATTGAAATCTGAGTTCATCTTGATAGTCAAAATTGCATTTCAAAAATTTTCCCCCTCTTCTGCGCAGTTGGCTGACCATTTGAGGCTTGATCCTTTAATCTTTGTCAGGGCATCTTCCTTTCTTCATTCCCATCTCTCTCACCCTTCTAGTCTTTCATTCATCTTCATTCGATCCATCTCTCTAAGGTTTGACTTCATTTTTATCCTGTATCATTCTCAGTCAAACCTAGTCAAACTGGGGCATATCTTCATTGCTTGATGGTTATCCTATCATTCTTTATCCCTTCGATTATGATTTCTTGTGATTTGATCATATTGCTCTTACTTCTACCTTCCCTCTACCTAATTTCAATTTTGATTTCGATCCCGAGGGGCAGACACATCATATCCTTGCTGGCTATTCTCTAGAGCATATGCTTGACCATTCCATTTGCTTTGATCGATCTATCTTTGTGCTTGACATGTTGGTTCTCATCTCAAGTCTTGATACTGTCCATCTTTGTCCTAAGTGTTCAATATTGTCACTACCAGGCTAACCATTTAGGATTTTCTATCTCTCTGCACTTCATACTTTGGAGTCAGATCTCTATCTCTTGCCTTCTTGGCTGATCTATTCTTTAACGTAATGTGTTCCTAGATCAATCACACATTAGTCAAAGAGGGGAAAATGTAATCACCCAAAAATGGTCATTTAGACTATTAGCCCCTTGCTAGCATTATTTGCTAAAATCATCAATTGCTTATTCTTGATCAAATCCTAGTTCTATCATTTATTCGATTATTTTCTATGGGCTAACCATCTTATCCTAAGTCTTTATTTATTTAAAAGGAAGATTTCCTCCCCTTTTAATAAATAAAAAAGTCCCCACTTTCCTTTTATCCTAAGTTGCACAAATAAAACATTATTCTTATTTTATAAAAAAGAAAAAAACACTTTTTGTCTCATATGGACACAAAAGTCAACTCTTATTTTCTCATTGAAAGATACTTGTGCACATGGATTTCTCCTCTTTGATGTTCCACCATTGATTAAATCTTTTGCCTCTTAATCTCCATGGTCCATTCTTTCTCATTTCCTATAAAAGAAGAGCTCTCTTCTCATTTTCATATCCATCTTTGAATACTAACCTTATGCTACAAGATTGCTTGGAGACTTTGGAGCTTTTTGAAGACATTCTTGCATTCATCTTTCATTCCTTGCATCATAGTCTCATATTTATGCTTTCTTAGATTATCTTCATTTCTATGCTCTAGATTAGCTCACATAGATTAACTAGTTTGGATTGTAACACTTGCATCTTTCTTTCATAGCTTAGTTTGCATTCTCATATGGATTCTTGAAGATATTGGCATTCTTTCCCTTGTCTCCATTGAATCTCCTATTGCATGGTTTACTAGCAAGGTCATAGGCTTAATAGCTCTAGTTGAGAGCATTCTTAAAACCCTTGCACTCCATGCTTAGGGAGCTCTAGGTCGATTTTCAAAAATTCCCATTCATGGATTCCCTTGGAATCAAAGGCTTAGAGAAGTGCACATTCTAGTGTGTACACCTATCAACATGAGAAACTAAAGCTTTTTCTTCATAGATAGGATCCTCTTCTTTGATATGCACAAAACCCAATACATCATTGAATTCATCATCTAAATCTTTAGATCCATCACTAGAATAGTAGCATTTTTTATCATTTTTGTATTTTCCATATTTAGGTCTATGTTTAGGTACTCTAGTTGGATATCTAGATTCAAAATGACCAACCTTATTGCAATTAAAAAATTTCAAAGGTAATTTTCCTTCAAACTTACATTTTCCTTTCATTTCTCTCTCGACAATCAAGGCCATGATCATCTCATCAACTTGATTGTCTAGCCTTTGAATTTCTTCCATTCTTTAGTATATTCTCCCAAATCTTCATTGAGCTTGCTTATTTTGCTAGATCAAGCTTCAACAGATCCAGTTTTATGAACAATTTATTTAAATTTTGTTTCCACCTTAGGTAGTGCATCTTTTAGCTTTGCAGTCTCAAAGGTAGTTAGCTTGGCTACTAACATCTCTCTGGTGAAATCTTTGTATTGTGGTATGGTCTCTTCCAAAGATAGAACTTTGGGTTTGTAAGAAGGAGTCACAGACCTCAAAATCTCTTCTATGACTTCATCTTTTGTATAAGTATCTCCATTGTTTTTTATTCCAATCACACATTTAGATATTCTTTGAACATACATTCTTATTGTTTCATCATCCTTCATTAGTATTGTCTCCATCTTTGTTCTCCAATTATGTAGATTTTCTCGCTTAGTGTATTTATCTCCTTCATAGAGTGTAATTAGTCTTTTCTAGATTTCACTTGCCTTTGTAAGATCTCTGACCTCTATGAACTCTCTATCAGATAGTGCATTAACCAAAGCTTCCTTTGCAACAACATTGCATACAAACCTTTTCCTTTCTTCTTCAATAGTAGTAAGTGTCTCAAGGTCTTATTCCTTCATGATAGACACATCTTTCCAAGTAATGATCCAATATTCAAATCCCATACACATTAGATGATTCTTCATCTCCTCCTTCCATGTGTCAAAATTTTCTTCATCAAACTTATGACTCTCTTTTCTGAATAAGGCCATCCTAATCTTTACCCCAAGCTGTTAGGCTTACTGATTGAGGACCAAAAGCTCTAATACTAATTGTTAGAATAACAATGTCCAATCAACTGAAAGAGGGGAGGAGGGTGTGAATTAGTTGATGCCAATATAGAATACTTATATTTTAACTTCAACCTTATTTCTTATAACAAAACTATTGAACTGAAAAATGAATGAAACAATGAAATACATATAGACACCAAGACTTGTTCTTGAGGAAAACCCTTTTAAGGGAAAAACCCTGGTGGGGATGATACCCACAAATATCTGCACTATAGGTATAATAACATTGTTAAAGGTTTTAACCATGTTAGGAGTTGAGTATTACAATAGGTAGGTCCTGATTAAAGGACATACCTTGTTAGGAGTCTTTTACAATGTGATCCCAATTAAGGAATCGACCCTGCTAGGAGTCCAACCCTGTTAAAGACAATTACCCTATTAGGGGTGTATAACACATCAACCTGATTAGAAGATTTGAGAGTTGAAGCCACCCTCAGGTTCTCCAAACCTTGCAACTCTAAATCTAAGATAATTCTATTCTAAAACTACTTTCAGTCTTCAACTACTGTCAAGCAAGCTCCACCTTGTTCCTAAGTGTACAACTACTGTTCTTCAAATAGTATCCAATGCAGCCTTAAGCTCGCATTCACCTCTACATTTTTCATATGTAGTTCCACACTTATTTTCCAAGGATTTCAATCCTTATATACAACTTACAATAGTTAAATATGGGTCAACCTTCATAGGATAAATCCTATTTACAAAATAGAAAATGGACCCACGCGAGGATGCACACGACACCTCTTACAATGTTACAATATAGTAGTTTCATCAATTAATCATTTTGATCCATTGATTGAGCTTGCACTTCACATTACTTGAAACGTGTTCCAAGTCAACCTTCAAATAGGCCTTCACTAATACACACATCATAGATAATGTCACCTGTGCTATCATAGGTCCATATGATTGCAATAATCTCTCCATCCAATTTCCAACATGAACCTATGATCGCACATCATAACACAAACAACCATGACTGCTATCCACAAAGTTATGCAATCAACTCTATGAAAACATAGTTTTTGTCTTCTAAAAAACAATTGCCCGTAAACTTGTCATAACATTATTGATGCAAAGTGGGCAGCGGGAAGCTTGAAACAGTGAACAATGGTGAAGGGGTTGAACCCTTATGTACCCAAATTGTGGAGTGAAGTGCCTTACACTAATCACAAGTGTAGAAAGGACAAGGTTTAATGTTATCAAAACCTTGAAATCACAAGAGGAAGCTAATCACTAGGTTCTACCAAGTCCAAGACACCAACAACCAAGACTGGCCACAAAGCACTATTGACTCAATTTAGGAATTATCCCTATGAAATGACTAACAAGACTAGGGGTGACCTATACTCATGGATTTGGCCTATTTAGGTCCAATTCAAATAGTTCCAATTGTTCATTCACTTAAAAGCAACCCATACAACCTAGTTGCTTCACAAATTCAAGACTAGGCTTGTAGCCCTTCCTAGGGGAGTTTTTGATCATAGACCAAAATACTTCCATACAAAGCATTGAAAAAGTTGGAGATTCTGATACCCATTTGGACTTTAGGGATTATATCCAAGCACCAAGATATAAGGTTAAATGGAGAATAAGGAAACACCTAATCAAGGAAAGGCTAATAGGCATAATTAGGTCTGCATTTGCACTACAAGTGCTCTTTCCTCTAGACCAATGCCAAATCCAATTATAGGATCATGTAAGGGCATATAAGAGGGGTCTAAATCCAGATTTTTAGGTCTTGGAGAATCCCCAACAAAGAATTATGCTGACTGTACTCAGTTGCTTGTAGGTGCACACATAGAGATGTACAGCTAGGGCATCATGGAAAATTCACTTCCCTAAAAATCTCCACCTCTAACCTACATAATATGAAAGTACATTAAAAAAAATTGAATTCCACCAAGGGGCATCAATTTCCCATAGTAGAATCGGTCAAAATGCTCAAGCCTTATTGAAAACCATGGTTTTAGGCCTTCAATCTAGGTAGACACACAAAAACCTTGATAACTCCAAAACTAGGATTGATCAAAACATGAAAAAAATTGCATATGAAAGTAAATTCGAAGAGAAAACTTTTGGCTTCATAGATTCATGCCCTTCTATCTGTACCAGTCTGTACACTCCAGTTTTCCTCAGGAATTACAGAGAAATGGTTATGTTTTTATTGAGTCAAATTGCCAAATTACATATCTTACCTTCCACCCACCTAATAGGGCTTATGAAGGCCTCCCCCATCATTTACAACCAAATTTAAAACTATATGACCGTTGGGGGGTTTGTTTACAACTTTTGGCAAAAGTTGTCAAAGTTGCTAAGCAACTTTTTAGCACTTTTGCATTCTAGGTGACCAAGATTGATCCATACCTAAATCTAATGATCCAACATGGATCCAAACCATTAAAGCATGAAAATAGAAAAATCCTAAGATTCTAGGCCCTTTGACCATCTTTGACCATAGTTGACCAAGGGCTTATACTTGTGCCAATCGTGGAACTAGGTCTTACAATTTGGTCTAGATGCCTAAATGATAGATCTAACCTAATCTAGATGTCCCTAGGACTTTGATGAATCATAATTTATTGTGGGTGCTCTTGCACCATACTCCCCTTGAGTTTAAAACTTAAGTTCCTACTTGAGGTTAACTGTTCCACCAAAGTTCCATGTTGCTTGATCTGGTCTTCAGTCATCCAAGTTGTGTCTATGTTGGGGAGTTCTTTCCATTTGGCTAGGTACTGCATGTACTTCTTGGTTCTAGTCTGCTTCAGCAACTTGGTGTCCAATATTTCCTCTAACTCCACCAATTTTCTTTGAGGGAGGTTAGTGACATAGTCTTCCTCATTCATATCTACCTTCTCACCTTGTTCATTTGTTGAATCTATTATGCCTTTGTAGGGGGTGAGGTCCGCAACATTGAAAATTGGGGAAATTTGCAAGGTAGGGGGAAGAGAGATCTCATATGCATTCTCACCCATTTGGTTGAGTATATTGCATGGTCCTACTTTCTTCATGTGAAGTTTGGAATATCTACCCTTATGTAGCCTCTCTTTCCTCAGAAATGCACATACCTTGTCTCCAACTTTGAAGTGGATTTCCCTTCTTCTTTTATCAGCATGTTCCTTGTATTTCAAAGTGGATCTTTGTAGTACTTCCTTTACCTCATTCTGCACCTTTGTGATGAGCTTTTCCAGTTCTTGGCCTTGAGAACTAATTTTGAAATCAGATGGTAGTTCTACTAGGTCCAATGGTCCTTTGGGATGAAGGCCATACACTGCTTGGAAGGGGGTCTTGCCTCTTGACCTATTCATGGAGTCATTGAATGCAAACTCTACATGGGGCAAGAGTGTATCCCAACTCTGAGCATATTGTTAGTTAGGCATCTTAGGAGATTTCCTAAGGATCTGTTTACTACCGTAGTCTGCCGATCAGTTTGTGGGTGATAAGAAGAGTTGTAGGTCAGATTAGTTCCTAGTTTCTTGAAGAGTGTCCTCCAAAAGTAGCCTTGAAACTTCACATCCCTGTTAGATACAATTGTTTGAGGAAGACCATGGATCCTAACTACCTCTTTAAAGAAAGTATGTGCAATATGAGAATCATCATTTGTGCTTTTACATGGTACAAAATGGACCATTTTACTAAACCTATCCACTATCACAAAAACACTATCAAAACCTTATTTTGTTCTAGGCAATCCCATTACAAAATCCATTGAGATTGACTCCCATGGTCTAGAAGGAATTGGTAAGGGTTAATATAACCCTTGATTTGTTGACAAACCTTTAGCTTGCTGATAGATAGTATAGGTCTCTATGAAATTTTTAACATCATTGTTCATCTTTGGCAAAAAATAACTCCTCCTTACCCTATTTGTTGTCTTGTTGATGCCAAAGTGTCCTCCTAGGCCACCATAGTGCTTCTCCCTTATTATATTGTCCTCATTGAGCATTTGGGAATGCATAGTTGAGCTCCTTTGAATAGGAGTCCATTCTGAATCAGATATTCAGAAAAATTAGTATGGTATCTCCCAACCATGCTTGTGCAAACTTCAAAAAATTTTACAAATTCAAGATCATGAGGGTATAGGTGTTTGAGGGAATCAATTCCCACACTTTGAAGTTGTATTTCTTCAACTAGACCAACCCTCCTACTAAGGGCATCTGCAACTTTGTTTTCTACACCCTTCTTGTGCTTGCTGTTGAAGGTGTATGCCTGCAACTGTTCCACCCATTTAAGATGTCTGAAAGATAGCTTTTCCTATGAATTGAGGAAACTTGATGCATGATTGTTAGTGTATACCACAAATTCTTTTGAGATTAGATAGTGCCTCCATTTATTGAGGGCTTGGACCATGGCATAGAGTACTAAGTCATAGGTTGAGTATTTTATTTTGGCCTCATTTAGTGTCTCAGAGAAAAAGGCAACTGCCTTACCTTCCTGACTTAGGACTGCACCTATGGCTAAGTTACTTGCATTTGTCTCCATAGTGAAGACCTTGTTGAAATCAGGTAGAACCAGGATAGGATATTGGGAAACTCTATTTTTCAAGTATTGAAATGCATCATTTTCTTCCTTTGTCCAAGAAAACTTATTCTTCCTTCCTCCTTTAATGGTGTCAAGCATTGGTGCACACACATGACTGAAGTTTTTGATAAACTTTCTATAGGAGGTGGCAAGTCCATGGAAGCTTCTTACATCACCTTGGTTCTTTGGTGGAGGCCAAATGATGATTGCTTCTACCTGCTCAGGGTCCATCTTGAGGGTACCTTGTGAGATCACAAATCTGAGGAACACAAGTTCCTTCTTCATAAACATGCACTTTTCCAAGTTGATCACCAACTTGTGCTGATGATGTCTCCTTAGTACCCGTTCAACATGATCAAGATTGTCCTCCTTGCTATGACTAAATATTAGTATGTCATTAAGGTAAATAACAAAAAACTTTCCAATAAAATCAATGAATATCTCATTCATAAGCCTCATAAAATTACTAGGGGCATTGCTTAACCTTAAAGGCATTACTAACCATTCAAACAAACCTTCAATAGTTTTGAATGTTGTCTTCCATTCATATCCTAGTTTGATCCTAATTTATGGTATCTAGACTTTAAGTCTATCTTAGTGAAGTAGCAAACACCTCCAAGTTGATCCAATAGATCGTCAATTATGGGCATGGGGAATCTATATCTTATATTGATCTTGTTTAGGGCTCTACTGTCAGTACACAACCTCCATTTTCCATCCTTTTTAGGGGCTAAGACTGAAGGCACAACATATGGACTGAGACTTTTCTAAATGAGTCCTCTTTCCAATAGTTCACTGACCTATTTTGCAATCTCTGCATTTTGCAGTGTTGTCATCTTGTATGGGGCCTTGTTAGGTAGGGATGAACTAGGTATCAAGTCAATTTGGTGAATGATATCCCTTAATGGAGGGAGGCTTGTGGCCAAGTCACTAGCAGTGACATCTCTATATTTTTCAAGTAGTTCCTTAGCTTCCTTTGGTATAGGATCATTTTGATCAGACCTTATGTTGTCCTTGGGTTTAGAGATTAGAACAAAAGCTTCAGTACCGGGTTCCTTTATTGTTTTTAACATCTCTTTCTCACCCATGATGATGATAGTAGGTTCTTTTTTAGACTTGTTATCAGGAAGGGGCTTCATGGTAAAATTTTTTCCATTCTTTTTGATGGAGTAGGTGTTCTTCCTACAGTGGTGTATGGCATCTACATCAAATTTCCAAGGCCTACCTAGAAGGATGTGTGAAGCATCCATTTCAACAACATCACAAAGAACTTCATCTCTAAAGTCTGCAATTGAAAACTCTATCCATGCTTGTTCTATTTCTAGAGTTTGTTGGCCCTTTGTTAACCAAGAAACATGATAGGGGAAAGGATGTGGCTTCTTAGGAAGGTTTAGCTTTTGAACCATTTCACTAGATACTAGATTTTCAGTTGAACCAGAATCTATGAGTAAGTTACATACCTTCCCATGGAATTTGATCTTTGTTCTGAAGAGGTTTTTCCTTTGTGGAGGTTCTTGGTTTTGTTGCACTTGAAGGAAGATTTGTCTCATCATTAAACACACTCCTTCCTCTAGTTCTAAGTCCCTTGTATCTGCATAATCTTTTTCTTGTCTTCTTGAATGAGTTGTGCTCTCCTCTCACCTTGATTGTTGTTGTTACTCTTCTCAGAGCACCTTCCTACATGATGTCCTAACTGATTGCACTAGTAGCATTTGAGAGGTCCATTTCCTCTCCCTGTATTTGTTCTTCCTCTATTGAAGGGTATCCTTCCTCTATAGTTCCCTCTTGAGTTTGAATCCTTGTTTTCCTCATCTCCTTGGTTAGGGGTTCTACTACTACTGCCACCATTTTGTCCTTTGTTCCAAGAAGATCCTCTTCCTATAAAGTTCTTCCCACTCTCATTGATCTTTCCCTTGCCAAAATCCTACTTTCTCTTCCATTTCTCCTCTACCTTTAGTGCCATTTGATATCACTTGTTAATTGTGGTAGGGCAGTGTAGGCTAAGTTCCTCTTGAATGGACACTTTTAGACCTTTCATATACCTTGCTAGTTTTTCTTCTTCATCTTCTACCACATTTGTCTTCATATATAATCTTAGGAACTCATTGGTGTATGAAACTACATCCATGTCTTTTTGTTTTAGACTTTTCTTCCTCCTATGGAGTTGTACCCCATAATCTTCAGGTACATGTCTCTTTAATCAGGGCTATCATCTTGTTCCATGAATTTATCATGCTCTTCCCATTCTTCACCCTCTCTATTTGGATGAAGTTCCACCAAGTTATGGCTGTTCCCTTTAACGTGGATCTTACCATCTTTACCCTCTTCTTGTCAGGGATGTCTCCACATTCGAAGAATGTTGTCAAGGGCTCTATCCAATCCAAGGCCAAATCTACATTCATCTTACCAGTGAATACTGGTAAGTCTATCTTTTCCTCCATGGTTCTTCTCCCCATGGATTTTAAGGCATCAAAAAGAGGCCTTTGTCTGTAGGGATGTACTGATCAGGAGTGTCTTCCTCCTCTTCACTCCCTTGTTCATTTTCAGACCCATCTTCTTTATCCTTCTCTAGCTTCTTCTCAAGTTTTTGGAGCCTATTAGTTAAGGTTGTATTTGCCACCCTTTTCTCTCTCAAAATCTTTGCCAATTCAGTTTTGGTGACCCTTATAGGGATCTCTTCATCATGAGGAGAAGACATAGCTCTAATACCACTTGATGCAAAGTGGGCAATAGGAAGCTTGAAACAGTGAACAATGGTGAAGGGGTGGACCCCTTACGCACCCAAATTATGGAGTGAAGTGCCTTACACTTATCAAAAGTATAGAAAGGAAAAGGTTTAAGGTTATCACAACCTTTAAATCACAAGAGGAACCTAATCACTAGGTTTTACCGAGTCCACGACACCAACAATGAAGATTGGCCACAAAGCACTATTGACTCAATTTAGGAATTATCCCCATGAAATGACTAACAGGACTAGGGGTGACTTATACTCATGGATCTAGCCTATTTAGGTCCAATTCAAATAGTTCCAATGGTTCTTTCACTTAAAAGAAACCCATACAACCTAGTTGCTTCACAAATTCAAGACTAGGCTTGTAGCCCTTCCTAGGAGAGTTTTTGATCATAGACCAAAATACTTCCATACAAAGCATTGAAAAAGTTAGATATTTTGATACCCTTTTGGACTTTAGGTATCATATCCAATCACCAAGATATAAGGTTAAATGGAGAATAAGGAAACACCTAATCAAGGCAGGGCTAATAGGCCTAATTAGGTCTGCAATTGCACCACAAATGCTCTTTCCTCCAGACCAATACCCAATCCAATTATGGGATCATGTGAGGGAATATAAAAAGACTCTAAATCCATATTTTTAGGTCTTGGAAAATCCCCAACAAGGAATTATGCTGACTGTACTCATTCACTTGTAGGTGCACACATAGAGATGTACACCTAGGGCATCATGGAAAATTCACTTCCCTGCAAATCTCCACCTCTAACCTGCATAATATGAAAGTACATATACAAAACTTTAATTACACCAAGGGGAATCAATTTACCATAGTGGAATCAGTCAAAACACTCAAGCCCTATTGAAAACCCTGGTTTTAGGCCTTCAATCCAGGCAGACACACAAAAACCTTGATAAATCACAAACTAGGATTGATCAAAACATGAAAAAAATTGCATATGAAAGTATATTCAAAGAGAAAATTTTTGGCTTTAGAGATTCATGTCGTTTTGTCTGTTCTAGTCAGTACACTCCAGTTTTCCTCAGGAATTACAGAGAAATGGTTATGTTTTTGTTGATTCAAATTGCCAAATTACATATCTTACCTGCCACCCACCTAATAAGGCTTATGAAGGCATCCCCTATTGGTTACAATGGAATTTCAAACTATATGACCGTTGGGGGTTTGTTTACAACTTTTGGCAAAAGTTGTCAAAGTTGCTAAGCAACTTTTACAACTTTTTAGCACTTTTGCATTCTAGGTGACCAAGACTGGGCCATACCTAAATCTAATGATCCAACATGGATCAAAACCATTAAAGCATGAAAATATAAAAATCCTAAGATTCTAGGCCCTTTGACCATCTTTGACCATAGTTGACCAAGGGCTTATACTTGTGCCAATCCTGGAACTAGGTCTTACAATTTGGTCTAGATGCCTAAATGATAGATCTAACCTAATATAGATGTTCCTAGGACTTTGATGAATCATCATTTATTGTGGGCACTCCTGCACCATTTATGAAATCAAATCATAAGTGTGTGTGATCATAGATGGTGACCCAAGACATCATTAGGAGTCTCCCTCTAAGTGCACACGTGTTGATTCACTGTATGATGTTTGTACAATTCTCTTCAACCTATTTTGTAGGCTTCTAAACAACCAATCAATAGCATATGTTTCCATCAATGACAAACTCTGTCATGAATGCAACACACTACCAATATAGCATGCCTCTATCATTACTAGGATACTCCCCCATAGGAATACCATCAACATTCATGCTAACAGTCTGATGTCAACTAGAAGGGGACATCACATTTTCCCAATGGGGCTACTAAGGAGGTGGAGTCAACCTATTTTTAGGTGGAATATGTTTTGGTGATCTTGGTAAGGATTTGGTTCATTTTGTTTCCTTCCTCTTTCATGGTTCCTATAGAGGTGGTGGCTTTCTCTATGAAAGTTGTTTGTAACATTATGTGGTCTTCTCTTCTATGTGGCTTCTTGGACATGGGATGGAATCATGTTTGACTCCCTAGTTTGATCTCTTCCTTTTCTCCTCCTATTGAGGTGGAAAGGAGTTTTGTCAAGGGGGATTCAATTTTTTGTTGGAGTGTTGCCACGGGTTTTTATTGAATGGCTTTGAGCACCATTTTAAGATCTAATATGAAAGTTTGGGGAGCCTTGCAAAACCCATTTAGCCCCCGTGTAAATTTTCCCCACCACTATGGGTCGTGTGTTGATTGCTTCTTGTTCTGCAATAGCCTTTTGGTTGTATGCTATTATTGGCCTTTTGGCCTTTGTTGTAAATGGCTAGGGGTGGTCTCTTGTTCTCTTAGTAGAATTTTTTAGGAGGGATAATAACTATTTTTAGTGTGTCATTAATGATTTGTACTTGCAATGACTAACACCTTTGTTAATGTGCTTCCAATCTCTTTGATGCATTTGGGTTATGATTGTGTAAAGGTCAAAACCCTTGTTATGCTACTAAACTAAATAAGAAATTGTAATAATGACCCTTGGTTAGTAACTTGGTATTGATTTTATTTTTTCTTCATATAAATAATAATTTTTAGATAGATGAACATATCATATTATGACTAAAATAACAACCCTTTGTTATTACTAATTTTTTTCCTTCACATAAATAATAGGTTTATTATTATATTGTAGCACATCACATATGTTGATAATAGATCTACTTCATGGAATGCAAATAAAATGACCAAAACTAATTAATATGTTCTAGTTTAACTTGCTCACTGATGTTTGTCCACATCAATTGTCACACTGACTATTTCTATAGCTTAATAAATCATTCCAATTTAGGAATATTATCCTTGTAACCTTATCAAACCATGAAAATGGTAGAAATTTTGTTCTACAAATCTAAATTCTTGCACAACATAGGCCGAGTTCTCTATATCATGACATATCTCTAGATCTAGACCTATTCCTTAGTGAACCAATTCTTTGGCTTGCCTATGTATACCATTAAGGGAATCAAAGGCTCCATAATTCACACACACAATATTAAAAATATTTAATCCTCATAGTTGGGATGTGATCTCCAATCTCTCTTTTAAATCACAACCATCAATTGTTCTTAAACTTAGAGAAATATTTATGTGAAATAGTACGATAACATGTACATCCCATGAAAATGTTAATAGAATGTTAACAAAATTTTTGATGAACACAAAAACACATGGTGGCCAACTCATACATACATTATATATACTTATAGTAAACAATTTACAATTGAGTGGATGTGAGCCTACTACCTACATTTTCCTATTATTTGGCTCACTAACACATTAAGCCTTTACAATAAGGTCACATTAGAAAAAGGAGTACTCATGCATCTCATACTACATCATGTCTCCATCATCATTCTATTTTGTAACTATCTATAGTGAGAAGACATGCATCCCATAGTACCTATCATCACTGACAAGGGAATAATGTAACAAGTCACAACTTGTTGAAATTTTGATATGGCAGATCCTAAGATCTATTGATTGCATGCTACTTGTAAAATTAGCCCAACTTGGTATGGTTTAGCTCATGTCATCTATCACTTGACTAAGCCCTATCATATTATGGGTAGCTCTTGCCATCTATTAATTATCTATTGTTAGTGACAACTAATTAAACCCTAGGATATAATGGTTAGCTCTTGGCATTTTTCATTTGCATGCTATTGTTGAAAGTTGGCTAGATTGTACCTATAGAAAACTCTGTTCCAACATGTATAGTTATCTTATAGCTTGATAAACATAATGCATATGATTTATGGTTTTACTTCACCTAGGACTAGCAGTTGTGGTATCAAAAACCTAGGTAGGTTTAACAACTACAATAGTAAGAATCATAAATCAAGCAAGACACAATTCTAATAGTATACACATTCCTTTTGATATACTAGTGCCTATACTAAACTATTGAGATCGATATACTAGTGAAAGAATGTTTACTCCCTATAAAAATTGGTATCTTTTAGCATCCATCACTTACACACTACTAGTGAAAGTTTTTAGCATCTATCCATTAACCTTCACATGTCCCATTGTCTTTGAGAGTCAATTGACCAATAAGAAAACAATGCATTGAGCCTACCTAAACTATTTTACAATTGAACCCATATACATAAGTGATGTATAACTCGTAAATTAAGTAATCTCAATGAAAATATACTTCTCACTTACTGTTTAAAATATTACAAGGGAAACACTTTTCTAATCAATCATAAGTTTTTCTTCTTTATCAAGCTTAGTTATGTCAAGTTCTTGGTTTATAGATTTCTTTAATTCATGAATTTTCATTTTCCTAGCTATTTTACTAAGTAACACCTCAAGTCTAATGTTAACTAGAGATTAGTCCCATTTGACCCCATCATCAAAATGTTCTTAAGGGAGTCTACAATGCATTTAAGATATAGTCTAGAAGTGATTATTTGTTGGAACTATAAATTATAATTAGTAATACTATTTATATTAGAGCATTTAAAAAGGTTGCATTAAGGGTTTCATGGGGAAAATATTCATGTATATCACATGTGATATTACTTATTCAATAGCTTCTAACTTAAAACACACGTGTTGTTTCTAAGACCTTGGAGTATGTGGGAACTATGATGAGGTTTACCACCTTGCATTTCCATATCCTAATTATTGTATAAACATTTCCATTCATTATAATTTATCATTAATTAAGTAATATTGTTAATTTTAAGTTGCTTCTAATCAAGTATGATAGATCAACATTATATTAATTATACTCTAATTTTAAATTAGCATTATTAATTTAAATCTCATAATATCAATAACTTAAAAATCTCTAAATATAACTATCAACTTTAAAATCCACATAGGCCTCTTATAAAGTAATACATCTCACTTCATTAATTCATTGATACAAAGCTTGTGGGAGATTCACCTCTAAAGCAATACCTTATCACATGCATACATTTTGGGAGTTTTTAAATAACTAAGTTATGACATAATATCTTGATTCAATATTAGAGGGAAGGTGATCATTTAAGTAATATAATACAAGTATGGAGTAGGGGTTAGGAAGCATGTCTAGTAGAAGGGAGAGGACTTATAAGTGGCATTATAAACCTCTTCAAACCAATTTGAATAGGTTAATTAGAGAAAAATACCATTCAACATGCTAGTCTTGCTATGGTTTTGGAACTCTCTTTTTCCCTACACCACATGGACTTATACTGTGTCAAAGTCTCCTAATCTCTCACGAACATACTTAATCCCAATTGTAATGTAATTAATAAAGAAAATAATGTTGACACCACAATTGTACATATTCAATACTGTGGAGAAGGTAAAGTGCACCAACCTTGAGATTGGTTGAAGTCTCAAGGGATGAACTATCCCTTGCACCACCTCACTTTACTAGCACTTTGGTGAACTAGGGGGTCAAGACACTAAGTTAGATAAAAGGAGTTTTAATGAGCTATGATAGTAGATGTGAATGCATTAAGATGACTAGATCAATTAAGATATTAAATGTAAACAACTAAAGGAAACTAATAGATAAAAGTATTCTAATCATAGGGATTGAAAAAGCACATTACAAAAACTAAACTCTAAACTCTGCCTTGGACACCAGCACATAAACCAAACTTTGAACATTGTCTTGGATACCAGTATGGGTCGAGGATGAAAACAAATATATAGGATGAATGCATGGCATGCATTCGTCCCATATGAATAAAGTAAAAAGAACAACTAAAAAAATGAGGAAATTAATAGAATGATAGAAATTGTTTAGGGGAAAATGACATCAATGAGTCTAACAATGCAAACTAGGTATATCAAGTTTAACACTTTCTCCCTAATCCATTCAATACAAGAGAAAGAGGGGCTTCCAAGAAGAAATCTCAATATGACCTAGGTTAGATTAACAAAACCTAAAGGTGATAAGAGATGCAAATGCTAAACCCAAGTTATATTAAGGAAGTACACTAGCAAGGCCTCTTTCATGTAATGTAATTCGATTAAAAATATGTAATGAAGATGACAAAAATTGGAACAATTGATTATGCAAGATGTGTAAGATGAATCTAGGAACCAAGTGAATGCAATCAACCCAATTAAGATGTGAGAATAGATTATCCTACCAGATAAAACAAATGATAGGGTACTTACCTCAAAATGTGTGATGGAATGTTCTTTTTTATTCTAAAAATAGAAAATTTGGACCTGTAGCTAGATTTCTGACTGCGGATCTCTGATCACGGTTGAAAACCCAAAAAATACTAAAAATCTCAAGCTGTCAAAAATAGGTCAACCATGTCACCCTGTTTTAGAATAGGTTGACCAAAGTCATGTATTACTGAGGCACTTTTCTGAAGTTGACTTGGGTTCTCCTGGTAGCTCTCAGTCTGTAGCCTCCAAATCTATAATTGTCCAACTGATAACCTACAATTTTTTTAAGAAAATATGTGTCTGGGTGGCTATAAAGGGGTTTGCCTTAGTCAACCCCCCATTTTGGTGATTTTCACCTCCACAAATAGCCATTTAAGAAAATGTTATGAGTGTATGCAGTGCTTGTGAATCCTAGATTATAGATCTAGAATGTAAAAGTTATAGAAATGCTAAGAATCTACTCTATAAGTGAAACCCTAGCATGTATGTGTATGTATGAATGTGCAAGATATAAAGAGACAAAGATCAGATTTGAACATAGCATATAAATATACCAAGCCCTCAAGGCTAAAGTACTCTAACCATCCTCATGATCCCCTTGCATCTCCATGATGTCATGTAATTGCTTGAATGCTTGAATTATTGATGAAGTCCTCACTTTGCAATGAAAGAAAAAGATCTAGCACTTAGTTTCCACCTTGAAATTGTTTTATGCCAGATTGAGGTGTGCACACATGCTTGTACCTTGCTTTCATCATCCATCATTATGTCATCCTCATTGAAAAATAAGGCTTTGAGTACCATTTTAGAGTGAATTTCCAAAATTACCCCCACAAGAGACAACTGTAGTGAGCGGGAATTATCAGAACTTTAAAAATAGGTCTGGGCCCAATAATCTCCAACCACTTGGGAATAGGTCATAAGTCGACCTATTCCCCGAGGTGCTAGGATCTTTGGTTTATGACCCAAATTCCAAATCGGCAGGGATTCCATGTGTAATATGTATTGGGGTTTGATAATCCAAAGTTAAATTCATGAGAATGGGGCCTAGAAAGAGGTGACTGCCTAGAAATTAGATCCTACCTCAGCCTATGAATGAAAAACAAGGAAATCTAGGAGGAAGTGTTAGGTCCTCAATTTCACCTAGGAGAGAGAGAAAAAGGGAAAGGGTGTGTTCTCAAAGTGCAATTGTGAAATACAAAACATACTAAAGAGGAGCTAAAAGGTCATAAATTAAAGTGCATCCAATTTAAGATGGTACATTTAGCACCCACTTTAGCGGTATATGACACTATATACATATGCAAGCTAAAGTAAGAAAAGCATATATAATTGAAAAAGGATATGGCTAAGTCCTCATGCGTAATTCCTACAAGAAAACATTAGTAACCACATCTTGCAAAACCACAAGTTAGTGATAATAAAAAACACCTAGGTCTTACTATAGAAAATTGAAGAAGTTCACGGGTAGCTATTTGCCCCCTTGTTTCGGCTTGCTTAAATGGAAAAAGGTGAAATAGGGTATCATGTTTATGGCTACAAACTGAATAAAAGAGGTGAAGAAATATAACCTTTAAATCCATTCAAGATGACTCCTAAATGTTTTCAAAGGTACTTGGACAACATGGTAACTGAATCATGATTTTGATGCCTGTAGCAACATGCAAATAGGATCTATCGAGCTCAAGATATGATCAAAAGAGAAACAAAATAGACTAACATCCTAAATAAAAAATTTAGAAAGTAACCTAATTAATAGCATATATAAAGAAAATTCACCTTTGTAAGAGCTCATTTTGAACAATTTCTTGAATGTGAATCAAGAAGAAAAAGAAAGATGCCAAGGAGAGAGGAACTATCACTGACACAGATGGAGATGCTTCGATTGGTAGTGGCAGAGGGCACAAAGCTAGAGGAGGTATGTCTTGATGCCTGTTGCTTGTTTCCATTAATTTTCCTTCTATTTTACTACTTTTAATAGATGTAGGAAGTTGTACACATTGTAGGAAGTTGTTTTTTCTTTCTAGGTTAGTAAGTTGACCTATTCCTAGGAATTTAACCTATTCCTCAAAGAGGAAGTCGACCTATTCCCAAAAAGTCAACCTTTTACTAAGAAGTCAACCTATTCCCTAGATAGGTCAAATTGCACAATTTTTAGTTAAAATTTGTTGTATGATTGTTGAGTACTAATTTGAAACTTTCCATGTTGCCATTGCAGGAGCTGTCAGTGATGATGGAGCAGTATATGTAAAACATTATGATATACATTTGAAAGCACATAGGAGAGATAAATGCAATAGGTATACATGTAATGAGAGACACCAGACTCTATTGGATAGCTTGAATTCCTCACATCCAATTTTGTAGGGCCGTACTTTTGGCATTGATGGAGAGATGGGATGAGGACACATGTGAATTCCATCTACAAGTTGGAGAGATGACAATGACACTAGAGGATGTGTATCATATCCTACACTTTCCAGTCTATGGATTGATGGTAAGACCTTAGGTTAATCATTCTCTAGAGGAGATCGAGAGAGATTTTGAGTACTGTATGGGTCTGCCATATAGAGTTAGAGAGAGACTTGATCAGGTGATCCTGAAGGGTATCTTACTAGGGTGGACTCCATTTCTCAAATGGCTCATACTTTGTACTATGGCCACAACAATGATGCCAAATACAAAGGGTACTATCTTCTGCACTCCTCTTACACATGTGGCTTGACACATGGAGAGAGAGTCTATAATATATGCATGGGGACAAAGTATGCTTGTAGACCTCTATTACGAGCTTGAGAAGTTTTCCATTTATCATAGATATAGCCACACTATGTGCATGCTCCTACAAGTATGGGCCTTTGAGGATTTGACATGCACATAGCCTATTGGATGTCTCATAGACATAGTGGCTGAGTTACTGAGAGCATTTTCATATCCATTGGGTTACACATGGTAGTTTGGAGATCCTTTGTACTAGAGGGTTAGATCAGATCGACTTACATGTATGGATATTGTATGGAGGCCCTAACATCACATGATAGCATGGCTAGACACACCAGCACAACTAAGATGGATGTAGAGACAAATAATTCTAGAGGGAATTCATGATTACATAGTGAAGCCCTACTATTATGAGCGAGTGATGAGAGAGTTCAGTTTGCAATAGGGTCCACCAGCACAAGTGCCTATGTACACTCATGGGAGAAGACATATGGAGAGGCTAGGGGCTATACCTTGACTGACCATTGATGACATAGAGATGATAGATATTGAGGGTCCAGATGATATTGATGTCATTCCTATAGTTGGGGATGTAGGGGTACCTTGAGACTACTTACAATACATCAGTGTTTAGGACTTGAGACCTATATTCCCAGATGACTATTTGATTGGAGATCTAGACCCTTATTTTACGTCTCCGTGTAGAGAGGAGGATGAGGATGAAGAGGAGGAGGAGGAGGAGTTGGAGGAGGAGGATCCAACACTAGGAAGAGAGGCCATAGAGATAGAGGGTGTTGGCTGTTCCTTTTCTTTCTACTTGCAAGTTTACACTATAATTGACAAACTAATGTCACTGACTCTATCACCACTCCAAAGTTTGCAATGAAAAGGGCCAATTAACAAGGATCAACAAGGATCCTCCTACACTTTGAGCCTAGATGCTCAGGCGTGTGTACCCTTGATTCACTTCTTGAAAGGAATCACTAAATATTATGCATTTATACCATTTACAAACTGATTTTAAAGATTTTATCATTTATATTTGTGATTGATGATGATGAACTACTTCTAGAGAATGAATCAGTGCCTTAACCTAGGGCATAGAGTCACTCAATAACATATATCAACTAAAAACCCTAACTCAAACACTCTTGAACTCAGAATAAGTGCTTTGCCTATTATCCCTCTCACTCCCAAACCTGATCATGAAATTCCTATCCAACCATGAACTCACTGAAACTACCTTAAAGACTTTAATCCTAACTTTGTTAGGAACTCAAAGATAATTCCACAATATTCTTTGTCTACCATACGCTAACTCACTTTGTGACATTAACATATATGAGCCCAAGATCAAAAACAAGAAGACAAACATAAATCTAAGATTGGAATTCAAGTGTATTCTCATTAAAATCTACAGAATCTATACATTACCAAAACAACACAATGTTAGGAAACAAACCCAAAATTCAGGCTCTCCTTGTTTAGTCTTTTACATTGACTATCAACATAACATCACCAACAACCAAAAAAAGTAAAAATAGTTGCAATATATACCACTAGTCATCTTAGAATCCCAAAAATCAAGATGCAACAAGCTGTGGATGACTAGGGAAAGGGTTTTACCTACCAAGCCAACTAAATTTATTCAAGAAGTTATTACATTGGAGGAAAAATAGGCGGTCAGATCCAAGAATGATCTTCATTAATGAGAAATCTCTAAGTAATGTATCGAAGATCATCAATCTACCATGTTTATCAATCTGATCATTCATTTACAATCATGGCTCGAGCAACTCTTTACCCACTCCTTCATGGTACAGTCCCTCTGTAATCAATCATCCAACTCTTTGGACCATGCCGTGATAGTTGACAAAATCAAATCTACCAAATCCAGCCACTTTAGCATTAAAAACCAGTCCTTAGTTGCTGAGAAACCCTTAAAATATTCAAATCTGGAAGAAATGGCTACTTGCATGGCGCGAGATAGGCGATCAACGGTCAACATTCAAATTAGGACCTACTTTAAAACATCACCGTTAGATCCTTCCACTTTTCCTGGGTTTTAGCTTAACTACATAGGAATCTTGGTTTACATTTTTCCTCAGTCATGAGATTGCTAGACATTTTATTTAACCTTAATTACACTTAGCGATTTAGTGACTGTAGTCTCATAATCTCATAGTTATCTCTTTAATTGCCAAACCCTTAAGAGATCACGTGACTGAAGAAATTCTCAATCACGAGATAGAATCACTAACTGCATCATTATCGGGAGACCATGCAACTACAGGGAGAGCTAATTGTCTTGAATCCCTTTGACTTTATTTGGAGATCACGTGACTAAGACCATATTCTCAATCACTGAATTGACTTTCTTCTTTCTCTAATCTGGCGATTACAGGAAACCTTTAATATTTCTATCTAGCGATCGAACGACTATAGTTATTTCAGTCACAGAATAATATTTTCTCTTTTACGCGATCACATGACTGAGATGCATATCTGGAGATCTAGCGACAAGCTTGGAGTCTCTTAATCACTAAAATATTTTGACTTTTCAAATTTCCTCCTGAGATTACGTGACCACCATTGATCTTTACCTTCTCTTCATCCTACGATCCATATTAAGTTGCGAGAGATTTTTGACTTAACTATTTGATTCAGTGACTAGGAGATAACCGTGTCACTGAATCACTAGAGGTTTATTATTCAACCACCAGAAACCTAAGATTCTAAGACCACATAGTTGCTAGATTGCTGAATCAAAAACTTAACCACCAGGGCACATATGATGTTAACCCTTCCTAATCCAACACTATCTGGAGACTTGGTGACAAAGAGTTTCGTTGAATCCCATAACCTTTTCATTAATTGGGGTTAAGTCCTAAGAACATGCGACTGAGACAAATCTCCAAGTTGTAGAAAGATTTCTTAACCTTGAGTTAGATTCAGAGACTAGCTATTGACCATTGATCTTCAATTCTATCTTGTGGCCATCGACGGTTCTCACTCAATCTCAGAATGTTAGATAACTTAACTATTAAATCTTGAGATTGAGTGACTGAAGAAATTTATAACTACCCACCAAGTTGCTAAGTGTTTGGCACTTAACTACTGGAATTGAGAGACTGCGAGACTACCCTCAGTCGCTAAATCACTGAATCTTTTATAATCTCTAAGCATACTGAGATCAACAACTGTCATTATACCACTGACTTAAATATCATGCATCTTATCCAAGTGGTATAATGACAACCATAGGATCAACATGAGCTTTAACTCACTCCATAGACTGAAGACCTTAGGCCCACTGACAACTGCCAACTCACTATCCTTGACCAATCAGAGAATTTGGACACCTCAGCATCATCTAACATTGGATCCACCTGTACCATCCTCATGAAGTGGGCCAACCATCTCATGACTCAACAACTAAAACTCCACCACATGATCCTGATTTGATGATAGTCGCTAGATCTCTAAACCTTATGCTGACTTTGACTTTTCTCAGGAGATCTGGTGACTGAGGCCATCTTGAAAATATTGATATAGTGGTCACCAAATCTTGGAATAAAATCTAGAGACCTGGTGACAAAGAGCCAATCGCTGAGTCGCTGAACCAAAATACTAACCACTTGTATATTCAGAGACCTGGTGACTAAGTACCAGTGGAGTCACTGAATGTCATTTTCAACTGTTGAGATCTAGCGACTAACCGCCCACTAGGTCGCTAGGTGTTAATGGGGAACCACCAAGAAACAAGAGACTACGCAACCAATGCATTCGGCCAATTGCCAGTTGAAGGCTTAACTGTGACAATGAATTGGTAGATTCAGTGACCAAAGAGAAACATGACCAAGGGACTACATAGTCACCATTTCACTAAAAGACTTAAGGACAAGGAAATGCATTGCGTGATTCAGTGAAGACTGGGAAAATGACCACGTGCAGAAAGGGGACTTAAGTGACTTGAAAAAGTAACAAAGAAATAGACCAAGGCCAAGATAGATTAGGGTTTAACCCTCCAATGGCTAGAAATATGAGTGTAGACCTAGGGTTCAAGCCAAAGACAAAGGAAACCTTGCAGGGACCAGAGAGGAAAATATAGCCATGAAAATTTCTTGCAGGTGCTAAAAGTGGCTTTGTTTGGGGATGTATGCCTCTTGCAGGCATGGCAAGGATTTAGAATCTCAGGTAGAAGTAGACCACCCATTGGAAAAGGCATGAACAACAGAGAGCACAGGAAAAAACCGTACAAACTAAGACAAAAATAAATAGGGAGTAAGCACACTTCTACAAAATTTACAACATGTACAGACCTAACTACTATTCATGGAAATAAAAATACCTTCAATTGAAGTATTTTTTTAAGAACTATCCATAAACTAGCAATTCTTAAATATCACCATTTAATTCTTTAACAATATAGGAATCTTGTCCCCATCTTTCATGGATCTGATATGGTCCTAGCCAGATTGGATCAAATTTTCCATGTTTGGCTTTATCTTCCAATCTAGCATTCCAGATTAATACCAAGTCATCAGGTTCAAACTTCTTTTCAACAGTCCTTTTGTCATATAGATTCTTGACCTACAATTGCAACTTGGCATTTCTTGAGGCTGATTCTCTTCTAGTTTCATCCAACCTGATGAGATCTTCAATTCTTAATTGCATTTCATCATCTATATCATCATCATACAATTGAACAAACTTATACATTTCCAATAAGTTGTTCTAAGGCATCCTTGCATGTATCCCATATACTAAGTCAAGTGGTGCACAACCAATTGCCTTCTTCACAGTTACCCTATCAGCCCATACAGCTAATGGTAACTTTGAATTCCATGCTCTTTTATTCTTATCAAGGATTCTCTTGAGGATTTTCATTAAACTCTTGTTAGATGATTCTGCCTGTCCATTTCCCTGTGGATGATAAGGTGAGGAATATGACATCTGAATTCCTAGACCTTTGCAGAAATCTTTGTACTTAGCAGACCTAAAGCACATTGCATTATCACTGACTATCATTTCAGGGCAACTAAACCTTGTAACAATATTATTCAATAAAAAATCAGTGACCACCTTACTAGTTGTATTTCTTGTAGGGATAGCCTCTACCCACTTAGTGAAATAATTAGTAGCAACTAATATCCAAGAATGTCCTCCACTAGACTTATTTGGTATTTCTCCTATGAAATCTATTCCCCATTGTTGGAATGGAGCTTGCACTTCTAATGGCCTCAAGGGCACATTGCCTAAAAATTTAAGCTTACCAGAGAATCTTTGACAAGCATCGCACCTCCTTACTAGTTGCTCTACATCTTTGAAGATTGTGGGCCACCAGAATCTTGCTATCAAGATTTTTTGAGCAGTGGTTTTACCCATGTAATGTCCTCCACAAACTCCCTCATGCATTTCTTTTAACAACTTGTCAGCCTGATTTTCATCAACACATTTCAAAAGTATGCAATCCAAATTTTTTCTATATAATTTGCATTTTATAATCACATACTTGATGGCCTATAACTTTAATGTCCTCTTCTTATTATCATCCATCCCTATTGGGCACTTAATATTTCTCAGGTAGAAGATAATATCTTGATACCAGATACAATCATCCATATCACAAGTATAATTAATTTCAGTCGAGTTTATCTGATTTGCATCAAGATTGGATTGAGCCATTAGTTTCTCCAATCCTTGTCCTCTGACCAATTTGGTAACTTGGATGTCAATATTGAATTCTTGAATTCTATTTATCCATCTGCATCTCCTTCCAGACACCTCTTGCTATGAAAAAATATCTTTTACTACAACACTTGGCACAAAAGAAATCACAATTGCTCCCATCAGATAGCATCTAAAAGCCTTGACAACCCTCACCAGTGCATATGCTTATTTTTCATTGATATCATATTTCAGTTCACCAGCCTGCAAAGATTTACTAAAAAATGCAATAGGCTGCTCACAACCCTCATTATTCCTTTGCAGTAAGACTGCAGCAATAGTATGGAAAGATGCAAAGGAAAAAATGTGCATTGGGATACTGTAATCAGGTGCTTTAAGCACAGGTGCATCTTTGATATCCTGCTTGATATTCTTGAAAGCTTCATTAGGCTCACCTTCCCATTTGACCGTAGAACCTTTCTTCAACATCTTGGATATTGGCCTAGTAACTTCAGCAAAATTTGTAACAAATCTTCTCAAGAAATTCACCTGGCCAAAGAAAGAGTGAATTCCTTTAACACTTTTTGGTTTAGGGATTTTTTCAATAGCTACCACCCTCTCTGGATCAATTCTTACTCCTTGCTTCCCAACTAGGTGACCAAGCAATTTGCCTTCAGTCACACCAAATGCGCACTTCCTTGGATTTAATGAAATACCATATTCCAAAGCTTTCACAAATATCTTCTCAAAATGAAAGTAGTGATCCTCTTCTTTCTTGGAATATGCAGTTAAATCATCCTGATAAACAACAAGGAAATCATCTATAAAATCTGCAAAGGCAACATCCATTGCCCTTTGAAAGGTTGCACCAGCATTTGTGAGACCAAAAGGCATTCTCACATAAACATATGTCCCCCAAGGTGTAGTAAAAGATGTCTTAAATTGTTTTGATTCTTTCACAATTACTTGATTATAACCAGAGAAACCATCCATCATACACATTAATTCAGATCCAGTCACTCTTTGTAGCATAGCCTGCATATTAGGCAGACACTAGTTATCCTTCAATGAGCTAATGTTCAAATTTTTGAAATCCACACAAAGTCTGATGTCACCATTTTTATTTCTAACAGGGACCAAATTTGAAACCCAGGAAGAATGCCTAATGGGCTTGATAATTCTAGCATCTCTTAGCTTCATTAATTCTTCTTGCATTTTAGGTGCCAAAGTAGGATTTATAGGCCTTTGTTTTTGCCTAAAGGGTTTGGCATCTTCTTTCAGAGGAATAATATGCTAGAACAAGTCTTCTCTATAAACCTTTAGGTCATCATATGACCATGTAAAAACATGCCTAAATTTTCTTAATAACTCAATCAAGGACTTCCTTACCTTGTGAGACATTTCTTTACCAATGTAGACCTTCTTAGGTGCCTCTTGTGTACCAAGATTTATTTCTTCCAAATCAATTTGGTCTTCCCTTTTAGCACCTATCTGAACTCTATCATGATTATCAAATACATTTTCTAGAACAACAAGTCCCTTGGGAACCTTGCTAGTTTTAAGTTGTAGGACTTCATTACCAAGGATAACCTCCTTTCCTTTTGTAATCTCAACCAAGGCTGAACAATCTAACTCCTGACCATGATATTGGTCTTCACAATTCATAAATCTCAAGATATCCTGGTCATCTTCAAAAACTTGCCAGTTCTCAACATTGTCTGGTATACTAGGCCTAGTCTGAATTTCAACTTTAGAGAGGCCAGAAAAAGTAATATCACTAGGATTAATTGCTATATTGGCTAACAAATCAGCCATCTTTCTTATTACTTCTATCCTTCCATGCAATATGGAAGGCATCAAAATGCTCAATCATATCCCACACAACATTCCTATATTGCTTCAACCTTTTGTTCTTTGAAGCATACACTGATCTTATTTGGGACACCACTAACTCAGAGTCCCCAATAACTTTTATACATTTAATTCCATGCTTGTGTGCCAATCTCAATCCTAGCAATAATGCTTCATACTCTGCTATATTATTGGTACAAGAGAAATTCAATGTGAAATAAAACTAGTAAGTGTTCCCACTAGGAGATATGAGTAAAATACCTGCTCCCACTCCATCTTTGAAGCTAGCACCATCAAAGTACATCACCCACAAATCACTCTTCACAGACTTAGATCCTATCTCTTCAGCAATACATGGCAATACAGGCTCCTTCCCAAGTAAAGTGACCTCAGCTCTAAAAGCATTGAAATCAGTATCTACAAAGTAGGTAACCTCATTATCAATATTATTTTCAATCATATAAGTTACCCTTGGTTCCCTTTCAATCCTAATGGATTGACCATCAAAATTGAAAATTGCAAAAGACAAATCACACTGCAAACTTCCACCCATGGTGGCACTCCATTTCCTAGATAATAGCATCTTGTAATGAGCTGGAATGTCTACTACTAACACACTCATAGTCAATTCTTTCTCTAGATAGGCTGCCAATCTATATGGCATTGCATTTATAGTCCCAATGAATGATACTTCTCTCTAATCCATTGCATAACATCTGCCTTGATTTGTATCAACTTTGAGGCCTAAATTTTCCATAATTTTGAAAGGCATGACAGTATTGGAAGCACCTGAATCAATCATACAATTTCTTAATTTCATCCCATTCACAATGATACTCAGAAAGAATGGGTCTATGTTTTCAAGGCTAGCATTGATAGAATTGTCCAAATATATAGGTGGTATGTGAGATACCAATCCTTGGACCTCCACTTCTTTCAAAACTTTATCCTGAGGTTCATTGCATGCAACATCAGTATCATGGACATTATCTACCCATGCAAGAGCCCTATCCTTATGTTCAGGGATCCTTAACAATTCTGACAATGGAACCTTGATAGTTATCTAAGACAACACAACCGACATGTCATTAGGGATAGAGGGAGGAAACTCAATTTGTTCTACCTTGGTGTCCTTCTATTTATCTAGTATATTGGTTGTAGCTGTGACCTTTACCTTTTTAGCTCTAGCCATTGTGCCAACTAGCTTTTCCACTTCACTTTGATGGTTTTTGTCTCAAACAACAAAAATATTTTCAGCTTCAACTCCCTTAGGTTTCAACTTCTTACCTTTCACATTTTTGAACCTCACTAAATGATCATCCTTTGATCTATTTCCACTGAGTTCCCTAGAGTTGGTGTTCTTTATAAACATTCTTATAGCTTTTCCACTAGTACCATTTGCTACCATGCCTCTAGTTTGTACTTGGGCTATCATTTCTATAGTAATTGTATCCATTTCTTCCTTTGAAGGTCTTCTCAAATTTACTATTTCTGAGGAGGAATTCATGTTACATATCTTTTCATCAATGTCATCATTATCAAAAAAAACCTCCTGATGGAAAAGTGCCCTATTGCATCTTTTCAAACACACATCTACTTCTTCATCAATATCAGAATCATCTTCATATCCTAAATATGAAGTTGCCATGTTGCATCCAATGTCATCATGATTTTCTTCTTGATCTAACTCCTCATTGTTATCATCTTGATATGCTGACATGGATTGTGCAACCACACAATGCTCTGTAGAATGATGGGACTGGCATGCTATGCACCATGGTGCATTCTCTATAACATTTACAGGGGGATTTTGCAAAGGATCAGGGACAAATTTATCATTATTTCCTCTTGCAGTAGGGACAATAGGCTTGCCATCCTTCCATTGGGTGTTGTAGGGATAATTTTGCAATCTATTCTACCTACTAAAATGGTTGTTGAATTGAGGCTTTTCATTGGCAGGAGCATTATTAGTTCTATTAGTAGGTGCTTTTAAATCCTTCAATGTATTCAACACCTTATCCAATTTATCTTCCTCTTGTTTCTTGCTTCCAACATTTCTCTCATTATCCCATTTATACTTCTTGTCTGCAAACAACTTTGGATCATCTCTTTTTCCACCCAATCTTCTTGATATTTTCATATTGTTTTCAATATTGACAGCAATCCTAAAAGCATCTCTAAGAGTTATTGGTTCATTTTCTCTTAACAAATATCCTATCTTTCCATCAAAGGCATTGAATTATGTGGTCAAACAAACATTATCATCTAGCCTCATGACTTGAAATAGCTTATGCATACCCTTCTGAAATCTCATATTGAACTCAGCTGCAGATTCATTTTGATTTTTCCTTATAGTGTTGAACTCATTCAACATGAAGCTAGTATTAGGGCTATCAACATATTATTCTTTAAAACACTTCTCAAAAGTATCCCAAGTATCAATACATTGATTAGGGAGTCTCTTAAACCAATCTCTAGCATCCTCCACCAGAGATTGAACAAATAATTTCATGACTACATCCTCATGTTCTATCTCATAATCATTTAGCATATCAACAAATAACCTAAGATGTTCCTCACAATTAATGGTATTGTTACCAGAAAACTTAGGTACCTTATCTCTTATATCAGTTGGAAAAGCATTTGGGTAGCTAGGTATTCCATCAAAACTAATTTTCCTATAGCCTTCTAGTTGCATAGGTCTCCTTTGAAAACTTGAACTAGTGATCACCTTAGGGTCAATGTTTAAATTTACATTCCCATCTATTTGTGCATTTGACTATTGTTAGGGTCAATATTTATCTTGGCAAATGAAGAAGGAAGTGAACTCTTAGTAGTAACATTACCAAGTGAAACAACATTAGAAGTTGTTGATGGCATACCTAGTTCATCAGTAGTGGATGGCATAAGAGGTCTTGGAGATGAAGCCTTCAAGAACTGGATCTTTCTTCTTTTTTCTACAATGGAGGCCTCAATTTCAGCCTTCTCTAATTCTCTTGCTAGGTCTTCATATTCCTTTCTTCTTCTTTCCATCTCTGTATCCTTATTTGAAATGGGTGGTGGGACCTTTGGTATTGTCAATTGTTTTCTTGTTTGGTGTCCCACCATCTTTTTCTTTCCTTTTTCTCCAATAGCAATAGCAAGCTTAGTGATCTCATACCCATCTTCATCTTTAGGGAGGGAAGCATAACTTTGAACCTGTCTAACCACAGGGCCCTCTTTATCAAACTCATGGTCTTGCAGTAAGTGTTCCTGCTCACTTCTCAAAGCATCAAGATCACCAAAGACATCATGCTGCAAAGTCTTAGGAGCAGAGGCAAGCATCTTGTTTCTCTCCTTCAACTCATTAATCTTTCTAAGAAGAGATTCTCTTTCTATTAGAGCATTCACTTTCTCAGCTTCTCTCTCCATTTGTAACCTCTTGTGTATGGCATCCCGCTCTGCCAACTGTAACCTTAGTGCACTTAGGTCATCTGGGTCTATCACAATATCCTCAGAACTTGATGAAACATCCATATTAGTAAGGTTTTGATATGGGAAATGGACCTGTCTTGGTCTCACGGGTTGCCTTCTAAACATATCCTCATTAGGATCTAAATTCGGTCCAAAACCCCTTTCTCTGGCTCGTACATCCTATCTGACAGGTAATGAACCTTTATCTTGAAATACTACCTGTGGGGTATCATAAAAAATTTCTTCAAAGTAGCCACTATCTGATTTAGAACTTTTGTATTGTGAATCTTCCTCATTAGAGGATGCATGTGGTGCTCTATTTCTAGTATTTCTTTGTTCTCTCATGGGATCACTAGTGGATTCTCCATCTCTCCTGATCCAACTCTTCTTTTCTTATCTAGGTAACTGTTCCAGAGTAACCTCTAGATGCTTCTTGACAAAAGACCTGGTATTCCTTCTTTTGTCCATGATCTGCAGTCTATAACAATGGTTCTAATCCTTTTGAATCGCCACCCACCAAAGTGGGAAATCTCTACAAATCTTAGAGACAACAATTGAATACAATAGGAAAAAATAAGAGTCCACTTAATAATTTTATTCTCTAGACTCTCCCCAGCAGAGTTACCATTTTGTTGGCTATTCCTTTTCTTTCTACTTGTAGGTTTACACTATGATTGACAAACTAATGTCATTGACTCTATCACCACTCCAAAGTCTACAAGGAAAAGGGCCAATTAACAAGGATCAACAAGGATCCTCCTACACTTTGAGCCTAGATGCTCAAGCGAGTGTACCCTTGATTCACTTCTTGAAAAGAATCACTAAATATTATGCAATTATACCATTTACAAACTGATTTTAAAGATTTTATCATTTATATTTGTGATTGATGATGATGAACTACTTCTAGAGAATGAATCAATGCCTTAACCTAGGGCATAAAGTCACTCAATAACATATATCAACTGAAAACCCTAACTCAAACACTCTTGAACTTAGAATAAGTGCCTTTCCTATTATCGCTCTCACTCCCAAACCTGATCATCAAATTCCTATCCAACCATGAACTCACTGAAACTACCTTAAAGACTTTAATCCTAACTTTGTTAGGAACTCAAAGATAATTCCACAATATTCTTTGTCTACCATATGCTAACTCACTTTGTGACATTAACATATATGAGCCCAAGATCAAAACAAGAAGACAAACATAAATCTGAGATTGGAATTCAAGTGTATTCTCATTAAAATCTGCAGAATCTATACATTACCAAAACAACACAGTGCTAGGAAACAAACCCAAAATCCAGGCTCTCCTTGTTTAGTCTTTTACATTGACTATCAACATAACATCACCAACAACCCAAAAAAATAAAAATAGTTGCAATATATACCACTAGTCATCTTAGAATCCCAAAAATCAAGATGCAACAAGCTACAGATGACTAGGGCAAGGGTTTTACCTACCAAGCCAACTAAATTTATTCAAGAAGTTATTACATTGGAGGAAAACTAGGCGGTCAGATCTAAGAATGATCTTCATTAATGAGAAATCTCTGAGTAATGTACCGAAGATCATGAATCTACCATGTTTATTAGTCTAATCATTCATCTACAATCATGGCTCAAGCAACTCTTTACCCATTCCTTCACAGTACAGTCCCTCTGCAATCAATCATCCAACTCTCTGGACCACGCCATGATAGTTGACAAAATCAAATCTACCAGATCCAGCCACTTCAGCATTAAAAACTAGTACTCAGTCACTGAGAAACCCTTAAAATATTCAAATCTGGAAGAAATGTCTACTTGCATGGTGCGAGATAGGTGATCAACGGTGAGCATTCAAATTAGGACCTACTTTAAAACATCACCGTTAGATCCTTCCACTTTTCCTCGGTTTCAGCTTAACTGCATAGGAATCCTGGTTTACATTTTGCCTCAGTCGCGAGATCGCTAGACATTTTATTTAACCTTAATTACACTTAGCGATTTAGTGACTATAGTCTCGTAATCTCGCAGTTATCTCTTTAACTGCCAAACCCTTTAGAGATCACGTGACTGAAGAAATTCTCAGTCGCAAGATAGAATCACTAACTGCATCATTATCGGGAGACCACATGACTGCAGGGAGAGCTAACTATCTTGAATCCCTTTGACTTTAGCTAGAGATCATGTAGCTAAGACCATATTCTTAGTCGCTGAATTGACTTTCTTCTTTCCTAGATCTGGTGACTACAAGAAACCTTTAATATTTTTATTTGGTGATCCAGCGACTATAGTTATTTTAGTCGCAGAAGAATATTTTCTCTTTTGGATGATCACGCGACTGAGATGCATATCTGGAGATCTAGCGACAAGCTTGGAGTCTCTTAATCACTAAAATATTTTGACTTTTCAAATTTCCTCCTGAGATTACACGACCGCCATTGATCTTTACCTTCTCTTTATCCTACGGTCCATATTAAGTCACGAGAGATTTTTGACTTAACTATTTGATTTAGTGACCAGGAGATAACTGTGTCACTGAATCACTAGAGGTTTATTATTCAATTGCTAAAAACTTGAGATTCTGAGACCACACAGTCGCTAGATTGCTGAATAAAAAACTTAACCATCAGGGCACACATGATGTTAACCCTTCTTAATCTAGCACTATCTGGAGACTTGGCGACAAAGAGTTTCACTAAATCTCATAACCTTTTCATTAATTGGGGTTAATTCCTGAGAACATGTGACTGAGACAAATCTCCAAGTCGCGGAAAGATTTCTTAATCTTGAGTTAGATTCAGAGACTAGATATTGACCATTGATCTTCAATTCTATCTTGTGGCCATTGATAGTTCTTGTTCAATTTCAGAATGTTAGATAACTTAACTGTTAAATCTTGAGATTGAGCGACTAAAGAAATTCATAATCACCCACTAGGTCACTGAGTGTTTGGCACTTAACTTGTAGAATTGAGAGACTACGAGACTACCCTCAGTCACTGAATCACTGAATCTTTTATAATCTTTGAGCATACTAAGATCAATGGTTGTTCTTATACCGCTAACTTAAATATCATGCATCTTATCCAAGTAGTATTATGACAACCGTAGTATAAACATGAGCTTTAACTCACTCCATAGACTAAAGACCTCGGGCCCACTGACAACTGCCAACTCACTGTCCTCGACCAATCAGAGAATTTGGACACCTCAGCATCATCTGACATCAGATCCACCTATACCATCCTCATGAAGTGGGCCAACCATCTCATGAATCAATGACTAAAACTCCACCACACGATCCTAATCTGACGTTATTTGCTGGATCTTTGAACCTTATGCTGACTTTGACTTTTCTCAGGAGATCTGGTGACTGAGGTCATCTTGAAAATATTGATATAGTGGTCACCAAATCTTAGAATAAAATCTAGAGACCTAGTGACAAAGAGCCAATCACTGAGTCACTAAACCAAAATACTAACCACTTGTATATTCAGAGACCTAGTGACTAACTACCAGTGGAGTCATTGAATGTCATTTTCAACTATCGAGATCTAGCGACTAACCACCCGCCAGGTCGCTAGGTGTTAATGGGGAACCGCCAGGAAACAAGAGACTACGCGACCAATGCATTCACCCAATCACCAATTGAAGACTTAACTATGACCAAAAATTGGGAGATTCAACGACCAAAGATAAACATGACCAAGGGACTAGATAGTCCCCAGTTCACTGAAAGACTTAAGGACAAGGAAACACATTGCGCGATTCAGCGAAGACTAGGAAAATGACCACGTGTAGAAAGGGGACTTAAGTGACCCAAAAAAGTAATAAAGAAATAGACCAAGGCTAGGAAAGATTAGTGTTTAACCCTCCAACGGCTAGAAATATGAATTTAGACCTAGGGTTCAAGCTAGAGACAAAGGAAAAACCCTGTAGGGACCAAAGAGGAAAATATAGCCATGAAAATTTCTTCCAGGTGCTAACAGAGGGTAGAGATGATGCACTAGTGACTGAGGCACCACCATCCCCCATAGCAATGAGGCCCCTACAATCTTGATCAATGCATGCTACAACAAAGATGCCCCCACCTCGGATCAAGAAGAGAGAGAGGAGATTCCAATCAACCCCTTCCCACAACATCCCTTTAGAGTATTGACCCTAGCTTTTGCAAGGAAGATCTAGGTATGATTAAAATTAAATTAGATTAAGTGAAAACCTTCATTTTTGAAATATATATAAATGACAAATAAAACATGTAACATGCAACCAACATAGAGGATTGGAGATCCTTCATGAGATATTTCCTAATGGGAATGGTCATATCATCCCAGATCCCTTCCTTATCATAGGTCTATTTCAAGGGGGTGCGAGATCTAAGGAGACATAGAGATATCTTCATGCCCATAGCAGTGAAGCTATAGTTGTAGGAAGAGAGAGTGGAGTGGCTAGAGTGTGAGCTACGAGAGAAGTGGGACAGATCTCATAGGCATTCATAAAGGAGATCATCATAGAGCCACACCCATGCTTCAAGCGTTCATAGAGCATCACCATCGTCCCATCCTGGGTCCAAGAGTTCTATCTCTCATCATCCTATGGACGATGCTTGATGTATTTATTTTGATATCAGACACATTTTACTTAGTGCCATCTTTGTATACCAAAATAGTTATATATATATGTATATGATGGACATACATGTTTCACTATTATGATTAATCTATGGTTAATAACATAAGAAAATAAAGGAAAAAAACATGAATTGATAACAAAACTATGCACTCACACTTTAAAGTATAACATTTGAAACATTTATACACCATATTTGAGAAAACTAAAAAAAAATACTCAAAAAGGAAAAGGTAATTACATTTACATAATGAAAAATTAAATGTAATAATGTCATAAATGGATAATATTAATAGGTTCCTTGAGAGGCACACCATTCATATCAACAATCTTATATGCTCCAGAGCCATACACTTTTGTAACAATGTAAGGACCTAGCGAAATAGGTGTAAAATTCCCTTTTTTACTAGGTGGAGCATTCACATTTCTCTATTTTTTGTAAAGGACTAAGTCACCCATCGAAAAGGAATGTTCAATCACTTTACCATTATATATTTTGTTAACAAACTTGTGATAGGCCATAATATGTTCTAAAGCATTAATACAATATTTTACTAACATCTCAAGTTCTTCTAAACATTGGTTTCTAAAAGTATCCTTATCGATTATGCCCATGAAGGAAACCCTTAAAGAAGGAATTTCTAACTCTAATGGCATAACTGCATCAGTTCCATAAACCAAATTATAAGGTGATGTTCTAGTTGTGATACAAACATTTTTTCTATAAGACCATAGTGCATAGGTCAACTACGTATGCCAATCCTTAGCATTTTTATCAATAGTCTTCCGAAGGATTTGTTCAATAACCTTATTAGAAGCTTCAACTTGACCATTATATCAAAGAAAATAAGGGGTAGAGAATCGTTGATGTATACAATATTTCTCCAAGAAAACTTTAACTTATTTTCTCTTAAATTGAGCTCCATTATCAGAAATGATCTCCATGGGAATACCAAATCGAGCAATAATATGTTGAAGAATAAAATCACAAATAACTTATTTTGTAGTCAAATGAAGAGGAACAACTTCAACCCACTTAGTAAAGTAGTCAGTGGCTGTAAGGATATAGGTGTGTCCTTTAGAAGAAAGGGGATAAATATTTCCAATGATATCTAAACCCCAAACACTAAAGGGACAAGGAGGCACTTGTGAGTGCAATGCATAAACAGGAGCATGTATCAAATTTTTATGATGTTGACACCAAGGACACTTTTTGACAAGGGAAAAGGAATCTTGTTCCATAGTTTTCCAATAGTATCCCATGCAAAGGAGTTTTTTTACTAATGATTTTCCACTGAAATATCTCTCACAAGATCCAACACGAGCCTCTTGTAATGCCACTGAGATTTCACTCTTATGAAGGCATCTAAGAAAAACACCATCATAAGATCATTTATAGATAACATATGCTAGAATTATATAGCGAGACACAAGCTTACGTAACCTGTTTCTATAGTTTCTAGTTGTTGATCCATGTAAGGAACCATCTTTTAGGTAATGGTAGATATGTGAATACCATTCATCAAGATGCATATTTAAACAAGTCACATCTAATGAAGGATCCTCAGAGATAGTAGGATGAGTCAAGGTTTGAATGGTAAACTAAAAATCCATCACTCTATCATCTAAAGTAATCAAAGATGTTGCACTATCCATAGCATCTGCATGCCTATTATCTTTCCTCGGTAATGTTTGAATGGAATAAGAAGGAAACTTTTCAAGCAAGCTTATAGCAAGATTACGATACTTAGTCAATTTTTCATTCTTCGTTTGATAAGTTCCATTAATTTGTTGCACAATCAATTGCAAGTCTCCAAATATTTTAACATGTTTAATTTGTAAAGACAAAGATTCCCTTAATCCTATGATTAAGGCTTCATACTCATCTATTTTATTGGTACAAGGGAAATTAAGTTTATAGGATAAAGGAATAGGTTTCCTAGATCAAGGTATTAATAGAACACCTACACAAGACCTAGTCTAACATCTAGATCCATCAAAGTAAAATTTCCAAGTGTCATCTATTTCAATCGGTAAAATAAACTCATTAGGGAATTCTATAGGTTTTGATGTAGATTGAAATGAAGTAGCCTCAGCTAGATGATCAATTAAGACTTGCCCTTTAATAGATTTATGAGAGAAAAAATTTAAAACAAATTCAATTAGGAGCATAACCCATTTAGCAAGATGTCCTAATAAGTCATTTTTTGAAAAGAGATGCTTCAAAGGATCAAATTTTACATACACATTAATTTATGCATAAATGAGATAATGTCTAAGTTTTTGACAAGAGAAAACTAAGGCAAGGCATTATTTCTCAATCATAGTGTAACTTGTTTCATAATCAATCAACATTCAACTTATATAATATAGCAGACATTCCTTATTGTCTTTATCATTCTAAACTAAGAAAAAACTCAATGCTTTTAGACAAGCAAACGTGTAAAGGAAGAACAACTTATTAGGTTGAGATGGTTGTAAAACAAGAGTATTAGCAAGATAATCCTTGAATCGTTTGAATGAAAAATTACAATCTTCATTCCAAGATAATCCTTGAATTGTGTGATCCACTAATTGAGAGACAAATCTATGAATAGCTTGGATCTTCACTTGTAAGCTATGAAGTTGTGAAATATTTTGGGGATGAGGCATGTTAATAATAGTGTCAATATTTTCAGTATCAACTTCAATGCTTCAATTAGAAATAATAAATCAAAGGAAATTTTTGTGGATTTAACCTCATTTTGTATTTTCATATCCTTACGAAGATTAACCTCAATGCTGGAACGTGCTCATTTCTCTGCACAAATTTAGCTAAAATTGTCAACATAATCTTCAAGGATCTTGTGAATGTAATCATGGAAGATCAATGTCATAGCACATTGATATGTAGCACCTACATTCCTTAACCCAAAAGGCATGACAATGCAACAAAAGGTTCCCCAAGGAGTAATGAAGTCAATTCATGGATCAAGGTAATGTGAGAAGAATTGGATTAGATACAGAAGAACAACACTTGGTAATTACTTCCCACACCTAAAGATAAGAATGTTATTGTCACAAAATGGGTATTTAGAAATAAGATGAATGAAGATGGTGTTGTGACTAGAAACAAAGCCATATTGGAATGAAAGGGATATTCACAACAATAAGGAATTAAATTTGAGGAAAATTTTGCACCAGTTGTGAAGTTGGAGGAATTAAGGTTACTCTTAGCCTATTATTCATATAATAATTTCAAGGTCTATCAGATGGATGTCAAGTCAACATTTCTTAATGGTGACTTAGAAGAAGAGGTTTTCATTGATAAACTTGATGGACTTCCTCTATTAGGTAATGAAGGTATGGTTTGCAAATTAAAGAAGGCACTATATGGTCTAAAACAAGCACCTACATTCTAGTATGCTAGATTGGATAGGTATTTACTACATCTTGGTTCCAAAAGAGGTAATGTAGATAGAAAATTATACTTGAGATGTAATGATGAAGGCATTTTGATAGTAGAATTTTTTTTTTATTACATTACCTTTGAGGGTAATGATGCTATGAGTAAATTTTTTGTAGAAGTAATGAAGAGTGAATTGAGATGTCTATGATATGAGAGATAAAGTTCTTCCTGGGGCTACAAATAAATTAGAGCAGGAATGGAATTTTTATATCTCAGACCAAGTATCTTAAGGAGTTGCTAGATAAATTTGGAATGGATGATAGTAAACTAGTTGGAATTCCTATGGTAACATGTAATAAGTTTTCTACTTTAGATGAGACAAAAGGTGTACCTCAGACATAATAAAAATCTATGATAGGAGGTCTTCAATATCTGACACATAATAGACCTGATATAGCAAGTGCAATTGGAATTTTTGCTAGATTCCAGGTAGATCCAAAGGAAAAACATCTTGCTATAGTCAAGAGGATATTAAAATACCTAAAGCAAATAGTTGATCTTGGCCTATGGTATGATAGATAAAAAGACTTTACATTAGAAGAATACAATGATGCAGATTGGGTAGGCAGTGCAGATGACACGAAGAGCACAAGTGGAGGAGCCTTTTTCCTTGGGAAGAGGTTAGTTTCTTGGTTAAGAAAGAAGTAGGATTGTATAGCTCAGTCAATAATTGAATCATAATAAGTCATTTCTACAATTAGTTGCACATAGATTGTTTGGATGAAACAGATGTTGAAGGACATTGGTGTGAACCTTAGTGAACCAGTTATCATACATTGTGTTAACAAAAGTATAGTGAATATGTCAAAGAACCCAGTGATGCACTCAAAAACTAAGGACATCTCAATCAAGTATCATTTTCTAAGGGATAAAGTGAAAGAGAAAGAGGTGAAGCTTGAATATGTAAGAAAAAAAGAGAAGATTGCATACTTCTTCACCAAACCAATGAACAAAGATACCTTTGAATATATCAGAGGTAGGCTTGGGGTTAGAACCCAACTTGAAGGTAATTAAGGAGATGCAGTATTGCACAAGTCCATTAAAAATTAGAGATATATCATTTATGGACTTGATGCAGAGATCTAATCCTCAGGGGGAGTGGTGGTTTAAGCATATCTGACCAGATGAAGGTGATCTTGCACCTAGTAGCTGAATTTTTTGAAGATTTGAAAAAGATACACCTAAAAAAGTAGGTAGAAAAGGATTTTTATAATGAAACCCTTTTCTATTGATGTTAAAGGAGGAGAGATATTGGTGAAAAAACCTTATTGGTTAAGGGGGAGCCTTGAAGAAGATATTGTGAAAGGCTACTTTTGGGTTGATGTTATTTCACATATGTTTCCGTCAATGCAAAAGGGGGGGGATTGTTGGAATTGTTTTAGTCTATGATGTTTGAATTCATTTTTTTCCATTGATGTCAACATATGCTTCAGTAAGGGAATCTAGAAGTTGCAGACATACTAGATAGACAAGTTACAAAGAATTGTACGAATTGTGTACGATGAGTTATCTCCTACAAGCTGAGATTTGTATAACAACTTGTTTACTATTTACAATTATGTTTTCATATGTTTATATGCTCATTTTCTCTAATTATGGATGAATTGTCGAAGACTAGTTACAAGGCCAGTAATTGGGAAACTCACAAAGTTGGTCTTAATATTTGTGGTATAACTTCAATGTGGAAATGACGTAAACCTTGTGAACTTGGAAAATGGTAGAGGACACATGGGATAGTCTACTATGTGACTACAGAGTACGAGTGTGATTGGTGATGTCATCTATGGCATATAATTCAGTGAAGATTTATTTGGAATCCGACCTAGGAGTGGTAGCATGTCATTGAATAATTAAGCATGGATCAATTTTCTAGTCGACTATTTCATGATTTTTAATTGTTGTAATATTGTTAATAATGTTGTATGTATCCTCGCATGGGTCTATGTAACATTTTTTTTATAGGAGATGTCCTATAATGGCTGGCCCAAGAATTATGTTTGTAACTTGAATATAAGGAAGTCTTTCCTTGTACTTGCAAGGACATGATGTGTGTGGATGATTATGTAATATTTTGGGCTGGAAGGACTGTTGATGCACAATAGAGAATTGTGCATTAAGGCACAAGGTTGGAGCTCCTAATAGGGCTATAACTCTTTACCGGGTTACTATACACATAGTACTAATTTGTGGGCATTATTCCCAATGGGTTTTTTCCCTTAATAGGGTTTTCCTCAACAAAAAATATTTTTTTAATTGTGTTATGTTTTTTTTACATTCAATTGAGCATAAGGTTATTATTGGAATTAAGTTTAATAAGTTTGGAATCAACTGATTCACCCCCCTCAATTGATTGAGACATTATTATTCTAACATCACATAGGTCAATGTGTACTAGATCTAATAGTTTGGTAGATGGATTTTCTTTTCTTCTAAATATTTCTCTTGTCTACTTTCCTTCTTGACATCCTTTGCAAATAATGCTATCAAGTTTTGTTAGCTTTTGAAGATTTATAGCTTCACTTGTTGAAATTATACTTACTAAATTATTGAAGTTAATGTGACACATCCTCTAGTGTAAGAGCTGACTATCATTGCACTATGATAATAAGTATCTCTTTGTATCTCCATCTAGTTGATATATGATCCCATTGTAATTTTCCTAACTATAATAATAATTCTAGATCTCACAACCATCATCATAAAATATAACATTAATTATAACCATTTTCACACCTTTGTCCAACACTCAATAGATTATGATATAAATGTAGTAAATAAAGCGTAAATTAACTAAAAGGGGGGGTGAATCAATGGCTCCTAAAACAAAATCTCTTTAAAACCCTTAAACCTTGACACCCTTATATCATATTTATAATGAAGCATGAAAGTATGTACAAATCAGAAAGAATCCACAACATATAACCAAAGAGTTTTTATCATGGAAACCCAAACTAGGGTAAATAATATGGTGGGGCTTGAACCCACAATAATACTAATACCTTATTAGAAGTATAGGCTTATTACAAATGAGGAATGCACATGCATTCATGAACACTACCTAGAGATCACTACTCAAATAAAAGAGGGCTACAACCCTTAGGAAGAATCATTGTCTTACAATATCAAATCAGATAATAATTTAATGATTTTTGAACTGTATGATCGCATCTACCATATGCCTAGGTGAGTTCCAATGAAGTACAATCATATCTCTATTGCAGTTCTCTCTACCACCTTCACATGAGAAAATTAACCTGCTATAGATTTTCACAACTTCTCTCCAAATAATCCTAGGTGTCTATGATCATCCACACTCTTATGCACATAGATTTTTCCCTAATTCATCAATGTTTATCAAGAACAAGGTTGGAAAAAAATAAATTTCAAATTCTCACTTCATCATGCCAAAAAATAATAATTTTGATAAAGTATGTCATCCAAATCATATCATCGATCCTTATCAAACACCTCAATATCATAACATCACCTTAAAACATCTTATTGATTGATCATAAAATGTTTTTCCAATCATGTTAGCCAAGAACATAGGAAAAACTGACACAAACTAGAAAACTCTCAAAATCTCATTGCCTTGATTGATGTAGACCATCAACTCAGTAGGAACACAATCTAAGAACAACCTTAGGCATCATAAATAACATACAAACAATCAAATCCAACCCAACCATTGTATTTGCCATCATTTTATGCTTAAATATCAAGAAAACTATCAACTACCTAAATGGAAACAAAAAAATACCTTGCAAATATCTTAATCACAAAATTTTTGAGTTGAGGACACCTCACCATACGTCCACCCCAAAACCCTCTTCTCTGCATATTGGAATGATTTTTCCTCTAGAGTTGGATATAGCCTTAGTGGAACAAAAATTTGTATGGATGACTAGTAA
Source organism: Chamaecyparis obtusa (assembly GCA_027943335.1). Taxonomy (NCBI): domain Eukaryota; kingdom Viridiplantae; phylum Streptophyta; class Pinopsida; order Cupressales; family Cupressaceae; genus Chamaecyparis; species Chamaecyparis obtusa. The sequence goes on from BSBK01004781.1 coordinate 218,038, forward strand.
TGTCGACAGTGATGAATAGAAAAATCATTATCAGCTTGTGAAAAATTATGTACCTGGGACTAAAGAGATCTATACATGCTGAACATATTCAAGTCAAAATGAGTATAGCATCTATATAATTGATAAAAAAAAGTGAAGGTTTCCCGCTAATCACTAAAAAGTGAATATTTTAGCCTATTGACAAAATGAATCAAAACATTTCACATAAATAAAAAACTCATGTCAGCTAGTGAGGCTACACAAGCTTCCTAATCACACTCCCACTTGCACAACCAAAAATATCAACTTGAACTTTGTGATTCTGTTACTTCATTGGAAGACAAGAAAATAGTCAATCATAATCTATGATCTCAAAACCCATCCAAATTATCATGTCAACCCCTAAAAATTTACATGGACCAAGTATACAACCTCTACATCATCCCATGAGGTGTACAACTCCTCATCTATAGTAATTGATCCTCATAGTACATATTAACATACTACACCACTAGCCAAACTTCTTTATAGACATGTTGGCAATGACAACATATCCAAAATTTTCAGCAATCTCCCCCTTTGGCATTGATGGCAACATGTGATGGGAAAAATAAGTAATGTAATAAAAAACCAACACAATCTCCATCCAAGAATGAAAATCAATATTAATACCAATAATATCCATAATATTCATCATTATCTTTTAGAATCTCTCTAACTCATCTTCCTTTAGGATCTCTCTACCTCTTCTCCCTCTTGAAGAAAGACTCCCTTGTTTCAAATATAATTACATACCCTTCTCTCCATCAATTAATCCTCCTTAGATATGCAAGATTCTCCTTAGTTGAAGCTCTTTCTTATGTGCAAGTATATAATGTATTTTTTACGTGTACTCTTCTCTCCCTTTGACATCAATAAAACAAGGCACATATCTAATCTATTCAATCATGCTCTTTTATATTACCATCAAACACATATTACCATGCTTACTACTCCCCCTGAGTAATAGCCTCTAAACACCAATCTAGTATGAATGATATAACCATAAAGTGCACTAGATTGATGCATCCTTGTGCATCTTAATTCTGATCAGGAGGGGAAATCACCCCTAACTTTCCTCTAAGATACACAAATGTATTCTTAGGTAGTGGATTTATGAATATTTTAGATATTTATTTCTTGGTAGGCACATACTCCAATCTCACCTCCTTTTCAATCATCTTCTCTCTCAAAAAATGATACTTGGTTGATATATGATTGGTCTTTGAGTCTTGCATTGGATTCTTAGAGATGTAAATATAGCACTTGAGTTATCACAATATATGAAAATGTGCTCCTCAAAAATAACTATAATATTTGATAATATTTTCTTCATCCAAGAAATTTGCATAAAATTTATGGGAACAACAATGTACTATGCCTCTACAATAGACAAAGAGATGGAGTTTTTCTGCTTACTCTTCCAAGAAACTAATCTTCTTCCCACAAAAAAGTTTCACCACTTGTTCTTTGTCATGCACAAAACTTGAGCAAAACACAACTAGGAAAAATTTGTTAAAGTCCTAATGCCTTACTACAGTTGAACACAAATGCCACTAAGTTTTGATTAGTCCACGCATAACTGATAACTTGGAATAGGTTAAGTGGTACAAGTCTTCAACTGAATGGGTTTGACCCTAAGCCCCAATATATTTAAAAAACCTAATGTCAACTATAATTATTTAACTAGCCTTGAGTTTAACTAGTTAACTAGGGTTAATGAGATTAAATGAGATTATCTTGTTAACCTAAAAGTTTATACCTGGTTACTAATTGAACATGGATATGACAATTTATTCAATATCTGAATTAAATCTCTAACAAATAAGTTAACTATATCAAGATTTTAGATTTAAACTAAAATCTTTCTTAGGAAGGTTGATCAAACCTAAATAATTCAAAATGTTAAATAGACTATACAACTAATTAATTTAACTAAATCCAATTTAATACAAGCTTATAACACTCTCAATTTAGATAATCTAGCATATAGGTTCACTAAACCAGTTGGTATAGGTTAAATAATCTAAAGTTAATTTCAATAATAAAAGGCTATTAAAATTCACAACAAACTCTATTTATATAATTAATTAATTATTTTAATTATATTGTTAATACCTTACCAAGTTTAAACAACATAATAATTTGATTAATCTTTTAAAATCTACCTAGCCCAAAAAGGTTAGTAATTAAATCTAGTTAATAAGATTAAAATTAATTACAAATTAATTTCCAACATAATCTTAATAATTAAAACATAATCTAATAAAATACGTTATTTAGACTTCTAGAATAACTTTATTCTAAAGTGCAAGAGCAATCTAATTGATAAGATTTTAATAATTAAATTAAATCCTACTCAAATCTAAATTAAAATTTCTAATTAGTCTTCTAGGATAAGATTTATTTACAAATCCAATCTTATATAAAACTTCTAAAAAATTCTAATGGGTCAACATTTTCAACTATGTTTTTAATCCTATAAGTTTTGAAATCCTCAAATCAAATCTTCCATACCTAAGAAAATTTCTATAAATATGAGCTTATCTTAAAGTAAAAATAACATGGGTTACCTATGTTTATTTTTATCTTTATTTAAGCTATGGAAATTTTATTTATTTATTTATTATAATTTATTGTGTTTTTATTTATTTTGTTCTAACTCTCTGTAATTTTCAAAATTTAAATTTTTATATTAAAAATTACTAACCATTGTATTTTTTAAATTTTTGAAGGGGGCTGAAGAAATGATGACCGCCATGTAGACCACTGCCATTGATAGTGGGGGCTGCCATGGACGATGCCACCATAGTGGGTGGTGGCCAGTGACGCACCCCCACGGTAGTCGCACCATGGCTATGCCACTGCGTGAAGCACAGTGGGTAGCACGACCTAGCTATGGCTCCCCAGTGTGCCTCCACACAGTGGTTGTAGCCATTGTGTAGTGGTAGATGGGAATGGGGACGAGGTTAGGGCTTCGGCCTAGCCCTTTCCATTTCCTTCGAAACGCAGGCTTAAATAAATAAATTTTCTTTTTTTCTTTAACGTTATCAATGTTAAAATTTGATTATAATAAAAACCTTTTAAAAATTTTTAAAATTTTTTTTTAAAGGGTAAGTTTATATATATATATACACACACACACACTAGTTTATTTAAAAATAAAATTGACAAAGATTTATTATATATAATTAAAAATGTACTATATATGATACACATACATACATACATACATACATACATACATACATACATACATACATACATACATACATACACACACACACACACACACATATATATATATATATATATATATATATATATCTGTGTGTGTGTGTGTGTGTGTGTGTTTAACCTTACAAATAACTTTGTGAATAACCCTACTCAAGTATAAATATACTTTTCCTTCATGAGTATTTATAGATAAAAAAAACACTCCTTAATTTTAATTTAATTTAAAATTTATTTTTATATTTATAATTCCTTTTCCAAATCCATAGACTATTAATCTAATCAACCCTATTGAAATTTAACACAAGGTAAATTAAATTTCTTTTTTTTTTTTTAACTATTTGAATGCAACATCTCTAAATAAATCTTTCTATAAAGTCTTTTGTACAAGTTTGATAAGGAAAACTATAGATAAAAAGAAATTACACCTAAGATAGTGATTTTATCCAATACAACCACAACTCAAATATAATGAAATTTATCTTTTCTCAATACTTTATTCATTCAATAATAATGAACTTTACATTTACAACTTCCTTATTTTCAAAACTTTCAAGGAGATACATCTTTCTTAATAAAGATATTTTACTAGAGAAATTTTATAGGACATAATTTTGAAAATAAAATGCCCTTCAATAATTTTCTAAACCACAAAGAGCTTCATCTAAAACCTGCATGGAAATCCATAGGTTGACCATGGAGGCTCATCTCCCAACCTAGGCCTTTACAAGGCCATCCCCGAGCTAGGGGTTTCAGAAACAAATAGGTGACAAGGAGTTCAAACACAACTCTAACAAGTAAACATACACAATAAAAGTCTCATACCAGGGTTTTACTAGGTCATCAAAAAGTACCTGAAACTAGGGGTGAAGATGACTCACCGCATGAGGAGATAGCCAACCTAAAAAAAATACATGTGGAATAGGCCTCACATGGGAACAACATTGCAACATTACAAAACCTTCTCAAAAATAATCCATGGCTTCAAGCCATCAAAATTTTGCCTTATACCCCCAAATGCCCTTGTTATGGTTGGCATCATGGGGAGTTTCCCATGCATGTACATCCCTCCAAACATGGGAGACTATGCACATCATGGGAAGTCACTAAACTTTCACCCCATCAAGGTTACTCTTCCCTCCCAAGGGTGAGGGTGCCTTGAAGAAACCCACAAAACATACATCACAAAATATAAAAAAAGACTCATAAACCTCCATGGAAACCCATGGAGTTGAACATAATAACATAGAAACTACATTAAAGGACTCTAAAGCTTTTACATGCATAAAATAACTATACTAAGTTATGCTACAAGAATCCAACCTTACGTCCAAGCTCAAGGTGAAAATGAAAAATTGAAAGAAGCTTTTCCCTTTATGCTTTTCTCCTTCTCCAAACCTCCTTCCAAAACTAGGTGTCTCTAAGAGTAGAGAGTGGGTGAAAAACCTTCACTTTCCTCCCAAATCTTCCTAAAAAGTCTCTATTCTAAGAATATCTAATCTCTGCATTAATGAGGAAGCCTCTAGAGTCTTCCCTTCTCCTTCCAAGTCAAGACCCTCATAAATGGAGTTTAAGACTCACATGGGAAGGATAAGATACCTTGCCCAAATTCCTCAAACTCTAATTTTCGCCACTTTGACAATGGGATATTTTAGGGGTGTCATAAATGAGTTCAAAGTCTCTTAATAGGTTGAAAATGACCCCTCACCCCTAAGGTACCAAGTAGGGTGGTCAAAACTAACCCTAACTACCTTTTGGAAGCTTCTTTGGCCCTCCTAAACTCCACTTGAAGTTAACCCACGAAATTAAACTCCCTTGACCCAATCTAATCTTCCTGAACCTTAGGGTAAGCATGGGTACTATACTAGGTAACCCTTGGGTCAAGACTAGGTCTACCCTAGTTAATTTACTAGACATGCCAACTCACAAGAACACATGTTTCAAGTGACACCACATAATTACATTAGGCATGGCCCATTTAAACATTTACAAAACTAAATTAAAAACAACCATGCAATACACTTTCACAAATAAAATACATTACAATGAGGTCCATGTCTCTTCACAAATAGGACCTTATCATTATGGTGAATACACATAGGTTCATTCCTAAAACCCTATTTTAGTACCATGGTCAACTTCCTACACACTCATTACACACATTGGTAGGTCCAATAAATCAACATATAACATAATGAGATACATAATATAAAACACACACTTACTTACATTTGCATCAATGACTCATTGGTAATTTAAATAATATCTACATCTAATCCATATGCATAAACTTAATTTTCAATCATTCAACATCCTAATATTTCCTAACATGTATTTCTATCACAATGCATCATTAAACTTAACCATGTAGATAAACTACATAACAAACATAGGGTACGACCTGAATAGGTACACATCAAATCACAATGTATAATAACATAGTACGGGATCTTGCAGATCCTCAAAAATAAAATATGTTCAAGGAGTCCAAGAGTCTCAAATAGTATCAACTGGAAACATAATAGTGAGCTATGGTGCTAAGCTATGATGTGATAGGGTAGGCCTCACATTCTTTTCCTATCATCAACATCACCATCCCAATCTTGATTTGTATACACACACAATGTTGAATCATATCCTCTTGGATGCCAAATCCCAAAGTGTAGTGCCCACAAAAATCTGCCTCTAAAAGTGACCCAATTTTTTTTTTTTTTAAACAAAGTGTATTTATTAGATGTACCCAAAAGCCTAATTTACCTAAGGTAGGAATACATGTAGTTTTCCTATTTCAAAAGCAACATCAGAAAAATGATAGCATGAAAAGTAACAGATTTATTTTAGCATAGATATAAATGTTTGCACTGCTATTTTTATTTTCTTAACTCTCAAATATGCAAATTTTAGAAATGACATGCTCATAAGGCATAAATATAATCATGTTTTCTATTGCTCTTATCCTTTTTGTTGGGAACAATACAAACTACAGGTTTAAGTCTCCTTATGGTAAATAGGTAAATATACTGATTTACATTAGGATACATTGAATAAAATATCAGAATCTTCTTGAAGATTAGAATATCACATTTAGATGTAAGTGCAGATTTAATTTCTTAAGTCACTAGTTATCCACTACCCATCTGAATATACTAAGAAAATAGGAAGATAACTAGCATTTTACTGATTTATCTAGGAACAAAACTTGTAAATGTGCCACTCTTATTAAATAGATTTCTATGATAATTATTCTTGTACAACTAGCCATTACATATAGTTACGGAAAATACAAGGTAAATGTCTCCTACTCATTTACTGTTCTATTATTTTACATAACTGTTCTATTATTTTACATAGAAAGATGTCTATTATTTCTCAATCTTTCAAGAGTCCCTTTTTTTTCAATCTCAAAGCTTTTACAGAACATTTCATAACACATTTCTTCTATATATTTTTCCTTTTCACAAACTAAATCTTCCACTTCAAGAGCTCCAAGTAAGTCCATAATCTACAAAAATAAGAAATTGAAAAGACAATGAGATGCTCACCTCCCAACCTAGGTCTTTACAAGACCACCTTGAGCTAGGGGAACCAAACATAGGTAGGATACACACAAGAAAATAGAATGAGAAAATCAACAATTCAACACATACAAAAATAAAACTCCCAACCATGGCTTTCACAATGGGTCACATATTGTCCCATGAATTTGGGGTGAAGTGGACTAAAACCCTATGGAGAGAAAATCCATTCCAAAATTAAAATAAAAACAAGCCTTCTCATGGCTTAACAACAACTCTTCCAACCATGCTTGGAAAGCCCATATCAAAAGAAATCAAAACAAGCCTTCACATGGCTTAACAACAGCTCTTCCAACCATACTTGGAAAGCCCATATCAAAAGAAATTAGAACAAGCCTTCACATGGCTTTACAAACAACTTCTCACCATTTCCCAAATGCACAACAATCCCTTATGACCTTCAAGGCATAAGGCCATAGAAAATCCCTTATGGCCCCCAAAACCAAGAGTGGAATAGATACATGGAGCCCATACTTCCATGTTTTGTCCCTCTCCTCCTTGAGGAGAGACTCTATATCCATGGATAGTCCTAAATACTTCAACCCCAAGGCTACTCTTCCCTCCAAGGGTGAGTGTGGCCTTGATACTCCCAATCAACAATACAAAACAAAAAAAAAGAACACAATGCTTCAAAACTTCAAATCACATACTAGACACAAAACCAAACACAAGATTTGCAAAACACATCTACTAGAATGTAAGAACAAACAAGCCTTACATATCTATCAAGAACATGAAGAACTCTACAATACAAACACCATATTTTTCTCATACCAAAAGAAACAAGAAGAAATTTCAAGTTGGAGCCACCAACCTAAGTCCAAAGAAAAAATTTCAAGAGTTGGAGATGAGATCCCTTTTTGTCCAAGCTTCTTCTCCTCTCTCAGCTCCTCCAAAACTAGTCTAGTCTCTAAGTTAGAGAGTGGGTGTTCAAACTCTCCAAAATGAAGAGTCCCCACTTAAAAGGCCTCCACACAACTTCCCACAAACACCTAGGGATAAGGTCTTCTTTCTCATTAGGTGGTCTTCCCTAAGACCCTTACAAGCTTTTTAGAAAAGGCCTCTTACAAAGGTTGGCCCAAAAGGTGGGCAAAGGACTATCATTCTAATGGATGGTGTTCTTTCCAAGGCCTATTTTCAAAAGTTGATTTTCGGCCATCTAGGGAATCCAACTTTTAGATGGGTCTTTTGGGAAACTATGGGTTATCCTATGGTTAAAAATGACCCTTACCCATAGGTATACCAAGTGGGATAACTAAAAATGGCCTAAACACACCCCTAGGCACCTTTTTAACCCCCCAAAAACTCATGACAAGTTCAAATTCGAATATCTATGACAAGACATCTCCTCAAGCTCCCTAACCAAGGGATTCACATGGGGATCCAAAAAGGTACTTACCTAGGTTGGTGGTCATTGAATCCCCAAGTGGAACATGTCATGACCACATGTACACAATACAAGTGTCAAGTGACACACACATATTTTACACCTCACAAGACACATGACATTTCCACTTGAGCACACACATAAAATAAAATTTACAATTTAACAAGTTGAATAGAAACATACAAGCTCATTATGTTTACAAATAAAATACAATACAATGAGGTTTTGTCTTTCATTAGATGCAACCTTGGCTCAGACTGAATTCACATTGGCCTATGTTTGGTTCCCTGACAATAGTACCATGGTCTATTTCCCTGCACACTAAATCCACCATCAACAGTCCAAGTAATATAAATCCACATCATATATGAATCAATTATAAAAAACTTAACAAATCATTTTCACATCACATTATCAATTGAAATTCTTTTGCGCATAAAATTTATCTTTTCCCATTCATGAATACATATATATACACACATGTAATTAAGAAGTTTACTTTCAGCACTTAATAGGAAATGATAACATCATTATTACATCAAATATCCATTACTTAATAAGTCATGTAATTAATTCTCATCATGTCTTCCTAGCATTCATAAAACAAGGTTAACCATAAATGCAAGACCATGTTAATGTCACAAGGTAATCATCATAACATCATAAAGTAGTGTGCATCTAACATTTAAAGAGTATCTCTCTCAATTGCACAAACTAAAGAGCTATGATGGGCTAGTGTATCTCTATTAGTATTCCAAGAAATATAATTCCTCACGTATATTAATCAATTATGTTCAACTTACAATTCATTTGCAAGATCACCTATTCAATAGAAATTCACTAGCACATTAATTTTAACTTAGCCCATTTGTTAAAACACACACACACACACATATATATACATTATGTAATAAACAATTTTTACTTTCAACACGTGATAGAAAGCCATAGCATCATAATTACATCAAATATTAATTTCCTAATAAGTCTTATAAATAAATCTCATCATTTCACCCTAGCATTCATAAAACCAGATTATCCATAAGTAAAGATCCATATTAGTGTCACAAGGTAGTTGTCAGACATCGTAAGGCAATGTCCATCTACATCTAAAGTGATAAAATCTATGACAAAAGATTCTAAAACCATAGTGCATCAAGATAAAGTATCGAATAAGAATTTCTCAAATGCAGAAAATTGGAAAATCTATGACGGGCTAAGGACGAGGCCTCACACAAAGTCCTTTGTCCCTTTTAGATATTTGAATATCCTCTTTACTTCTACCTCATGATTGTGTCTAGGATCTTCTTGGAATCTTTCCACAAGACACACTACATTCATGATATTAGTCATTGTGTGATTTAGGTACAATAAGCCACCAACCATTGATTTGTACCTAATTTGATTGACTGTAGGGGACTCATCATCTCTTGACAACTTGCATTTGTTAGGAATAGTCCCAAGAGATAACTGAGAGGGGGGGGGGGTGAATCAGTTATCTAAAAGTTTCAATTCTTTATCCAATTAAGTATACTTAAACATAAAGCATAAACACAATGAAAGAACACTTGAACTCAACACAATGTTTTGGTTACGAGGAAACCCAAATAGGTAAAAAACCCGATGGGAATTGACACCCACTAATATTATACACTAGTGTATTATGATCCTTGTTAGAAGATCCTTAACCCTGTTAGGAGTTGCTTTACAATATATTTAGTATAGTAGACCTATATAATAAGATAATTGTAGATGCACGCTACACACTGTCAGCTGTACCAAAACAACTAGATCTTTCTCCTCAAGCTAAATTACTTCATGCACTCTTAACAAAACATCAATAAATCTTATCTAAGCTTAACTCCAAGGGTGCATACCCAAAAGATAGGCGCAACTCCAGAACCAATAAAATCTCTGTTGGCTCTCCTAAACAAACACAAGAAAATGCTATTGGTGAATAGCGACTGCATAACTTCACTTCTACTAAATATCAAACTATGCGTCCATGAATGAAACATCACTAAGATGTCTTCAACATATATCCAAGCACGCAAGGCTCCATGATAACTATACAGACAAAGAACACTTCCTGTTACTCTATCAGGAACACTGCTAACACAAGATGCTATATAACTGTCTATACTAATAGTTAACCTTTGTGCCCATGATATCATGATGATATCATGTCCATGCTACATATACTAAAAGCTTACTACATAAGACTTCCACGCACACTACTTTCCATATGTTGTCATCAATGATAAACATACAGTAAGTACTGGCCTACTGGCAAATCTCCAACAATCTCCCCCTTTGGCATTGATGGAAACATGTGGAATGAAAAACCACCACCAATCCAAATGAACATTTCTTTTATAACATTCTCCATTTCCTCTTCAAAACTCCCCCAAAGATGAATCCTCCATCTGCTGCAATATTTTCCAATATTCTCCATTTCCTTAACTGTACTGCTATCATAACTAAATACTGCTCCCCTTTAGTATATTACTCCTCCTTTTTACTTTTATTTTTCATGACTCTGTATATTACTCCCCTTTTAACATCAATAGCAAAGGGATCCATTCATTTTAAGCACTAGTACTACTCCTGAGGTAGAGTAGTCAACCTTCCATCAGTCCCTAAGGACTGATGCCTTTCCTTCTTTCTTCTAAGCAGAATCAGGGAAGGGAATTACTCCCAAATTCTCCCTAAGATACTCAAAAGTATCCTTAGGCAAGGGCTTTGTGAATATATCTGCCAACTGATCTTTAGTACTCACATAGTCCAACTTGACTTCTTTCTCTACCACTTTCTCTCTTAGGAAGTGATACTTGATCTCAATGTGCTTTGTCTTTGCATGCATCATAGGGTTCTTCAACATATTGATATTGCTAGTGTTATCATAGTGAATAACAACAGGATAATCAATTTGAATTCCAAAATCCTTTATCATCTACGTGATCCAAACAATTATAGAATAATTCAAGGTTGCTACAACATACTCCACTTCTGATGTTGACTAAGAAATACAATTTTGTTTCTTGCTTGCCCAAGTGACAAGTCTATCACCAAGAAACACTGCTCCACCTAATGTACTCTTTCTATCATCAACACATCATGCCCAATCTACATCAGTGTACACATGAAGCTCAACATTTTCTGAATTAGGATACCATAGACCATAATCTATAGTGCCCTGCAAGTATCTAAATATTCTCTTTACTACCATGAGGTGACTTTGCTTAGGTTCTGCTTCAAATCTTCCAACTATGCCAACTACATTAGAAATATCAGGTCTAGTCTAAGTCAAATATATGAGTTTACCAATCATAAACTTGTACAATATTGTATCCACTGCTGTTGAGTCATCTTATTTTGTAAGCTTTCATCTAGTGATCATAGGGGTTCCTACTAGCTTGCAATCATCCATCTTGAATTTCTTTAGTATCTCTTTCACATATTTGGACTGATTAATGAAAATACCTTTCTCTATCTGCTGCAAATTTAATCCCAAAAAGTATTTGATAGGACCAATCATACTCATCTCAAATTCATTTTGCATCTCCTTAGAAAATTCAGCACTAAGTTTTTCATTACCTCCGAAGATAATGTCATCAAAAAATATAGCTACAAGTAGTAGACCTTAAAATGTCTCTCTAATGAATAGATTACAATCTACTGCTCCTTTCTTGAATCCAATCTTTGTTAGATATCCATCTAGTCTCTCATACCATGCTCTAGGGGCTTCCTTAAGTCCATAGAGGGCCTTCTTTAATCTGCATACCATATCAAATCTATCTGATAAGGTGAATCCTTTTGGCTTCTCAATGTATACTTCTTTCAAATATCTATTCAAGAATGCAGACTTGATATCCATCTGATATAATTTGAAGTTTTTGACTGTAGCATAAGATAGAAACAAATTAATAGCTTCTAACCTAATCACAAGTGCAAATGTGTCTGAATAATCAATGCCTTCTCTTTGCGCATATCCCTTACATACTAACCTTGCTTTATTTGTTACTACTATACCATCTTCATTCATCTTATTTCTTAATATCCACTTTGTTCCAATCACATTCTTATCACTAGGTCTTGGGACCAGTTCCCAAGTGTCATTCTTAATAATATGATCAAGTTCTTCTTTCATAGCATCATTCCAATCTGAATCATTACATGCATCTTCAACACTTAAAGGTTCAATCTGAGATAGTAAACATACCACTTCACTAATAGCTAAGTTCTTTGCTTGTGATCTTGTTAAGACTTTGCTGCTCTGATCTCCAATGATGTATTTTTTAGAATGATTTCTAGATGTAAGCTTTGGAACTTTAGGTGATGCTGACTCATCATCCTTAGGAGTACTTTCTTCATTTGTCTTAGGGTCATTGAATAACACATCAATACTGTCAAATATTTCCTCAATAACTGTCTCACTAGTGGAGGGTCTAGGTTCTTCTTCAATCATGAGTGAGTAATCATGATATCTTTCTTGAACCATAAAATTTTCATCAATCTTAACATGAGCACTTTCAATGATCTTTTTCAATCTTAAATTGAAACATCTATAAGCTTTACTTTTAGTAGAGTAACCAAGGAATATACCTTCATCACTTCTTGCATCAAACTTGCCTAGTACTTCGTCCCTCTTGATGTAGCACTTGCTTCCAAAGATTTTGAAGTATTTTACTGTGGGGATATTACCAAACCATAGCTCATATGGTGTTTTGTCAGCGCCTGGCCTTAATTGAATTCTATTGATGGTGTAGACTTTTTTATTGACTGCATCTCTCCAATAGGTGTGTGCAACTTTTCCTTCAATCATGATGGTGCGCGATGTATCAAGAATTATCCTATTCCTTCTCTCTACAATACCATTCTGCTAAGGGGTTCTAGGTGCACTTAACTATCTCTTTATGCCATGTTCTTCACAGTTGTCATAGAATCTATCAGAGGTGAATTCTCCTCCTCTATCTGGTCTTAAAATTTTTATCCTTAGTCTAGATTCATTCTCAACCTTAGCTTTGAATATTTTAAACTTCTCAAATGCTTCTGACTTATCTTTCAATAATGCAACCCACATCATCCTAGTATAATCATCAACAAACAAAATGAAATACCTTTCACCATAGTATGATCTTGTTTGAGTTGGACCACATAGGTCTGTATGAATCAAATCCAACTTGTTCTCTGTTGAATTGTGCTTGCTCCCAAATGAATTTCTCACATGCTTCACCATCACACATTCCCTGCATATAGTATCAATTGGTTTTTCTATGCTAGGTAGATCTCTTACTGCCTTTACATTTCTTATCTTTACTATGTTATCTAAATTGATATGACATAGCTTTTTATGCCACAACCAACTATCATCAACTTTAGCAACAAAACAACTTGCTTCTAAATTGAGTTGGAAAACATTAGCTCTTGTCTTTGAGCCTGATACAATCATAACACCATCCTTGTTGTTAATGATGCATTTTTCATCTTTGAACTCCAACTGATAACCTTTTCCAACTGTCGAACACTAAGAAGGTTATGTTTCAAACCATCTACATAGAGAACATCATCAGTACTGTTCTTTCCATCCAAGGTGATGGCTCCTCTACCAACTATGGGTTTAGGAGTGTTATCTCCAAATCTAACCATCCCACCATTGTATTTGTCTAGATGAACAAACTTTCCTTTATCACCTGTCATGTGATGTGAAAAACCACTATCTATAATCCAGTCTGTCCTTATATCAGCTTGTGAACTCAATGCTAGCTCTTGATTCTCTTTCTTATCTTCATGAACTGTCTTATTATTCATTTTGTCTATAATAGCGATGAATCCAATTTCTTCTTCACTTGATTCATCATCTAAAAATCCATCTCCAGCATAGTAGCATTCCTTAGAGTACTCAGGCTTGTAATCATTTTTGAACTTTCTAGCTCTAGTAGGACACTTAGATGCAAAGTGACCGATCTTATTACATGAAAAGAACTTAAATGGTAATTGACCCTCATATTTTCCTTTTCCTTTCTTTCATCTTTTGGCAATCATAGCAATGAAATCATCTAGTGTTTTCTCTTCATCATCATCATTAAAATTACTAGAAGTGTTTGTAGATTTCTTACCATGAATGGTTGCTTTGAAGGTTGTCTCACTCTTTGGTTCTGTCTTCAATCTTGAAATCTTAAAAGCTAAGATTTTGCTGATCAAGGTCTCTCTCTTGAAATTAGATGTAAGCTACATGGTCTCATCAAGGATGTTGATCTTCCTTTCATATTTAGGAGTGAGAGTAGTCATTAGCTTGTCCATAATGTCCTCCTCTGAAATCTCTCCACCATTGTTTCTAATTCCAGCAACTACTTCATTTATCCTTTGATTGTAAGCTCTGATATTTTACTCAGGAAGCATCTCTAATGTATTGTATCTTTTCTTCCATGTCTTTCTACATGCACCCTTTTCTTGTTTGTCTCCTTCAAATATGTCTTCTAGGTGCTTCCATATTTTATGGGTTGTATCTACCTTTTTTATTTCTAAAAAATCACCATCAAATAGGGCACTGATAAGATCTTCTTTAGCTATAACATTCTGATGAAACAATTCCTTTTTCCTATTAGTAGCATCATCCTTTGCAAGGTCTTCTAGGGTGGGAACCTTGGCTTCTTTGATAGTTACATCAAAAACTTCAAAAGCAATGCACTGCAAATGGGTCACCGTCTTGTTCTTCCAATCGAGCTAATTCTCTCCTTCAAACTTAGGACTTTATTTCCTAAAGTATGCCATCTGATCAACCTCAAGCTATTAAAATTTCTCTTCGAGGCACTTGGCTCTGATACCAATTGTTAGGAATAGTCCCAAGAGATAACTAAGAGGGAGGGGGGGGGTGAATCAGTCATCTACAAGTTTCAATTATTTATCCAATTAAGTATACTTAAACATAAAGCATAAACAAAATGAAATAATGCTTGAACTCAACACAATGTTTTGGTTATGGGGAAACCCAAATAGGTAAAAACCCTGGTGGGAATTGACACCCACTAATATTCTGCACTAGTGTATTATGATCCTTGTTAGAAGATACTTAACCTTGTTAGGAGTTGCTTTACAATATATTTAGTATAGTAGACCTGGTCAAGGGTTAGACCCTATTAAGAGTCTTTTACAATTGTCCTTGTTAGGGGAGAGGACACACTGTCTGAGAGCTCACTGCTCAAAGGGCTGAAGGCTACAACCTTCTGAATAACAGATACACACTATATCTAGATCTTGGTGAATTGCACTTTGACTTGCTATCTAGATCAATTCCAATGTATAGCACACATACTTTACTTGGTCACATAGACCTTCTTTTGATGGCTCAACACTTCACACACTCTACTCTGCTTTGCTTAATCAACCATGAACCACACTCAAGCAATCACAAATGACTACCTATAAATATCTTTCCTCTAAATGATATAATCAAGTCAGCCTATTAGAACCACCTTGGAATCATATTAGAGAAACTGTAACAAAATTTGATAGACATTCTGTCAGCTCTACTATGCATGCAACATAATCTAGGACCTGTCTAATAAAATAATTGTAGACGCACGCTACACACTGTTGGCTCTACCAAAACAATTGGATCTTTCTCCTCAAGATGAATTAATTCATGCACTCTTAACTAAACATCAATAAATCTTCTCTAAGCTTAAATCCAAGGGTGCATACCCAAAAGATAGGTGCAACTCCAAAACCAATAAAATCTATGTCGGCTCTCCTAAACAAACATAAGAAACTGCTACTGGTGAATAGTGACTGCATAAATTCACTTCTACTGAATATCAAACTATGTGTCCATGACTAAAACATTACTAACATGTCTTCAAAATATATCTAAGAGTGCAAGGCTCCATGATAACTATACGGACAACCATACATAGAACACTGTCTATTACTCTATTAGGAACACTACTGACACAAGCTCCTATATAACTATCTGTACTAATAGTTAACCTCTGGACCCATGATATCATGCTGATATCATGTCCATGCTACATATACTAAAATCTTACTACATAAGACTTCCACGCATGCTACTTTCCATATGTTGTCATCAATGACAAACATATAGTCAATACTGGCCTGCTAGCAAATCTCCAACAACATCTTGTCACCATAGGTGTACCCACTTTTTTTAATTCTTACAACCCAAATTTATTCAATAGCTCCTTTATATACTTGGCTTGGGATATAAATATCATATCCACTAATTAAGTAATCTATAATTGAAGAAATAATTTAAGCTCTCCTATCATGGATATCTCAAACTCATTTTGCATCTCTAATGTAAACTATTGACTCAACTTGTTAGTAACACCAAAGATAATGTCATCTAAAAGCACTTAAACAATTAGAATGTCCTCATGATCTATCTTTAAATACAAATAATTATCGATATTACCTTTTTTGAAGCCAATCTTCAGTAGATACTTGTCTAACCTAGAATACAAAGCTCTAGGAGCTTTCTTTAGCCCATACATTCCCTTATTCAATTGACATACCATGTCTAGTTATTTATTCAACTAAAAACCATTAGGTTTCTCTATGTATACTTCCTCTTCCAACTCACCATTTAGGAATACAAATTTGACATCCATTTGGTAGACTTTTAAGTTCTTAAGAGAAGCGTATGCTAGGAATAATCTTACTACTTCCAACCTGGTCACCAAATAAAAGGCTTCATTATAATATATCCCATCCATGTAATGCCCCACCAGGGAACCCAGGAGAACTTAACCTAAACATGCAACTAAGTTTGGAGAATATTTTTTTTTTAAGTTTTAACAAACAACAACATCAAAGTTTTACAATGCGGAAGCAATACCATGAAATATACAACTCACATAGATTACAACTCTCTAGGATTCCTTGATGAAGATTATGTAAGTATTAATTAATTAATTTATATTAGATATAAACACAAAAATCATATAAAAAAATGAACGATAAATGCAACATCACATAAGATAACATAAAAATAATTGGTACCATAAGGTATCCATAAACCTACATCCACTCCACATGTTGCAGGGTATGTAATATAATAACTGAAAAGAAGTACAAATGATATCTTTGAATAACTGATACAATGATACAGGATCACAAAGAAGAAGAAGAAGAACACAACTCCAACAATGAAGATCAAGAAGGAACAACTGTCACAAGGATCATCCAGCACTGGAACACAATCGTCAAAATCTCAAATGGTAAAATAATCACTACCACTTGACCTCGTGAACCTAAATGGTCCACTCCCACCATGCTGAGGAGATAACAAAAAATCCCGCTCAGATAACAAAAATCAATAGAAGAAGCTAAGGAAAAGATCCTGAAAGCTCTCTAACTCAAGGTGTACACAAGATAACAATAGGTAAGATTGTAATTCATAGGCAATCAGCACATGTAGAATAACTAGACTATGCATATGAAGGTGTCATCATGTACATCTAACCTTGAGTCTCATCCTGGTAATCACTCTGGATCCCGGCACTCAAGTGACGATACATAGTATCAATGACTTCTCATATAGAAAAAGTCATTAACTATGCCATATCCATTCCACGTAGGCGGCAAGCATCATCTCATCCTCCATCTTAGTCTATACTAGCACTCAAGCATGGGTGTGGAACTACATCTTATTAAGTTCATTTAAATACCCCTTAATTATATTAGGTTATCACTTGATTATAGATACTTACAATAAGTGATCTTGATAGCTACTTATGGGCCCCAACGCTTATTGCAAGCCACCCCCTACTACATATCTAGGTAAACTACCCTAGGCTCACAGATCTCACATAGATCAAATTTGGTATAAAACTAGGTAATCCCAGATCCAGTTTCACACACAAGAACCATAAATGATTACAAAAATATCATAAACAAAAATACAATACAACATGATCCCATATGGTCAAATTAGGGTATAATCAGAATAAACACACACATCAAAACATAATATTGAAAACATGTCCAACTGACACTTACCCCGACCTCTGTATTCCCCCTAGGTCTTCTAACACCCGATAATACAATAAGCAAAAGAAGACACTTAAGGAACGAAGAATACAACATTAGCATCATAGAAAACTAAAAGATAACCTTAAGCATTTACACTCCATATCAAACATAATTGAATCCACATATAAAAACACATAAAACTGCTAAGAGAATTTTAATCATAAACATCACAATAATGCCATAATAAAAGAATATTCCCTGTAGACATCCTAAGGATTCCACATAACAAAAATGCCCAATTTCAGTAAAAACATAACACTTATCAAGTGATTATCTCCAATATGTGCACGATCTCATAAAATTTAGGTATATATCCCTATACAAATAGAATTGTATAGAAATAGGTTTAGTCTAATCAAAACTCTATACTGAGTAAATGCATCAAACTATATAATTTAATATGCTATTAAATTAATTTAATAAATAATAACGTATTAATCAATAGTCTGAAAATGAAATGTAATATAAAAACAATATTTATTTGAATGACACAATTTAAATAAATACTAAATAAAACTTGATTAACTATTATTAAATTGCATTTCATAAAATCTATAATCAAATCAAAATTTCAATATTAAATTACCTTTAATATTAAAATTTCTAAATAATTATAAATTAATAAAACTTAATAAATCTACATATACCACAAATTTAGAAAGTATAACTTTTGGAATAAATACTTTTTAATTACATAATAATTAATAACATTTTAAAGAAATAATTTTAATTTATATAATAAATAAATAAAAAACATTTATTAAAAAAACAAATTTTAAAATTAAGTAATTGAACAAAAATGAAATTATAAATAGAATTAATAAAAAAATCAATAAACAATTTACCTTGGTGTGGGGGGCTCATGACACCCCTCCCAACACCACTGGCGGTACCCAAAAGGGCACTGTCATGTCAGTCCCCATAGGGGGCTGCGCACGGTAGACCCTATGGGCTCGTGCGATAGTCTTGTCAGAGACTACACATGGCCCTAGGTCTAGTGCGTGGGGGGTGGGGATTTAGTGGACCCCACCTCCAAAGAAAACTTTTCAATTTATTTTAATATTAATTTTTTTTTTAATATTAATCTTTTTCAAAGAGGTTAGTGATTCATGTATTTTTAAAAAAAATTTATATAATCCGAAATTACGGAAACAAATAGGATTCTTTTTTATAAGCAAATTTTAATTTAGTCATGAAATAATAAACTTTTCTATTTGTCTTTTCTGACTTTTCTTTCCACTGTATTTTTTTAACAAAGGGTATTATTTTTTTTACCAGAATTGATTTTTCCACTAAAATTGTGTTTTCTTTCACAATACAATTTATTTAACCACCCATTATAGTCTAACTATAGTCTAGGGTTCATTTATTGTTTTCCAGGAGATCTAAAAATAATCTTTTAATAAAATTTTGCTAGCATAACTTTGCTGTGCTAAATTTACATAAAAACTAAAAATCAATATAATTAAGGTTTTCATAAATACCTAGAATCAAATAAATCATAGATCTATCTATTGAGAAATATCAGAATTTACACAAACAAGGAAAACCAAATAAATGCAATACAAAAATTAACAGGCAAGAATTCAAAGCCTACCTTAGATCCAAAGCAGAACTAAAATTGAAAACCTTTGAAGATCTATATACTAGAATTCCTCCCATAATGAATCCAACCTACAGATTTGAATCTATGTAGAAAGCATGCACACGATCTAGAGGCACAAACAAGAAATCTCAACAATCCCAAAATCTCCCAAAATCCAAAGCACACAAGCCCTCCCAAAATTCTCCTCCAAACTTGTCTAATCTCTAAAATGAATGCAATTCCCCTAATAGAGATTCCATTCCCCATTTTCATGAAACACTAAAGATAACTCAACAACTAACTCCCGCATCAACTCCAAATTAGAAATTGAAAATAAATCACAATTAAATAATTTAAAAATAACTTTATATGCACAACTCAACTTGAATTTTTGAAATAGGTTGTTATCTTCTTGAGAACAATTCACTTTACAATAATGTAAATGCACATGTTTATAATTAAAATTCATACTAAATAGATTAAATATTTAAAGCATCCTAAAACCATGCAATTAAATATTTAATTATTTAATAAAGCACACAAGCATAATAAAATCTAATTTTTAATTAAATAATCAATTAAATCTAAATATTCAATTATTTGACTTTAATTGAATGTTCACAAATCAACCTAGGAACATAATTAATATAAAATTTCAACTATAATCATAACATTAACAATCACATAGAAAATCACCCACATAGGAAATAAATCAACTGAAATCAAGCAAAGTAAAACCAAGCAAACTCAAGAAAGGGATCCATGAATCCATGTCAACTAGACAAATTTGGGTAGGGTAGTCAAACTGATACTTGTCCAATCCTAGAACAAATGGGCTTAGGTTAGGGTTTTGGAGCTGTGTTATCTCCCCTCTCTTACCATTCGGGATATTGCGATAGGGCATGGTCATCCTAACAATTCAAGGAAGTCAATGCTCAGTACCTACAAACCTGCATACAAAACCCACATGTACATACATATATAAATATATAATGGATAATGGTGGGGATCGACCGATCGTGTGGATCTCGCAAGCAAGTAACTACGACTGCATCCCTCAACCACATTAGGCATGTCAAACAGAAATATAAAACAAACACATCAACCATACACATACAAGTATGGGGTCAGTAAAATCATAAGCATCAATGATTTCCTAACATATAAATAATCATCCTAACATAATCATAACGTGTATAAAATCAGACTAGGGGCAGGGTACTACATTCCATCTGAAAGTATCCTTTACACACCAATCTTGCTTTGTTTCTCACCACTTCTCCTTCTTCATTCAACTTGTTTCTGAATACCCATTTTGTTCCAATAACATTCTTGTCCTTAGGCCTAGGAACAAGAATCCATATATTGTTCTTCTCAATTTGTGACAATTCTTCTTCTATTACATCAACCCAATTATCATCCTTACATGGTTCATCTATATTCTTTGTTTCAATTTGTGATATTAGGTGGATTTGATCTTGATAAATCCTTCTCCTAGTCTAAACACCCTTTTTTCTATCACCAATAATCTAATCTTCTATATGATTTAGTATCACATACCTTGGTGTCTTCTTCTTTACCACTATTTTTTGTGCTTCATCTTCTCCATTTGTGTAGGCTTCATCATCTACATTCATTGTGATAATAGGATCTTTGTTCTAATTTTGATGCATTTTTCTCTTATTACTGATGTTCTAATCATTATAATCATGACCACATGATCTGGTTAGACTCTCAAAGCACTCATCTACCATAACATTATTTCTCTCCACCAACTTCTTCAACCTATTTTTGTGGCACCTATATACCTTTCTCTTTAAAATTGTCTCTTTATTATGTGCTTCTCACAAAAAGTATTGAACTTGTCTAATGTGAACTCACCTTCTTTATCTAATCCCAAGAATTTCAATCTCATTCTCAACCATGGACTTGAATATCTTAAACTTATAAAATGATTTTGAACTTTCTTTTAAGAAAGTCACCCATACCATCTTAGAATATTCATCAATGAGAAACATGAAATACCTATCACCTTGCATACTTATTATCTTAGAAGGACCACACAAATCAGTATGAACAAGATCTAACAATCCATTGGAATGGAAAGTAACTATTTTTTTCTCACCCAATTGGCATTCTTTTCAAATATCATTAGGAGGTTTCTTCACTGTAGGAATATCTCTTACAACGTGATTAGAACTTATAACCACAATATTGTCAAAGTTCACAGGACACAACCTCTTATGTCATAACCAATATTCATATAATTGATAAATCAAATAACTTCTTAGACTGGTATTCAAATTAAATAAGTTACCTCTTGTCTTTGCTCCTATTTCTATATCTATCCTAGATTTATTCAAGATCTTTCATTTTCCATTTTTGAAGTGAAATTCATAATCTTTGTTCATCAACTATCCAACATTAAAAAGATTATGTTTCAAACCTTCAATATATAATGTATCATCTGTATTATTCCTACCATGTATAGAAATAAAACCTCTACCTCTTATCATACCACTATTTTTATCTCCCCATCTTACCATACTACCATCATAATTATCATAGCTCAAGAAATTTCTCTTATCACCAGTGACATTGACACCTAAAATTTATTTTAAGTGTAATGGCCTATGGGAATCTTTGATAAATGTGTGACTCTAATTCTTTTCACTGAGCAACCTCTAGGATTTTAGAATTTGGCTCTTAATACTATGTTTTGAGTGTTTTGAGGAAAAGGGTTATAAAATGATGAAACTACAAAAGCTAATATGCCAAAACTTTTAGAACACTTTAAACAACTAAATGTACACACTATTCCCATCAAGGAATCTAAAGGAAAATTTATTGGAAAGTGATGTTTTGAAAGCACTATGGATCGCTTGAGGGTTGTCATTTATGGAAACACTTATTTTATAGTTATTGTATGTAGTAATTATTAGTGTTGGAGACACACTCATGAAAATGACTAAGTACAGAATCAGATTTATAGAATACTACAATATTGTTTTGGTCAGTGAAAATATTATATGCTATATGATGGCTTGCGAGCTTAGAGGAAGACATTTTGGGATATGTATGATCTTTAGTTAAGGTTGCATATGTTTTGGTATTGATATTAGTAAGTTACAGTGATATGAAGGCATGCGAAGATAGAGGGACAATGAAACAAGGCATATGAACAATCACGATGATTAAGGGAATGATAGATGGAATGGTAGCATGCTAATTCAGATAATGATTGTATATTACCAAAAATTTGGTAATACAAGATCAAAAACTCATTATTTATTATTTTCATGAGTAATTATTATGTTTTGTATTGTATTTGAGAGCTGACTGGATGATAGAATAGGTATAAATAAAGTGGTTTTTGTGAAAGTGATAGATGTATAAGATAAGTACAAGATATCGATGCAATTTTGGGATATCAATGATGGTTGATAGCAGATGAAAGATCAAAGATTGAAAGATACTATTGAGAGCCATAACTGGAACTATCAAAGCATAGCAGATGCTTGTATTATTCATCCTTGAAGAATACTTTTGTAACTGAATTATTGATTGTAAGAGTTGTAAGCTCACTATACCTTTAACGTGGTTTTTTATACCTTTAATGGGGTTGATATTCATCTAAAAAGGAAATGTACTATGTAATACTTTTCTCCTAATAGGGCTAGATCTCCTAATAAGGATATTATATTTTAGTACTGACGCAAGGCAGGGTAGATACAAGCAGAATTGAGTCCACTTGAATCTACAAACAAGCCCTACTCAGAGTTACACAAAGGAAGAAATATAAATACACATGAATGAAATGGAATAAAAATGGATAAGAGACAATCAACTGGCAGCAACAACAAATAATTATATTATTTCTTTCAACATGCCCGGCTGTGAGGCCTTCCGGGTTTTGACCTTATACAATGAGAATTATGAATTTAGAATTACCGCTTGCATCCTATCTTTCTCCAATGATATATCTTGATAATAATTCCTATATCTATCTCATGGTCCCCTCTTGATTCCCTACTACATCAATCTAGACTCCTTATATAGCCAACTAAGCCACAGGTCGGCCAGTCAGGCATTTACTTACAATGTAGGTCTAGTCTGGAAGATTTAAACCAAAACTAATGCTAGAATGAATATAAATTGATGAACCTTTGTATTTAGGTCCTTAAATGACCCAATAACATTCCTTTAAGTGTGAAAGGTACCATTTTATCACACGGAACATCGCAAGAAGAAACACCACATGTTTCACCTGAAAACTGGCAGAAAATAGGTCCCGAGGAAAAATGGGCATAAATTTTTACTCATAATGAATTGGGTCTTTTTTATCTTGGGAAATGATATTAATTTAGGTAATATAAAAATAATTAAGAGCACAAAGGATAATTCCTCATGGATCAAGGTCGCCAACATGAACAATCAGCACCAAAACTGCAAGAACGGCTCTGGCGGGAACATTGGCAGAAAATAGGTCCCCAACAAAAATGGGCATAAATATTGACTCATAATGAATTAGGAGATTCTCCTTTGGGAAATGATATTAAATTAGGTCCTATTTAATTCCACAAGTGAGAAATTTCTTATTATTTAAGGATCAAGGTTTCCACTGTGCGCAATCAACACCAAAACTGCAGGAAAATACTGCTCCAATAGCAAGAAAACAACTCTAACTTTGAAATAGTCCATCCAAAATTTATGTGCTCATAGGAGAAGAATCCAAAATAGGTCCTCATCATAATGTAATCTTCACACACCATGAAACCATCAAATTCAAAGATTATAAAGAAAACAACAATAAACAGGTACATAAATCAGGAAATGTTTTTTGGTTGATGCAAGATTGCTCAAAGACCCAAGATGCTCCTGCATCAAACACATGGGGTAAATAAAGAATTGATGTCCAAATCAAGAAATAATCATATTATGACCTGAATCATAAAGATCCAAATCAGCTTGTGTAATCCATGAACTATCTTCAACTGGCTTATCTTTCCACTGAACTAGATATTCCATGTAGTCTTTTCCTCTTGTACTCTTGCCAACTTTTCTATTCAAAATCTTCTCAATGCTGTCTTTGTTCTTCTTAGGATAGTCCATATCATCTTCAATATCATCATTTGGTTCAAAGTACTCAAATATATTAGAAATATTAAATATAGGTGATATATCCATGTACTCTGGTAATTCCACTTCATAAGCATTTCCACTGTCAAACTTCTTTAGAATCTTACAAGGTCCAAATTTCTTCATTTTCAGCTTGTTGTAGGTACCAACTAGAAATATATTCTTTTTCAAATGAATCATAACCTCATCTCCAACTTCAAAAGATTTATGTCTCCTTCTCTTGTCTGCTCTCTATTTATATTTCAAATTACTGTCCTCCAAATTCTTTTTAACTTCATCATGCAACGTTCTCATGTATTCTACAAAATGATCAGCTTCAGCACTTCTTCTAGTCTCAGTAGGTAAATCTCTTAGCTCTGTGGTTCCCTTAGGATGAAATCTAGTAAAAATCTCAAATGGTGTCCTCTTAGTACTTCTATTCATAGAATTATTATATGCAAACTCTGCTTGTGCCAAAAGTAAATCCCAATTAGCAGGCTTATCTCCAACTAAACATCTCAACAAGTTTCCCAAACTTCTGTTCACAACTTCAGTCTATCCATCTATCCGAGGGTGAAATGTAGAACTAAACTTCAAATTAGTATTCATCTTCTTCCAAAGTGTTCTCCAAAAGTAACCAGTAAACTTAGTATCTCTGTCTGAAACAATAGATTTAGGCAAACCATGCAATCTTACCACTTCCTTGAAGAATAATTCAGCTACATGTAATGCATCAGATGTCTTCTTACAAGGTATGAACTGAGCCATCTTAAAAAATTTGTCAACCACTACCAAAATAGAATCATTAACTCTCTGAGTTCTAGGTAATCCAAGAACAAAGTCCATACTCACATCTTCCTAAGGTCTATCAGGTATAGGCAAAGGTGTATACAATCCAACATTCTGACTAGTTCCTTTTGCTACTTGACAAACTCTGCATCCTCTAACCATTCTCTATACATCTCTATAAATCTATGGCCAAAAGTATCTTTCTGAAATCAAATTCACAGTCTTATCAATCCCAAAATGTCCAGCAAGTCCACCACTATGTTTCTCCTTTATTATGTTATCTCTCATAGATCCTCTAGGTATGCACAACTAAACTCCTTTAAACAACATGTCTTCTTGAATGAAATAATTAGTCCACTTATCACTCACTATGTGTTCCTTACAAGCTTTCCAAGGTTTTGCAAAATCAATGTCAGTCTCATACAAACACTTCAAATCATCAAAACCAAGTACCTCAACTCTCATCTCTGTCAACAAACTTCTTCTTCAGCTCAAGGCATCAACAACCTTATTTGACTGTCCACTTTTATGCTTCAATGAAAAGGAAAAATTATGTTCTTTCATTTCTCTTGTAAATTTTTTATCATCAAACAAGCATACTCTGACTGTAGTACAGTGACCTTCATCAAACTTCTCTATCAAAGGCAATAACACTTGCTTCTTTCCATCCATCCAAATAGTATATTGATTCAATCTACCATTGTGCAAAGATTTCCTATCATACTACCAAGGTCTACCCAAAAGAATATGACAACAATCCATAGGCATAATATCACACAAGACTTCATCATGATAATTCCCAATTTTGAATTTAACAAGGCATTGTTCACTTACAAGTAGTTTATGCTCCTTCTGGATCCAAGCAATATGGTAAGGCTTAGGATGTTTCAATCTTTGCAACTGCAATTTGTTAACTAGCTCTTTGGATGCCAAATTATTAGAACTTCCGCTATCAATGATTACCTTGCAACATTTATCAGTGATCTTACATCTGGTTCTAAACAAACTTTTCCTCAAAATAGGTTCCTCATTAGCTTCTCCATTCCACAAGATCCTTCTTAACATCAAGTTCTCACCATGTTCAGGTTCATTAGACATTTCCTCAACTTCTTCACAAGGAAAATTATTTCTATCATTACCTCCAGTATTCTTTCTAGAGTTAGTACATTCAAAAGCTCTATGTCCTTCTTCACCGCATTTGTAACAAGTACCTTTAAACCAATATTTCTCTTCTCTTTTACCATTATTGTTATTCCTAGAGTAACCAGTATAGCTACCTCTAGAATAATTACCTCTTTTAGCAGGTTCATATTTCCATCCTTTATCTTGTACTGAATTTTCAGATCTGCTACTTTCCCCATAAGATCTACCTCTACTTCTCTGAAATCTACCACCTCTTCCTCTTTGTCTTTGATCATGTCTTTTTATCAATCTCACTTTAGCCTTCAAAGCAAATTGATATGCTTCTTCTACACTATCAATCTTCACATAACTGATCTCATCTTGAATAGATGTCCTCAGGCCATTCAAATATTTAGCCACCTTCTCAACTTCATCATCCACATGTCCAAATCTGATATCCAATTTGTAAAATTCCTCAGTATATTCTTTCACACTCATGTCCTTTTGTCTCAGATTTTGCATCTTTCTCATCAAACTAACTTGGTAGTCAGCTGGAAGAAACTTCTTCTTCATCTTTCCAAGCATCTTCATCCATGTCTTGATCTTTTCTTTTCCTCTCCTCTGTCTCTTAGTTTGCAAATGATCCCACCAAAGAGATGCATGCCCTTTCAACTTTGTGACTGCTATCTTAACCTTCTTATTATCAGGAGTACCTTCATACTCAAAGTATTTATCCATCTCAGAGATCCAATCCAAAAGTGCATCGGTCTCAAGTCTTCCATCATAGCAAGCAACTTCAACTGCAGGTCTGGAGTTAGCCTTAGACAAAACTCTCAAGAGTCTTTCCTCATCTTGTTCAACTTCAGGTTCAGCATTAGGTACTGCTTCTTCTTCTTCATCACTAACATCTTCAAGATGTGCTCCTCTTCTTTGGGTTGTCTCTACAGCTTCAAGCCTAGTTGCAATCTGCCTCAACATATCCATGATAGCATTATCATTTCCTCTACCATGAACCATCTTGATAATCAGGTTCCAAAAAGATCATAACCTTCTACAAGTTATAGGTTAGATCTCAGATCTTCCACCCTACAACCAATCCAATAAGGTTTCCATGATCCAATCCATAAGAAAGAACTCACTCTGATACCACTTGACGCAGGGGCAGGGTAGATACAAGCGGAATCAAGCAGAATTGAGTCCACTTGAATCCACAAACAAGCCCTTCTCAGTGTTACACAATAGAAGAAATATAGATACACATGAATGCAATGAATCACAATGGATAAGAGACAATCAACCGGCAGCAACAACAAAGAATCATATTATTTCTTTCAACATGTTTGGCTGTGAGGCCTTCCGGGTTTCAGCCTTATACAATGAGAATTATGAATTCAGAATTACCACTTACATCCTATCTTTCTCCAATGATATATCTTGATAATCATTCCTATATCTCACTCATGGTCCCTTCTTGATGCCCTACTACATCAATCTAGACTCCTTATATAGCCAACTAAGCCACAGGTCGGCCAGTCAGGCATTTAATTACAATATAGGTCCAGTTTGGAAGATTTAAACCAAAACTAATGCTAGAATGAATATAAATTGATGTGCCTTTGGATTTAGGTCCTTACATGACCCAATGAAATTCCTTTAAGTGTTAAAGGTACCATTTGATCACATGGAACATCGCAAGAAGAAACACCACACGTTTCACCTGAAAACTGGCAGAAAATAGGTCCTGAGGCAAAATGGGCATAACTTTTTACTCATAATGAATTGGGGCTTACGCTTTTGAGAAATGATATTAATTTAGGTACTATAAAACTTAGCAAGATAGAAAATTCTAATTCCTTATGGATCAAGGTCTCCAACATGAACAATCAGCACCAAAACTGCAGGAACGGCTCTAGCGGGAACACTGGCAGAAAATAGGTCCCCGACCAAAATGGGCATAACTTTTGACTCATAATGAATTAGGAGCTACTCCCTTGGGAAATGATATTAAATTAGGTCCTATTTAAGGCCCTAAGTGTGAAAGGTATTATTCTTTAAGGATCAAGTTTGGCATGGTGTGCAATCAGCACCAAAACTATAAGAAAATACTGCTCCGACAGCAAGAAAACAACTCTAACTTTGAAATAGTCCATCCAAACTTTATGTGCTCATAGGAGAAGGCTCCTAAATAGGTCCTCAGCATAATGTAAGCTTCTCACACTATGAAACCATCAAATGCAAAGATTATAAAGAAAACAATAGCAAACAGGTACAAAAATCAAGAAATGTTTTTTGGTTGATGCAAGATTGCTGAAAGACCCAAGATGCTCCTGCATCAAGTACATAGTTGTGGGTACCATCCCCACTGGGGTTTTCCCTTGGCCAGGGTTTCCTCAAAAAAAAAAATGGTGTTATGAGTTATGTGTTATGTGTTTATGTTATTTTCATTTCAGTATTCATATGATTTACTCAAAATTGGTTTAAGTTTAATTTAAAGTGATGTAATAATGATTCACCCCCTCTCTCAGTATTACTCAATTCTAAAAATTGGTATTAGAGCTATTGGCCTTTGGAGAGAAAGTATAACAACTTAAGGGAGATCAAAATGGATTCAAAAAGTTTGCAAGAGAGCTTTGAAGCAACACTTGATGACTTGGACAAAGAAAAGTTTGAGAATGGAGATTTGAAATTCAAATTAAGAAGAGAAGAAGGTTTTATCAAGAAACTAAATGAACAACTTGAAATTTCAAGAAGTCAAATAAAAGACCTTATGGAAAATATCGAGGATTTAGAAAATGATACATCAAACCAAGTAAAGAAGCTAGAGCAAGAAAAAGAAAAAAATAATCTTCTGATGATTAAAGAGATTCGACATGAAAAGGATGCAAGATACAAAGTTGAAGAGACTCTAAAAGGAGTGAACATGTAGATAGGAGAAATGCAGATTGAACTTGATCACTAAAAGGATAAATGCATGGAATTGGAGAAGTATATTCAAATCATTAAAGGTCAACTCACTCAATCCAAATTACACATTGAGAAGTTACATATGAGCAGTGATAAGATTGATGAACAAAGAGAGACAAAAACTAAAAGGATATATGACTGAATTTAGATACAATGAAGGAGAATTTTCTAAAACTCATGAAGAATCACATGAAGCGAAGGTTGAAGAAAGACCTACTCTTGAAATACCTAGAGATCATACTAGACCTTTTAGAGGTAGATGCTATGGATGCAACAAACTTGGACACATGAAAAGAGATTATAGAGGCAAAGGCCCTTTCAAACCCTTTACTAGTTATTGTTATAACTATTATGCATATGGACATAAGAAATCAAAATCTAGGAAACCTGATCAATCAAGAAACAAGAAAGATTACATTAGAGAATAATCAATAGTGAAGATCACATGCTACAACTGCAACAACCTTGGTGCATACTACAAGGTTTGGTAAATTTTAGGTCAATCAGGATAGAAGACCACCCACATGTTACAAATGCAACAACTTAGGACATATAGAAAAGTTTTATAGGTACAATGGAAAGGAAAAAAGAAGAGGACCACCTCCTATAGTTATAAAGAAAAATATTGGTGATAGTGGTAAAATTCTTGGTGAATACATGGATGAATTCAAGAATCATTTCAGGAAACTAGCAGATGAAGATGATGGAAAGATATGGGAGGTAAAATATTTCAATAAGGCATTGGTTCAGGGAGAGGCAATAGATACTATTATTTCTTTGCATGATGTTACCATTTCTACAATGACCTAAAAGGCCGAGCATGGCCTTAGGGGGAGCATTGGATGCAAAAAACAAATTATATCCAACCCCTGATTATTTGGAATAAGCTCATGCAAGCTTAGATATGGTGTATGAAAATACTATGGAGTCTATATCTGTGATCACAACACTTGGAGATTCATTTCCTATGAGCGCAAGATTTGTGTTTGACTGGACAGTGTACAAAGTTGAGATAACTATGATAAATGCACTTACTCACTTGGAAATGAATAAAATACCTTGAGGAATCTCATTTCTTCACCATTTGATAACCAATGAACAAGGAGAGAAGATTGAAGAAGCATATCAATCACCTAGCAGCTACATTATGTGATTGATCAAAGAAGAAATTCCAAAATTTAGCATATTCAAGTTATTTAGATCATTTACTCTTACAAGAAGCTATGGATGCACCTGTGATAAATGATGTTGTTGATAGGCCAAGGTATAAGTTTAAAAGACACCCTTTTAAGTCTTGTGAGCATTATCCTGAAGGAGAATTTTCGCTAATCCCATATGACGTCCTTCATGTAGAGGATATTAGGGCTTACATTCATTATAAGTATGAGACTATAGGGGATGTGGAAATATACAGGGAGATAGATGAAATGATAGAATCAGATGGAAAAATGAAAGATGAGTTCAAACACTTAGAAGACCAATCTATGATAAAGCTAACCCTCTTGAATGAATTTAGTGAGACTGAATGGTTTAAGATTATACTAAGCAAAGTGCATGATCAATTTATTTGGATAGGAGAGAAGCTTGTGAAGATATGTAGTTAGCTAATTCATGATATAACTAGAATGGAAAACACTGGAACCATCTCTGTGGTAGAGAAAAACATTAAGAAGCAAGTTGAAACCCTGACCCATTCTAAATGGGATAAGTGAGCTATGACAGTCAATGATATATTTTAGAAAGATGTGAGATTGGTTTCCATGTTACTTGGATACAAACTTTACTATAGTAGCAGACCTAAATCAGTATCAGTAGGAGTAATAATGATGGCCTAAAAAATGGTAAAGGAAAACACCAAGTATAACCTATGCAAGATTCTAGCACAATAATTCTTGGAGAATGTAAAGATCATTAAGAAGGATAAGTCAAAAGCATTCAGATTTGGTTCACTCTTGATTCATATGTACATTCATATTGAGCACAAATTTCCCAGAATGCACCCTAGAGAATGGAAGGACACCATAACTACTAATATAAAAATATCAGAGAGCTACCAGAGATAGAACAAAAATTGGGTAGATGGTCAGATATTTTCTATGATCAAGATTCTACAAAGGAAGTTGAAGGAAAGGTACAAAATTCCTGAGGAACTAGTTGAAAGATATAAGGATACAATCTATTTCATGGTTGAAACTGGTTTTGTATGCTTTGAAGTAGTTGAACCTAGGAATAAATGGTGCCAGCCTATGGAATATGAGGTTAGTTAAGAGGTTCTTGTAATGCAGATTGAACATATACTATCTTCTAAAATTGATACATCTCAAGAGAGATGTGGAACCTATAAAGAAAAGTCAGCAAAGGTTAGAGAAGAATAGGGTAAAGGAACAAGGAAGAGGAAGATAGAAAAGGTGGTTGAGGAAATGGTAGCGAAGGCAGGAATCACAAAAGAAGAACTAAAGTAAGGACTAAAATGACAAAAGGATCTTCTAGAATGAAAATTGAAGCCCCTCCACCTTCTGAAGCAGAAAAGATAGTATGTACCACTTCTGATGTAATTGATTTATCAATCACCCCTAAGAAGATAACACAAGAGGATGCACGTACAAGCACTCCTATGAGATCTACAAGATCAAACAGACCTAGTAGCCCTAAGAAGAAATTAATGAAGTAGAAGCAAAGAGAAAATAAGATAAGGTGATAGAAAATAAAGATGAGAAAATAGAACAAAAGAAAGAAGAGAACCTATGGAAACCAGACATAAAAATATTGTAGAAAAGAATAATAAGAGATGGAAATTTGAAGACATTAAATAGATACTATGAAAGGGATGATTCTTCTAATCAATCAGTGATTGAAGATATAATGATTGAGCATCTTCTAGTCTACAAAAAGAACTTATTGGAGATTGAAGGCAGTATTCCAAAAGATTTGTATGGGGAGCTAGAAATCAAAAAACAATTAGCACAAGCAGAGGATGAAACAATAAGAAACAAATCTATTGAAGACATGTTTCCTATAGTTTCTATATAGGAAAGGGAGAGAATAATTAAGGAGCTAAAACCCCTACTAAGGACTAAGGCCAGACTTGTAAAAATAATGGTGAGGAAATATGATAAGGTAATTGAGGACATACAAAAGGTATTGGATCAAATAATGATGAGCGACATGCTTGAGAAGACTTCACCTCCCAAAGCTACCAAGCCTACACCATTAGGAATGGGAGAAAGCTCTAAGACAACTGAGGAGAGTATGAAAGGATGCAAAGGTGACAAGAAACTAGAATTATTTGTTGGTAGTGTTCTTGTGACACTTGACACCACACTTGATGAAAATGATCATTTTCAAGGAAACTTGGATAGTGTGGTGATAGAAGAAGAAGGATAGAGAGAAGAAAATCAGAAAGAAGAAGAACAAAAGGAAGAAGGATAGGAAAAGGAAGGAAATCAAGAGGAAAAACAAAAAGAAGAGATAGGGATAGATAAATGAGAAGAGGTAAGAGTTGAGATAAAAAAAAGAACTTGATACTTCCTCCACCTTATTGTTGGAAAGTATGGCGAAGCCTGTGAGTACTGATGTGGAGAGTATGGATGAGGATGAATTAATGAGATTATCCTTCATGGCATTTTCTAAGGAAAAAGAGAGGTTAGAATAAAAAGGAGATAATAAGGTTAAGGTGATTTCTAGGGAAGTAGATATTGTGAATAAAATACTCCCTATACCTCTTATATTTCAAGGAAAAGATGATGCAGAGAACCTAAACATGGCACCAGACAATTTTGACAACCATTATGAGTCACTTGTGAAGATCACAGAGGAAAAGGTAGAGAAGAGATACCTAGAGAAAAAGTTGAAGGAAGTTTTCTGGTCCATCTCATGAGACTTGGACATTCTAAAAGAAACTACAATTAAGGCCAAAAGTTGTGTTTCACAAGAAAGAAAGGTGTATAGTTATTGTATCAATCTTATCAGAAACATCAAGAACATTGAGGACATTATATCT
The DNA here is from genome assembly GCA_027943335.1 of Chamaecyparis obtusa. Taxonomy (NCBI): domain Eukaryota; kingdom Viridiplantae; phylum Streptophyta; class Pinopsida; order Cupressales; family Cupressaceae; genus Chamaecyparis; species Chamaecyparis obtusa. The sequence goes on from BSBK01004781.1 coordinate 251,886, forward strand.
AAGGACAGGGCTACCTTGGACAGTATGATGGACAGTTGTGAGACCTCCTCATAATCTATATTAGAGATGGAAAAGAAGACATCCAGAATCTTGGATATAGTAAATATTTTGGATATAGAGAAAGGGAGAGTAATGACAAGATTTGGTTTGCTGAAGATTTTAATCACTCCTAAGCTATCAATTCTTGAAGCTCATCTCACTGAGATGGAAGAGATTGAGGACTCAATGACTAAATCTCTACCCACTGAGATAAAGACAACATAGATTACATCTTAAGCACTAAATGGACTGATTCATATCAATGAACTATTGATTAAGTCTTGGAATGATGAAGTGAAAACCTTGGAAGATTCATTCCAAGATATTCGGAAGTTGGTGAGTAAGCACTAATTCCTACACTTTTGAAATTTTGTAATTTTGTGTGTACCTTTTCCATTGATGTCAAGGGGGGAGAAGAGAAGTAGAAAAATGAGAAAAGGAGAAAATTGTAAAAAAAGAGAGAGAGAAAGAAGTAGAAAAGAATATGTATATGTATACAGAAAAGAAAAGTAGAAGGAAGAGTATAGTTAGTGTTTTGGACACTTAGTCATTTTTCGCTAAGTGTTGCCATCAATGCCAAAGGGAGAGATTGTTGGCAAGTGATGTTTTGAGAGAACTATGGATCACTTGAGGGTTTTCATTTATGGAAACACTTATGTTATAGTGATCGCATATAGTAAGTATGAGTGTTGGAGACACAGTCATGAAAATGAATAAGTACAGAATTGGATTTATAGAATACTACAATATTGGTTTGGTCAGTGAAGATAGTATATGCTATATGATGGATTGCAAGCTTAGAGGAAGACATTTTGGGATATGTATGATCTTTAGTTAAGGCCTCATATTTTTTGGTATTGATATCAGTAAGTTACAGTGATATGAAGGCATGTGAAGATAGAGGGATAGTGAAATAGGGCATATGAATAGTCATGATGATTAAGGGAATGCTAGATGGAATGGTAATGTGCTAAGTCAGGTAAAGATTCTATATTGCGAACACTTTGGTAATAAAAGATCATCGACTTAGTATTTATTATTTGCATGAGTAATTATTATGTTTTGTATTATATTTGAGAGCTGATTGGATGACAAAATAGATATAAATAAAGAGTGTTTTGTGAAAGCGATAGATGTATAAGATAAGTACAAGATATGTATTTGAGTTTTGTATATCAATGATGGGTTATAGCAGATGCAAGATCAGAGATTGACAGAGACTATTGAGAGCCATAACTGAAACTATCAAAGCATATAAGATGCTTGTGTTTTTCATCCTTGAAGAAAACTTTTGTAACTAAATTATTGATTGTAAGAGTTGTAAGCTCACTATACCTTTAACAGGGTTTTTTATACCTTTAATAGGGTTGATATTCCTCTAAAAAGGAAATGTACTATGTAATACTCAGCTCCTAATAGGGATAGATCTCCTAATAGGGATATTATATTTTAGTACATAGTTGTGGGTACCATCCCCACTAGGGTTTTCCCTTGGCCAGGGTTTCCTCAAAAGAAAATAATGGTGTTATGAGTTATGTATTTGTAATGGATAAAATAGTGTATCGGGTCCTAGAACAATGGCTTGCACATAAAAGAGACCCCAATCTCAATATTTTACACTTACATGAGATTATATTGATATGGAAAGTAAATGTAGATGATTAATATTGAAATTAAGAAATAAAGGTACTTACCTCTAAAAAATAATTGGCTGAAAACCCTATCAAATGATCTAAAAAACTATTGAATTTCATGATCTCGAACAGAAACTATGAGATCTACAAAACCCAGAAATCTTTTTCCGAGATTGAATCATGTAGATGTTGGGTCAAAATCAAGGTTGTACCTAACCAGGTCAGGTTCAAGGTTGTACCTAACTAGGTTAGGATCAAGGTTGTACCTGACTAGGTCAGGGTCTACATTTTTATTCTGAAGGTTGATTCTAACTTTGTTCACAAATCCTGAAAGTTCAGTGAAAAGGGTATCCAAATTCCTCCTTAGATCTGAATTCCCACACCTGTACCTATAAGAAAGATGGTTTTGTTTGTTGGGGGAAGGGGTTTGCCTCAATCAAACCCCAATTTAGGAATTAAACTTGAAATTGAATTGAAATTGCTAGAATAAACAAAGTAAATAGAACAATTCACCTTGCTTGAGTTGAAACCCTTGTGGAGGATTTGAATCCTTGAATCCACAAGAATGGATGAATGTAGAATCAAATGTAGGATGTCTCCAATCAATTTTCTTTAGATCTTCAACACCAATCTTGAATGGATCTTGAATTAGGAAGATGCTTGAATGGATGAATCTTCAACAAGAGAGCTCCATAGAGCTTGAATCCTTTAATGGCTTCTAATGGATCTCCTTGATGAATTGGATGCTTGAATGCTTGATCTTCTTGCTTGCTTTCACTTGAGAGCTTGAGATATTATGAGATGAGATGTGGAAACTTGATTAAAAAACTTTATTGAGAGATGGAGAAAGTGAGAGAGGAAGGCTCCCTTTTATAGTGATCTAGGGCACAAGATGGGCCTCGTAGAAAACAATAATTAAGGGCCCATGGCACAAAACTCTAGAGAGGTGCACATGGAGAGGAAATTAAATTAAATCCTTGACACAAAACTCTAGAAGGGGACCACCTTTAATATATGAATAAAATAATTATTTAAGAGCCTTGTCACAAAATTCAAGCTAAGGCCAACCCCAAAGTTAATTTGAGCATTAGGCACAAAAATTGAGAAAGGATAATCTCCAATAATAAATTAGGAATCATATACAAATATCAAGAAAGGTCCACCTCAAATATAAATTTGAGAATTTGACACTTAATCTGAGAAATAGTGGCCCCGAAGAGGGAAAATGCAAGATTTTGATGAAGTCCTGAAACCGGAAGCTAACCCCGAAGATCCCAAACCCTAGGGTCAAGGTCAATCTCAAACTTGACTAGGTTAGGGTTGAGGTCAATCCTTACTAGGTCAGGGTCAAGGTTGACCTTGACCCCATAAGGTCAACTTTGACCTTATGGTCAAAAACCTCAGGTTCATAGTCCAGAATGCTAGGAAAATGTTAGGAAGAAGTGGAAAATGGGGCAGAACAAGGGGAAAAGCTAGATCCAAGTCAAATATCCATTCAAGGCATTCAACATGACCCCAAACCACTTAATTAGATGGCTAAACGCTCTTATCATGGAAGTGCTTCCATTTTAAGATGATACAGTATTATGTGTTTATGTTCTTTTCATTTCAAAATTTATATGGTTTATTCAGAATTGATTTAAGTTTAATTTAAAGTGTTGTAATACTGATTCACCCCCCCTCTTAGTATTACTCAATCCTAAAAAACTTATGAAACCAACTAACTTAGAACATAAACACACCTATTCAAAGCTTAACCCACAAACATAGAGCTAAGCACACAGTAATATATATGAAATTGAAAATATTTAGAAGCATAATCTACTCCAAATATGAAATATAGATGCTATGCTAAATTTCTAAATAGCACATAAATATACAAATGAACAATGAACCACCACATATACCAAAGGGAAGAATGCATGATTATTTATATTAATGATTTAGAAAACATATATAGTTTAAGGAAAAAGAGAGTTGCTTCTATAAGCGTGAGGATTCAAAATTTCTACCCCTATTTTTCATCATATTTTTATTACAAATAAACATTATATAGCACTATGTAGGAAGAACCCCAAAATTTAAAGAAATAAAATGACTACTAAAGAAGTGCAGTACTACACACTTGAAGCAACTAAGAGGTCTCTTTCTATGTTGGCCCTAGGATATAGGTGGCTGACATAATCCGATCCCCAAGAGAAATTGGCTCACAATAATGGTATTTAGGTAACAAAAAAAACTCCAAATTTCAACTTCTCATGAGGGACAATCATACTTTACTATGGTGGCTCAAAAATTGCAGGAACTTGGATGTGTGTAGAGATTCGACTATAGATTTGACAGGCGTATGCAAGATAGTTGAGAAACTTGTAAAAGCATTTGATCAAGGAAAAATTCGTAACATGTGTAACAATGGCATTGAGAGCTAGGAAGGAGAGGATTTGGTTTTCTTAAAACACCCATGAGAAGGCTACGTGTAGAGCTCTATGAATAAATGAGCTTTCTAGTGAGAAGAATTGTGGTTATTCGAATAAGGGCTACATCACACTTGAGCGGTGACTTTTGTCTTTGATTTACTTCCTTTTATTGTGAACATCTGTGAGGTGAGCACATGTATATCCCTCAGAAGGCCCACTTTCTCAAGAAAAAGAATGCTATGAACAACATGAAGGTCAATACATGGCACTCGAGTGGGGAGACTTGATCAAAGGAATGTAAATCTGATCTAAGATATGCATAGAGGTGACAAGTGGCAGGAAGCACATTGCTACTCACATACCCATCACAAAGAATAAATAATGCAAGTAGATGAAAGGATTATTTGTGATGAAAAAATTAATGTTTACAACTTTTGTAGACTTTGGGGGAATCTATCCTGTTAGATCAAACTTTAAATCTTTGGATTCCCCAAAGATATCTTCCTTTACGTGCCAGTGCCTAAGAGGCTATCAATTTGAGCTTATAATGGTTATCATTCTTCCTCCAAGGATAGATTTCATATCTTTATATATTGGTACTCTTGGTCTAGGTGGATCAACTCTTGAAAGGAAATAGATCTCATATCACTGAAGTTAGACTTGAAGAGCACCTACGAATACACCACCAGATAGAACAAGCTCTCAAATAATGCCAAATCAAGATTTGTGTGGAGTGTTTAGAGGTTCAAATTATGTATTTGATGATCTATTATTTATATGAGCTCCTCTGGCTCCAAAGATAAATTATTTGAGGTGAAGGGAGAGGGAAACCCATGCTTCTCCTACTCTGTAAACCTCTCTCTCATCCTTATCATCATGGCCTCTAAATCTGAGAGTTCAGCTTGCATCCATAAGGTTGCCTTATGGTAGTTGATTATTGTATTCAAAACATAAATTGTGGAGGACCAATTTGTGAATCCATCCTTGGCGAGGACTTGGTCTACTACCACATATATGCATCTTGTAAAACATTGAGTATTCAAAAAACTTGGGTGATGTGAATTCTAAAATTGGTCAATTATAGGCTTGACCACAACCCACAAATCATATGCCTCCTTTAAGAATCACAAGGAGTGCCTGCTCAAAATAATGAAGCTCTTTATTATATCCCAATCAATAAAAATCATATGTTTGAAATGGGGAACATGTCAGCAAGAGGTGAAGGTACTAGACCTCTCTATGAGAGAAGCTTGTTCTCATCTTTGACTTTTTCAACCCTTTTTATTAGAGCCTTTTATTTCTATGCCACATTAGCCAACTGAGATTGCAGACTCCCTAATTCTATGCTTTGATCATAGACCTCCATTAATCTCTGAGATAGCTCATCTTTATCCTTCTTTAGTTTTGCCTCTAATTCAATCTTATGCTTGTCTTCCACCACGATCCTATCATAGATGTTCCTCAATTAGGTAACCTTGATAGCCCACTCCTGCACAATAAGTGTGTGTGCACTACTTAGTTATTTCTCTACATGTTCCTTCTTTTTAGTAAGTATATTGACTTGATCTCATAGATGCATGGTGTCTTTCATGTTAGCCTATAGTTGTGCTAGCTTTGGCTCCTTCTCAATGAGCCTACTCAAAGCTTCACTCTTTGCATGTTTCTCTTGTTGCACCTGGTATGTTGCATCTTATACTTGTATTTGGAGCACATCCACATTGGTCTTATCTTTGAACATTTGGGCTTTGAGTTCCATGAGTTCAATCCCTTGGGACTTCTCTTTGTCCATGAGATGATCATTTTTTATTTTTATTTTTCTCAACTCCTCTTTCTTGCCTAACTTCCTCATATTTTTCATGTAGTCTAAGGACATAACTCTTTGTGCTTATTTGGTGAGATCTACCTTATCTTTTAGCTACACAAAGCTTAGTTTGACCCCCCAATAGGACAACTAATAGTCATTCATGATCATCTCTCCCTGGGGTTTGATCACCCTAGGTTGTATGTTTGTGAACAACAGCTACTAATGTTGATCATTACAGAAAGATTACACCTTAGGTGTGGTGATCTTTAGTGCCTCTTTTCACTTCTTATGTTCTTTCTGAGCTCTTTCCAACCTCTCTATATTAATTTGTTTCTACTAATCCTCATATGAAGGGTCAAATTGGCTTGCAAATGGTGCTCTAGGTAGGAGCACATATGAGATTATTACCAACATAGAGGTTTGTAGAGGTAAGGAGATTGTGGTTAGAGAGGATTGGGAAAAATTTTAGGGATTTTGTAGGGGAGGAATAAAAAAGGTGACTTTTATTGATTGGAAGAGAAGAAGGGTAGATATTCAAATCACCACTAGAGTAGTGTCAAAAGTTAACTCTTGAGTAACCCTGGGAGGGGTGAATGGATTTGGGATTGAGGTGATCATTGTGAAAGGAACTATAGCTGATGCCATAGTGGAAGTAGAAATTTTGGCTATGCTCACAAGGGTTCTAGGAGTAGCAGTGGTGGTAGGGGATATTGGTGGTGTAGTCTAAGATGGAATAGTAGGTGGAGTGGAAGCAATGGTGGGCACAGAGGAGAAAACTAAAGATTGAGAGTTGTGGAGAGGGGGAATGAAACTTACCTGAACCATTAGTGATGTGTTCCCCATGCTAGAGCCTTTATTTTTCCTTTTGGGTTGTGGGGGTGGAGGAGAAACAATAATTAATTATTGTGATTATCCATAGGAAGAATCCATGCTCTTCCTTGTAGTGGATCTATGCCCCTTCAAAGTGCTAGAACTTGTTACTTGGGTAGGTTGTAAAGCAAGAGGAATTATCCTTTCTTTTTATGGAATTTTCATCATAAATACTCTTCCTTTATATGCACCAAATGGAGATAGGGGTTATGAAAGCACAAATTATTCATCATCCTTATGGGCTTTATCCCATATTTTGTTAAATTTTTCATCATGTGTTACGTTATCAAGATCTATTCACCTTTCTTAGATCTCTTGGTGGTAAATCCGAAATTGCAATTGCTTATCTTCAGACTAACTCTCCTTGTCCATATTACTTTTGAGTGTCTGAGGAATTTTCTTAGATGATTTTTCTTCAGTGGTGGTCTTATATAAGGTATGCCATGATGGCCACTCTTCTTTTGGTACTTCTATCATATCAATAAATAAATTTGGGTCCTTAACCCTTGGTATCATGTGTCTCTCCCTACAAATCTTAGGTCACATGCTTGATGGAGTTCCTCCAGTTTGAAAGATAACAATTTGGGTTAAAACTCTATTTTTCGTCGATGAGAAGGAGGCCTATTTACATCAATTTAGACATGATTACTCCCTTGGCATCGATCATCTTCTCTAGCATGATTCACCCCAGGGTCTTCTTTTCCTGAATAATAGCAACATCTTTCTTCCCAACATTGATCCTTGCTTTGATTGTAGAGGCCTACCTTAGAATCTCTAGGGATAAAGTGCAATTTGAAATGTAGAGTAGTAGGCATAAGGTTTCTTTTGTGAATCCATGCACTCACACTACTATGAAGTTGGCCTTAAAGAACCACTCACACCTGGGCAAAAAATTCCTTATCTAGTCTATTTGATCATCTACAAAGTGTGGGAAAGACACTGGATTCTAGCCTTGGAAATCACAAGAAATGGGGTCTAGGAACACCCATGAGAATTCATAAAAATCATGTGTGGAAGATAACAAAGGGGTCCACATAGTAATAGGGAATCTCTTGCCTTCAACATCATTCATAGCCAGATTTATAAAACATTGAAAGAATTGAATGTTTTTGTGCAAGAACATGTGTGCTAGATAGGAAATGTGAAGGAAGACCAAATCCTTCTCAAAGAGGATAAGTTGGGCTTTGATTTGTGGGGCCAAGTCCTCTTCCAAATAAAAAATAAATGGTTCCTTTTTCTTCTGGATCTTAAAAAGCATACCCATTTGAAAGGGTTTCATATTATAGTCATTCTTGAAGTCATAAATAAAGGTGAGAATAAAGAAGGCTTCTTGCATGTTCTCATGAACCAGTCCCTTAATTCACAAGGAAAACTTAGGTGGGATGATTTTTTTGTTATTCTTGTTTAAATAGGAATTGTAGAAAGGTAAAAGGTCCCACCTGGTGGCCCAATAATTTTTCATGCCTTCTCTATTGAATTCTTCCACATTAGACCATAGTGGGGGAATGAATAGAATACATCCCATATGGTCATAGGGTTTATGACAAGCTTAAGATTTGTGCCTTGGATATTATTTTTCTTCTTGTTGAAGAATGTAGTATAGTATTGAATGATTTATAGATAGTGTAGTACTTTGGGCACCATGATTTTGGAGATACCACATTCCCAAAGCCCAATAGAATGTTGAGAAGGTTCTATCCTTTTTCTATCTTCTAAAATCCTTTGGAAAGAATCCTCCCTTAGATATTTGGACATCTTTCATAAGTTAGGGTCACAAACCTCCTCCAATAAATCAATTAGCATAGTTAGGTTCTTTTTCATGCCTTTCACCTTTGACTTGGTTTTCTCATAGATGAACTTGGGTAGCATGACATGGCTTGTGTAATAATTATAATTGTAGATGTCCACAAAGCCATGAAAATATCTTTGGTATGAATCTATAATCATAACAAAGGTGCTCACCATCACCATATTAGTCGCCATTACTTGCTCTGAGAATTCCTCCACCTAAAGCCTTGCACTCTTCGTGGTTTTTCTCTGCAATAATGCTTTCTCCAATCTCATAAAATTCTCACTAAAATTATCTTTCTCAGAATGCTCAACACTAAAGAAAATGCGAAAAAAGTCTAGGGATTTCTTAGGGCATAAGCTTTGGAATAAATAATACCATAAAGCTAGGGATTAATGCCTTGAGAGAAGTTATTGGTCTTTTCATTATATGATGTAACCCTAATTAGGATTTAATGTCTTAACCTCTATTCATGTGGATCAACACATATAGCCTTGAAATAGTAGCAGTTGTTCCTTGAAAAATGTGCATTCATCTTTTGTGTCACTATAATACTCATGAAAATGATCCTCCTTGAAACTCACACATTATGTTAGTACTATTTATTTTCTTATCTCAAGGCTCTATGTTTTAAATTTTTCATGGTTCAATAGAGGGGTCTTTTGTGTCTGATTATGCCTACCCAATTAAAATTTTGTCCATGTCCTCATCTTTCAAAAGAACTAGTTCATTTTGTTCCTTAAGCCCTAGGTGAGACCTTGTTTCTATACCTAAATGATCATTGTGTCTTAAAACCCTAATTATTTGTTGAAAAGTCTAATTATTCATAACCTTTTCAAGCCTGTTAGATTTTAGGATAATTTCAAATGTAATAGCACTATCTCATTGTATGTGTTTTCCAAATGTAACAACCTCTTGCATTTATATTGAGAATGAGCCAAGAAGAGTCATGTCCCTTCATGGGACATGTCTATTCATTATTTTGTAATTAATATAATGACAATTATGATTATATGTATATATATATAATATCTCTTGAGTATTATATTAATTTATCTAATATTTACATAATAATAATAATAATTTTATCAATTTAACTATTTAGTTATTATGAGAATAATTATAATCTAACTTTATATATACATATATATCAATGTATATAGTAATATCAATTATTATATATATTGATATATATGAATATATATAATAAATCATTTCTCATAATAAACATGTAGTCAATATTATTTATCTGACCGATGCTACAAATATCAACACTCCCTCTTAGCTAGGGAGGATAAATCAATCTAATGTCAACACTTATGACACTTGGCAACATCAATCATATAATGTAAGAAATAAAGGAATCATCCTCAAGATGTAGTCAATATAAACATAGTCTCAATATGTGGATTGCCTCCATTGGTGATTCTATCCACAAGTTCTCAAGCGGATTACCTCCATTGGCGATTCTATCCACAAGTCTCAGGTGGATTGCCTCCATCGGCGATTCGGTCCACAAGCTCTTATGTGGATTGCCTCCGTCGGTGATTCGATCCACAAACTCACAAGCTTTGGTGTGGATTGCCTTCATCAATGATTCTATCCACAAGCTCTTGTGTGAATTTCTTCCATCGGCGATTCTATTCATAAACTCATGAGCTTTGGTGTGGATTGCCTCCATCGGTGATTCTATCCACAAGCTCTCATGTGAATTGCCTTTATTGGTGATTCTATTCAAAAACTCATGAGCTTTGGTGTGGATTTCCTCCATCGGCAATTCTATCCACAAGCTCTCATGTGAATTTCCTCCATCGGTGATTCTATTCACAAACTCATGAGATTTGGTGTGGATTTCCTCCATCGGTGATTCTATCCACAAGCTCTCATGTGAGTTGCCTCCATCGGTGATTCTATTCACAAACTTACAATCTTTGGTGTGGATTTCCTCCATCGACGATTCTATCCACAAGATCTCATGTGGATTTCCTCCATCAAGGATTCGATCCACAAAGTCATGAGCTTTGGTGTGGATTGCCTCCATCAATGATTCTATCCACAAGCTCTCATGTGAATTGCCTCCATTGGTGATTCTATTCACAAACTCACAAGCTTTGGTGTGGATTGCCTCCATCAATGATCTATCCACAAGCTCTCATGTGAATTGCCTCAATTGGTGATTCTATTCACAAAATCACGAGCTTTGGTGTGGATTGCCTCCATCAGTGATTCTATCCACAATTAAGATCACAAAAATATATATCACAATAGCAAGTTATTGCAAGATTGTCACCTTCCAATAACTTTAACAAATGCAAGTGATAATTATTTGGAAGTCATCACTTCCTCATGATTTACACAGGGGGCAGGCCCATTAAAAACATTCATGATTCATTAGTATAATAATCAATTATATCAAGATTACCTCAGAAGTGTTTCACCTTCAATAGTGAACTCCCTCTCAATCAACATGATCAAGATTGTCACAAGTTGACTGAACCATATGCTCCCTCTGAAGCTCAAGTTTATCAACTTCTTGACCTCTTTTGAAATGTCAGACTCCCTTTGTATATATTCTCAATCATCAATTCATTTACAAGCATCAAGTTATTTCTCCCTTGAATGTAGTTATCTTGTGCTTCTGTCCTGAAGGTATGTCAGAGAGAGATTACAAATAGCCCACTAAACTATCTCGACCGAAAATACCAATGATAGAAGCATACAATATTTTACTAACCAATAGTATAGAATGAATTACAAATTCAAAAATATGTGCATTAATAAAACATGAAATACTTGTCTTCTATAAATTTCAAGTATTTCATTCTGTAAGGTGAGCCCATATAGAAAATATCATGCAAATTCAAAGAATGATGTTGTCATTCTCGAACATTACTTCAATTATTCACATGAATTTTCTTCAATATCCAAAGGTTCTATACACTATTAAAATCTTCAATTTTATCAGATCTCCCTTCAAATGGTTAGGCTTATAAATAAGGAACCTCACTCTTTTATAGATTTTTTTTTGTAGACCTGTACATAGTCAGCCATAACTTTTGAACCTATAATTTTCTCTTCAATTGATCTATTGAGATTCTTGTAATATGTATATCACCAACATATCCAAAATTTAGCAAAATCCAACAGTGCATTTGTGAGATATGGTCCTCATATCGAGACTGTATTTTCTGAGATAGTCACACATTCACCATCAATAAACTACTCTCTTACATTTGCAACTTGGCTCAGATACCATGTCAAGGTTTTAGGATCATTACAAATGTAATAGCACTATCTCATTGTATGTGTTTTCCAAATGTAACAACCTCTTGCATTTATATTGAGAATGAGCCAAGAAGAGACATGTCCCTTCATGGGACATGTCTATCATTATTTTGTAATTAATATAATGACAATTATGATTATATATATATATATATATATATATATATATATATAATATCTCTTGAGTATTATATTAATTTATCTAATATTTACATAATAATAATAATTTTATCAATTTAACTATTTAGTTATTATGAGAATAATTATAATCTAACTTTATATATACATATATAAATCAATGTATATAGTAATATCAATTATTATATATATTGATATATATGAATATATATAATAAATAATTTCTCATAATAATCATGTAGTCAATATTATTTATCTGACCGATGCTACAAATATCAACAAAGCCACTTAAGTTCCTTTTTTGCACATGTCTTAAGTCATCGATGGGCGGGGCCCATTTAATTTTTCCTAAGTCCTAAGCCCCGATGGTTTTAATTTTTTGAAGTCGCAGCATATATTAAACCTTCTCAAAGTCTCCTTTAACCTAATGGTGTGCGTGATCCTGCAATGAAAATTTGATTTAGGATTACCCTTTGTGGGATCATGCCAACCATCTAATGCATAGATGGATGAAGATTAAAGTAAGTGGGACCACAGTTTTTGAGATGTTTGTTTCCAATCTTAATTACTCAATCCAATGGTGCATATTTTTCTAGGCCTGGCCTTTTAGTGATTAAGGTACTATTAGATCTTTTTTAATCCTACGGTTGGCATAATGCCTTGATCAAAAGTTGATCAATACTTACCTATCATGGGATCATGCCAGCCGTCTAATCTTCCAGTCAGTAAAGGATGATATCAGTGGGGCCAGAGGATAAAGGAAGGTAAAAATTTTTATAGGTTCCTTTTGATCTTAACGGTTGTCGTGATGCCTTAATCAAATGTTAAAAGGCGAATAATGATTGCAGGATCACGTATGCCATTTTATCTACTAGGTTAATAACAAATAAGTGAGTGGGGTTGTAATTAGATGGAATAAAGGAATCCATTGGATTAACTCAATTTAATGATGATCGTAGAACCTGAGTAAGCTAGTGGGGCCAAATGATTTATAGTTTGTTTGTCGTCAGATCTAATCTGATTGGACAAAGGGTGTAAAGCCTGGATGAGAAGTTGATCGAACATTACTAATCAAGGGATTTTGATGACCATTTGATGTGTTTCAAGTCAAGATCAACAGTCTTATTTTAAACTTCTATCTTTGGTGCGAAAGGTTCCATTTTTTGTCTGTCCAGTTGCAAGTTTGAATACTGATGAAGTAATTGAAAATCATGTGGCCATGTTGTCAAAGAGTTATTGCAAAATTTCTCTTGAATATATACCAATAAGGTGCTCATTTTGAATTATAAAAGCTACATAATTTTTAGAGCAACTGGTGGAGAAAAATTGCAAAGCTTCTTCTTGTTTTCTAGAAAATATTTACCAGGTGAGTAATACTAAGAATTGTTGTGTTTCTTCCATCTTTCACTTGCGAATTTTATTGTTAGGGTTTGGAGAAGAGGGTTTTCTATGTATTTTTGGTTAAGTTCATTATTAAACCATAATTTTTAAGATGGAACCACAAAGAGATTAAAAAGAAAAAGTTGATTATTAGGAGAGGGTCATCTGTGATGATTATCTTGAACAACTTGATCATTCTACCAATAATTCATCCAATATGAAAGATCGTGTACCTAAGAACCCTCATCTTAGAATTGAAGATTGTTTATATGATAAGGGTAATTACATGAGGGATGAAAATATTGGTGTGTCTAGTTTGGTGTTATTCAGAGTAGGGTTCGGAAAAAGACATTCTTTTCCCCCTAGAAGTAACACCTGACAATATTAAATAGGGAAATCGGTAGTCCCCAATGTTTTTATGGATACAGTAATCTTACTCCAGGTGGCTAATAATTATGAACATGTAGCAAGAGTGGTTAGGGATGTGAATGGAAAAGCTCTAATTAGTATTACTGCTAATGAGATTAGAGAGGTGTTCTAGTTAAGTGAGCCTTCTAATGCCCTAAAAAGAATAGATTTTGATGAACTTAGAGAGGTTTACAAGGCACAAAGGGACTACCTTAGAAGTGATCCTTTAAGATATTTTTTTGATAGGCTAGGAGGGATGACTATGGTAGGTGTGACTACAAAAAAGCCTATCAAACTGGATTATTTTAATCTAAAAGAATAGGGTATGTATTGGACTTTATGTCATATTTTTGGTGAAGATTTAGAAACAAAAATGCCAATACATTATATGTTCATGATGGCATAGATCCTGCACCCATATCTAGTATTAACATTTGATTTTCCCCCTTTCCTTGATGATTTGATTCATAATGGACTAATGGCTAATTAGAAGTCCAAGGTAGATAGGCCTTTTGGATGGTATTCCCTATTAATGCACATGTTCCTCTACAACGGTTCTGATTATTTTGCAAAGGACATGTAGGAAAAGGATGGTGAAGAGATGCTAGTCCAGTTATGGAATTTGAATATGACATGGGATAAGAATGAGGCCAATTTTGTGACTTTTGACAGAGGCTTTGCATCTTGAATTAGGGCCCTGTTATTCTTAGAGAATCCAAGGATCCCAAGGTCATTGTTATGTTTTCTAAGGCCAAAATGATTTTCTAATGACATCAAAATAATGTATAATTGGGGAGATGTCATATTGTACCCTGTTTCAACTCTATTCAGAGTGTATGGTTTTAGAGGCACTCCTTTTATTTTTCCATACCAAGTACCTTTGAAGGCTGGCATAAAAGAGGTCCTGAGGTAGATTAGAGGTTTGTAGGATATGACACTCATAGGAAAAGACAGGGGTTGCCTTTTTCAAACCATCACCATAGCACACTAGTTTTTGATTACAAAGGGTGGATGGAAACACTTGCGCAAGGTTTTGGAACCTTACCATATGGCCACATCAGTTGCAAGGTCTGTCAATCATGAGGGGTTTTATACTGATATGTTCAAGAAGAGGATAAGGTGTGCTGTCATGGACTATATTTTCCACTTTCCTAAAGACATAATTATAAATTAATTTGATCTTCAAAAGTGGGAAGTTAGAATTTGTACAACATTTTTTTAAGGAGTATGATCCTTTAAGGGATTTTAAGCCCTTTGAAAAGAAGGTTGAGGCCCTTATGAGTCATTTTGAGGGCATAATGCAGACCCTAAGCAAGAAGAAGGATATAGTGGTACAATCAGGGCTAGAAAGGGCCAAGTTTGTCTTGAGCAAGCTAACATTTGCAAGAATGGTTCCTCCTCGAAGGTATTTTTTATAGAGGAAGACTGGATATAGTGTGGTAGTGCATAGGCTTGACATACATCAAGAAGGTTAGGGAGAAGTGAGTTTCCCTTCCTCTTCCATAGGAGTTGAAATGCATGTACAAACTGAGGGGCCTTCCACTTCACCAAAGAATAGATTGATGTATCTAGATCCTGAGTGCCCACCTCCCCCAAAGAGGTAGTAAATATAAGATATACCACAATAGGGTGAGGGTATCTATTCTCCATCCCAATCTCCTTTGAACATTATGGATCAATAGAAGGTGATAGAACAATTGTAGAGAATGGGGATCCTAGGTCAGATTTGTGTGACCTATGAGGAAATTGATGAAGGAATGCCTAAGCTACCCAAAGTTGTGGAGTTGGACTTGATTGTTGGTGAATTAATAGGAAAGTAATTAGATCCTGTAAGTAAGCAGTCATGTGATGAGATCCTTTTTGATGATTCCTTTTTTAAGGCTAGAGCTTTTGTGCAACTCCTCTAGAGGACTCGCATAAGTCCATTTAAAGAGACCTGTGAGAAAAGATAGGTTTAACATCCAGAAAAGGATCTTGCCATTATTGAGGATGAGGTCAAGAAATAAATGCTTGAAAGGTTTGAGAAAGTCATCCAAGAGCAAGGAAGAGAACTAATAAAAAATGCAGGGGTACTTATCCTTCTAGAATGGGACATTGTTGTTGCAATTGTCTTAGATGCAGTCAGAAAGAAGACCATACTAGTACATAAAACTAAAGAAGAAGATAAGTAATACATCAAGGGAGTCACTTTCAATGATGATCACCAGGCTCTAGTTATGTGGTCTTTGAGAAAGGAAGAAGGAAATAAGGGCAAGAAGATTATCAGGAGTGATCATTCTGGGAGTCTACTAGTAAAAAGAGTTAGTGAGACCTTAGGATTTGAGGCCTCAGAATTAGCATTGGAGACTGCCAAACTTAGTATGAAAGTAGAAAAAATGGAAGCCATGAAAAAAGAAGAGATCACAATTAAATTGGAGATTTTCTTAAAGGATTATGGTGAATTAAAGAAAGAGGTAAGTGAAAAGGATAGGATAATTGCTGAATTGAAAAAATAATTAGGAGGGTAATTACAAGTTGAAATGCATGTACAGTTAGAGATTCCTTCTTCTCCTACTAGGCACACCACCTCAAGCCCCATTATTGAATACACTCCTTCCCCTTTTCCTCCTTTCACTCAAGAGAAATTATTAATTGAAAGGGAAGTTGGAGGACCACAAAAGAGCACTAATTGAAAATGGAAAGAGATTAAAAGGTGAAAGACAACTTTTCAGAGAAGGAAAGTTATAAATTAACATGAAATATGGGAGAAGCTCAAAGATACAATTTTTCAATTCAATGAGGGCATTGAACCAAGTAGTATCTTCATGAGTGGAGAGAAATTACTAGAAATTTTGAATTCTTTTGAGAGGGAAAAGGCCACTATAAAACCAATTTTGGATAGGTGGATTTTGAGGCAGATTAAAATAAAATTCTTTTATTCTTTGTCAAAAGTTGAATGGGATGTTGATGCAACAATAAAGAATACTCACAAGTTGGTTAAAGGCTTGTTAGAGTTTGCAACTAGGAGAGATAATATTTAGAGGAAATTAGTAATATTAAAAAAAGAATATTCTAGGTTTTGTTTAAATTATTTCCCAACATTTTCAAGAAAAATGATGAGTTAAGGGACAAAAGGAAATGGATTGAACAAATGGATGATGATTTGTCAATAAGGATGAGTAGAATTTTGAATATGGATAGTAGTATTCTTTTTATGCAAATAGTCGAGACTATTGAAAATGCTAGGTCACATTTTGGGTTCCTAGGAAAAGAGGTTCAACAAATTAAAACTGACTGGGACATTTTGATAGAAAAGAGGGATGAGGTTGTTTCTTTTCCTTGGCCAAGTGATGAAATGTTCAAATCTTGGGAAGACAAATATGCCTTGGAAGAAACAAGGAAAGAAGGAATCCCCAGTGATTTTGCAACAGGTGGCACTTCCCTAGTTTCTTAAAAGGAACAAATTGCAAAAGGAAAGTTTTGTGAAAAGGGATGATGAATACAAGGACACCACTTGGCGGGAGCAAAATTAATTTTGGAATTGCTTCAGAAGCTTGGCGAGAAAATTAGAGGACATAATTTTAAATTTGCAACAATGCATTTATTTTGTACTAGTTCTCTTTTATCTTATCTAGTGTGACAGTTTTTGTCATATTCATAAATGATCTAAAGCTTGTTGCAATCCTTATTCTATAAAAGGATTCCCAAGATCATTTTAGAAGGGATAGAAAACTAGGATAGATTTTGCATACATGTTTTTAGTCAAGGGTATAGAAAACTGTATTAGGTTTTATCATTATAGTAAATTGCAAGTTTAATGGTTTTTTGACCATTATTGTAGTGTTGTATATTTTGAGGCATAGTGTATAAAAGAAACATGATTAAGTACATATGAATACAAAAGTCTAGGATTCAAATCTCTCCTTTGTGTCTATTACTTTGAGTTATGAATTTTCTGATTCATTGCAAAGAATTTATCTATGTGTGTGTTGGTTTTCCTCATCTTTGATCTAAGATCAAATTAAATAGATCTGGATAGAACATAGATTCATTTTTGTGTTTGCACAAGGATTTCTTTAAGTAGTATGAATTTGGTGATAAACTAATCAATATTGTCATAAGGTGGTAATATTTAGGGATCCTGAATCATTGACATTAGTTGGTTTTTGTCTTCTTTCTTCGCAGTCAAAGTATTGCCCAATGGATAAGGCATTGGCCATAAATGAGTTTTTTTTGCAATGATATATGCTTAGTGGGGTTTTTCTATATTCCTAATATTTGATATAAATATTTCAAGTATTGTGACCTGCAAGTTGTATTTATTTAATGGTAATGGAGACTCAATAAATGATTGGTTATCATTTAGTATTTTCTTATCATTTATCTATTACTAAATTCCAAAAATTAGTGTGAAGTGTTATATGTGGATCTAGATTGGGAGCACCCTCCTTGGTTTTGTAGAGCCAGAAGTGTAGAGGATGGTCTTGTCCCTATAGTTGGTTCAATCATCCCAGATTTTCCATATTTCAAATTGACCATTCCTAACAATCTATCTGGGGATGTATTGGTTTCTTTCATAAGCATAACGTCCATTTTGAAGTACCAACAAAATGGTGACTCCATTGGGGAATAGAGATGAAATAGTTATGATTAACTTATATTGAGATCTCTGGTGGTATAAGTTTTGTCAAATAAAGTAGGTACAAGTTGAGCTAGACTCCTAGCCTTCTTATTTGTTTGAACCAATCAATTACCATTGAAGTACAGAGTTGTATTTTTCTATCACATGGTTTTGTGTTATCAGTGAAAGATTTTTTGGGATTTTCTTGTTTTCTTTTGATGTTGTCTTTTGTCTTGAGATATTCCTTGGTTATAATTACTTAGATTATTGAGCTAGTGTTATATTTCCCATTTTGTATTGGGTGGTGTCTCTAAGAATCTCTATAGCAGTGTTGAGTGATCAAATATTTTATACATACTTTCTCAAATATGAGTTATAGGAATACCAGATCCTGGAGGAGAGATCATCCTGAAGATAAATTGGAAGGTGAGCTTCCAAGTACCTCTAGGTCTGGTCAAACAATAAAATAAAAAGTTGATAAAAATATATCTCAACCTTGGAGACAAAAGATAAATACCAAATAAAATGAACTAATCCACCCTAGCCAGGAAGGAAATGCTTTTGAATATGAACAGGTTGTGGACTTAGGATTGGGTGTATATGATGATTACTATTATCCTCATTTGAAAGGAGAAGAGGGCTCACATCATACCAAAAAAATGATAAATAATGAGTCTTAGGGGAAAATTAGGAGATCAAGAAGTAAATGCAAAGATGGAGAAGGCAGGAGTACGTCTCTTGCCTAGGGATCTTCACCTTTTGAAAGCCACCATGTCCCAAGAGATAAGAAAGATAGATTTCTTGTTGAAACTTTAGAATCTGAAACAACTCTCCCAGACTCTGAGGATATCTTTGAGGAAGTATATAATTTGGAGAGAATAATCTAGGAGAAAATTGTCATTGGAAAATAGAGAGAGATATAAAAAGAGGATGAGCTAAGACAAGCTCAAATTAGATCAGATCAATTAAGAAGGTAGTTGCTAACCTTGGAAGTAATAAATGTTGTTGCAACACCTAAGAAAAATGATGAAGAGTCTGTTATCCATCTAGTTATTAAAATTAGAAAACCTAAGGATAAAGGTAAGCAAGTTGCAATAGGGATTTTGATAAATGAACCTATCAGTGACAAGGTTCTAGTGGATTAGTTGTCCAAATTGGATACTGATCTTGAAAAGGCTAAAAGAGAAAAGGAAATCTTAGCCAAAGAATTAGAGAAGGAAGAACAAGAGGCTACTACTTTGAAAATGAAGAAGAAAATTTATTTTCTCAGGCAGTCCTCGGGGCCTTCTAATGTGGTTGTTTCTAATTTATCACCTGGAGGAAACTCTACTAAGCAAAAAACCGTTATTCCACCACTAGTCAGTGCTAACATTGCTACTACATCAAAAATAAAGTGTCTACTTCTCAAAATGATGGATCACTTCAAAGAAGACTAGTTCATGTGGAAAGGTATAGGAAACTTCTCTTGAATGGTATTCCTAGTTGTCCCAATATAATTCCTAATGAAATTAGAGAAAAGATTCCTAAATTTATTGGTAATAATGTTGTTACATGTGAAGAGAACTTAAATAAATTTATTGATGTGATAGATGATTATGAAATTGAACATGAGGATGTAATTATTAAATTCTTTGTTCAATCACTAACTGAGGATGCTAGAGACTAGTTTAGAGGACTCCCACATGAATGTGTAGGTTTATGGGATGATTTTATTAACTATTTCAAAGATCAATATGGTGACAAAAAAAATGAAGGGTTCATGTTAAATGAATTCAATAACATTAAGAAAAATCAAAATGAAGAAGTCCTTGAATTCAATGTGAGATTTTAGAAAGCCATGCATAAGCTTTTCCAAGTAATGAGGTTGGATGTGAAGGTATGTCTAGCAACATATTTAAATGATTTTGATGCTAAGATGGGCTACCTTCTCAGGGATAAAAATCCTAGAACTATCAGGGATACTCATATATTTGTTGTTAACATTGAGATTAATAGAAGGGTATTAGGTAAATGAGGTAGAAGAGAAGACCCTAGACCTCCTAGGTTTGGAAAGAAAGAATCAGATAAACCCTCTAATATAAAACCTAAAGAGGATGATAATTTGAAACAAATCTTAAATTATCTCAAGGAATTAAAACATGGTGAAAACATAAATAACAGAGCTCCAAATAATGAAAATCCTTCTTTCAATAATTTTAATAGACAACCAAGGTTACAAAATTTCCCTTACCATACTCAATGGAAAGATGGGAAACTTGTTCTCCCAGAAAAGAAGGAAAAACCTAGTGATAAAATTCCTAATCTATTATAGAAGCACTCGGTTAACATGAGTGATGATGTTCCATGGTGCATAGCTTGCCAATCCCCACATGATCTTGATCATTGTGCAGTCTCTTTGAGTGTATCTACAAATGAGGGACAAGGAGATGAGGAAGATGACACATATTATGAGAGTGGTTGTGCTATGACCTCATCACATTTATATGGTTAATTAGACTCTATTATTGAAGATGAGAACTAGGATGTGTCTAGCTCCCAAAGTAAAAAGGAGGTTTATCATTAGCAAATCTTTTCTGGTGATGAAGAAGAGGAAAGTGATAATATAAAAGGGTGATGAGCCCATTGTATTAAGAAGACCCTATGATAAAGAAATAGCATAGATAACTAGTGATATGGTTACTCAAGCCTTGAGTAATTATGTTTTAAGAAATAAAATAGTTGTAATGAACATGGAAGACCAACAAGATTTTTCATAAAGAAAAATAAAGAAGACACCAAGTATACACAGGAAAAGGAAAAAAATGTTGAAAGTGTCAAGAAAATCAAGATTAAGAAGGCTGAAAAGCCAAATAGTTTGAACAATGTGTATAAGATAAAGGTAAAGGCACTAGAAACAAATGTTTCCCTTCCTCAAGGTGATAATAAGCAACAAACAGGAACAAACTGAGTTTAGCATCTCAGGTTGAAGATAGAAATGTTGTTCCAATCAAACAAGATTTCTCTGATATGAAATACACCCATGTTGATATGGGGCAGTTGTTATCTCAAATTACTGTTAAAGTTCCATTATTGGAAATGATGAGAATAGGGGAACATAAGGAGAAATCCATGACATGGGTAAATGGTGTTATGTCAACTAATGTTCAGAAGCTAGGAAATACTGAGAAGTTAAAAGGAAAAAAGGATAAATTTGAAATCAAGGGGAAGGAATCATAAGTGATTATTTTAGAAATACCCCAGATTTATTTAGACACCAATGTTGTAAAAACTTCTTTGGGAGTTGTTGATCCTTTTTTCTTAACTCTAGTTATAAATAGAAAGATTCTAAAGAATTGCATGATTGATTTTGGGGCATCTAATATTGTCATGTCTACTGAGGTGATGAAATTAATGGGACTGCAAGTTGATACTCCTGTTGGGAGATGTCAGGCCATGGAATATAGAGAATTACCTATTATTGGTATAGTTAAGGCTTTGTGTTATAGACTTGATGCCTATCCTAACAGACAATTGACAATGAGTGTCTTGGTTGTTGACATCCCTCCCCAGTATGGAATGTTATTATCAAGAAAATGGAGTTCAACAATAGGAGGTAGTATGCAATGTGATCTATCCTTTGCAACTTTCAAGATTTATGGTGAAAATGTTAGAGTGTCCAGAGAAACTAGAACTTCCCACATAATTGAGGAAGAAACTAAAACTAAAACTATGAATTGTTTCCTTGACACTGACATTAATTCTTTTCAAGTAAAACACATAAACTTTGAAGGGAAAGATGAACTTTTGATTTTATCTAAGGATAAGAACAACTTAATAGACCAAGATGGTTTATGGACCATGTATTTTGATGGTGCAAGCTCTAAGGAGGGATCTAGTGTAGGAGTCTTGTTAATAGCTCCTAGTGGAGGGATATTTAAGTATTCATTTACTTTAATGTTTCCTTGTACAAATAACACTGTAGAGTATGAGGCTTTGTTGATAGGATTAAGGTTGGCTTCAATACATAAGATAAGAGACCTCAGAGTGATCAAAGACTTTGAGCTAGTAGTATCTCATATAAGGTCCAGGTATGCTTCAAAAAACAAAAGACTGAAGCAATATAGAAATTTTGTTTGGGATGAGTTCAAAAATTTGGATGCATTTGGTATTGACTGGATGGATAGAGGTCAAAATAGAATGACATACTTTTTGACCAATATTGCTTTAAGGCCAAAGGATTTTACATTTTTAGGAATCTCAAAGATTGAGGTTCAATTCAAACCTTCTATACCAGAAAATGTTGACAATTAGCAAATTTTTGAGGATGATCTAGACATTTTGAGATTTTTACTTTGTGAGGCCAATTTTTAAGACAAAGAGATAAATTTCAATGGATATGTGGAAACCTTAGATGATAAGGATACCATTTTTGGAAAAGAGGTGCTACAACTGAAATCAAATAGATTTCCAAAGGGTTTGGTTGTGCTTGAAAGAGCATTTGACAATAATGATAAGTCTTTTTCAGCAAAGACTATAAATAAACCTGAGGATTTGAAAGAAATAAATTTAGGGACAACTGGAGACCCTAAAAATGTATATATTGGAGAAAATCTATCTCCTAAAATAAAAAAGTATTTGATTGATCTTCTTAGAAAATATAGGCATGTTTTTGCATGGTCTTATGATGAATTAAAGGCCTATAGAGAAGATCTCTTTCAGCATGAAATTCCATTGAAAGAGGACATAAAGCCTTTCAAACAAAATTTGAGACTTGTAAACACTACCTTAGCACCAAAAATGCAAGAAGAGCTAAAGAAAATGAGGGATGCATGAATCATAAAACCCATTAGACATTCAACATGGGTATCCAACTTGGTCCCAGTAAGAAAAAAGAATGGAGATATCAGACTCTGTGTAGATTTTAGAAATCTAAACTTAAATTCATTAAAAGATAATTATGGGCTACCAAACATGGAAGCCATGTTACAAAGAGTTACTGGATATGAACTGATGTCAATGATGGACATTTTTTCAAGGTACAATCAGGTTGTTGTCAAAGACTTTGAATAGTTCAAGACTACATTTACTACTCCACAGGATACATATGTGTATGTCAGAATGTCTTTTGGCTTGACAATTATTGGAGAAACTTTTTAAAGAGCCATGGATGTGACATTTGCAGAATTCATAAACAAGTTTCTAGTGGTGTACCAATATGACCTCACAACATACTCAACAAAAGAAGATCAACATTGTGGTCATCTTGAGAAAATTTTGTAAGAGCTTTGGAGTATGGTGTTTCCCTTAACCCAAAGAAATGTGTCTTTGGGGTAACATAAAGTAAGCTTTTGAGACACATTGTGTCCAAGGATGGAGTTAGGATTGACCCTAAAAGGGTTTCTACAATTAAAAAAGTGCCTCAGCCAAAAAATGTCAAATGAATTCAGTCTTTCTTTGGATAGATAAATTTTTTAGGAGAATCATTACAAATTTTGTTGAGACCAGTGTTCCTATCTCTAAAATGTTGAAAAAGGGTGCTAAGGTAGAATGTAATGAATAATAAAAGAGGGCTTTCTTTGATATCAAACAAGCTATTAAGAATGCTCATGTGTTAAGGACGCCTGATTATAGTAAGACAATACAAATACTTTCCTTTGCTTCTTATCATATTGTGGCTAATGTGTTACTACAGAAGAATTAAGAAGGATTTAAGCAAAGGAAGTCCTTACAATCATCTAAACTAAAATATAACATAAATGAAAAGCACGCCTATGTCTTGGTTAAGGCTATCAAAGCTTTTAGATTCTATTTTTTTGGAGCAACCATAGTTGCATATGTGCCTAGTGTTGTTGTAAAGGATATTTAGGTACAATAGGAATAAGGAGGTGTAGATGGATCAATAAGATCTAAGAATTCAATATTGATATCCAAATTGAAAATCTAGTCAGAGGTCTAAGACTCACCAAACTTATGTCCCAAAGCAATTTGGATGAAAATCACATTAAAATTCTTGAAGAAGAGAAAAGACCATACATTTGTGACATGGACTGTTGTGATTGGTACAAGGATATTATTGGCTACCTGCAGAAAATGATTCTTCCTCCTGAAATTGAGGATAATAAAAAGAAAATTGTAAAATTGCATACTATGAAGTATGTGATTTCTAAAGGTGAGTTGTGGTGGAGAAGAAAATAGGGTGTCTTGCTCAAATGTATTGATCATGAAAAGGCTAGAGACCTATTGCAAGAAATGCATAATGGTGTATGTGGTGGCCATTACATGGACAAAACTACTACACATAAAATATTAAGGTCTAGTTTTTTGTGGCCAACTATTTTCAAAGATGATCGTCTTTTTGTTAGAAGGTGTGATACCTTCCAAAGATTTGCAAGTAAATTAAAGTTTAATGGTAACCTATCCTTGAAGCCTGTATCAGTTGAGGTCCCTTTTCAGAAGTGGGGTATGGACTTTATTGGAGAAATCCCAAACAAATCAAGTGGGGGTCACTCATGGATTTTAGTGGCAATGAATTATTTCACTAAGTGGGTTGAAGAAATCCCTACTAAGAGAGCCACTAGTAAAGTGGTGAATGACTTCATGTTGCATAATATCCTTACAAGATTTGGATGCCCTTAGACTATAGTAGTTGATAATGCCATGTGTTTCAGGTAAGAAGAATTTAACACTTTCTGCCATAAGTATGGGATTCAAGTTGCATATTCATCTTCATACCACCCCCAAGGTAATAGTCAAGTTGAATCAAGCAACAAGAGCCTGATAAAATTTTTGAAGAGAGTCCTTGATAAAAAGAAAAGGGCATGGGACTCAAATTTGTAGCAAGCTTTGTGGACTAATAGAGTAACAGTGAAGAAGGAAATTGGTTGTGCACCTTTTGAATTGGTGTATGGAATTCATGCTAGATTTCCATAGAACATTTTTTTGCAAATGTATAGGTTCATCCAAATATATCATGATGATTTGGATAATGAGATGAAGATCAGAATGGATGACCTGATACAACTGGATGAATCAAGAAGGGAGGCTCATAAAAAAAAATCAAGTTATGGCTCCAATATAAGAATCTATATGACAAAATGACCACTATTATAAATTTTGACATTGATGATCTGGTTTTGATGTGGAATGTCAGGTCAGAAGATAAAGGAAAACATGGCAAGTTTGACCCAATATGTCTAGGACCATATCTCATTGATGCTAAATGGGGTTCTAATTCTCATATCATTAAGGATTTTATTGGAAATATTTTGGAATTTCCAATTCATGGACAATTCCTAAATTTGTACTTCTCCTAAGGTACTTTTATCATCCATGATTAGTAGGTCTTAGGTTTATTTTTCTTGTTGTGTGTTTCTTTTAGTTGTGTGCGTAGACGTGGTTTTTTTTTTTGTAGATGGTCTACTTAACCCATAGATTCTGGAGTCTTGCTATGCCTACGAGAGGAATGCATCCCCAATTAGAGCCATTGTTAGCACTATTTATTTTATCATCTCAAGGCTCTGTATTTTAAATTATTCATGGTTCAATAGAGGGGCCTTTTGTGTCTGATTATGGCTACCCAATTAAAATTTTTTCCATGTCCTCATCTTTCAAAGGAACTGGTTCATTTTTTTCCTTAAGCCCTAGATGAGACCTTGTTTCTAACCCTAAATGATCGTTGTGTCTTAAAACCCTAAGTCTTTATTGAAAAATCTATTTTTTCAGTACCTTTTTGAGCCACTTAAGTTCATTTTCTATACATGTCTTAAGTCATCGACAAGTGGGGTCAAGTTCCTTAAGTTATTTTTACCTAGTGGGCCTGTTTAATTTTTCCTAAGTCCTAAGTCCCGATGGTTTTAATTTTTCCTAAGTCTCAACATATATTAAACCTTGTCAAAGTCTCCTTTAATCTAACAATGTGCATGATCTCATAATGAAAATTTGATCAAGGATTACCCTTCGTGGGATCACGCCAGCGGTCCGATGCTTAGATGGATAAAGATTAAAGAAAATGGGACCAAAGTTTTTGAGATTTCCATTTTCCATTCGATTTACTCAATCCAACGGTGCATATTTTCCTAGGCCGGACCTATAGGTGATTAAGGTACTATCAGATCTTTTTTAATCCTATGGTTGGAGTAATGTGCTGATCAAAATTTGATTGATACCTACCTATCATGGGACTGCGTCAACCGTCTGATCTTCCAGTTAGTAAAGGATGATGTTAGTGGGGTTGGAGGATAAAGGAAGGTAAATTTTTTGATAAGTTTCTTTTAATCTACCAGTTTTCATGATGCCTTAATCAAAAGTTAAAAGGTGAATAGTGATGATAGGATCATGCTTATCGTCTGATCTTCAAGGTTAATAAAACATAAGTGAGTGGGGTCAAAATCAGATGGAATAAAGGCTGCCATTGGATTAACTCAATTCAATGATGATCATGGAACCTAAGTAAGTTAGTGGGGCCAAAGGAGTTATAGTCTTTTTTCTGTTTGATCTAATCTGATTGGATGAAGGGCGTAAAGCCTGGATGAGAAGTTGATCGAACATTACTAATCAAGGGATTGTGACGACCATTTGATGTGTTTCAAAACAAGATCAATGGTCCTATTTTAAACTTCTATCTTTGGACCAATAAGGTGCTCATTTCAAATAAAAAAAGCTACAGAATTTTTAGAGAGAATGGTGGAGCAAAATTGTAGAGCTTCCTATTGTTTTTTGGCAAATATTTACCCAATGAGTAATTTTGAGAGCTTTTGTATTTTTTCCATCTTTCACCTATGAATTTAATTGTTAGGGTTTGGAGAAGAGGGTTTTATGTGTATTTCTAGTTAATTTAATTATTAAACCCTAAGTTTTAAGATGGAACCATGAAGAGAGTTCAAAGGAAAAGTTGATTATTAGGAGAGGGTCATCTATGATGATTTTCTCAAACAACTTGACCATTCTACGAATGATTCATCCATGTTGAAAAATCTTGTACCCAAGAACCCTCATCTTATAATTGTAGATGGTTTATATGATAAGGGTAATTACATGAGGGATGAAAATATCAGTGTATCTGGTTTGGTATTATTCAAAGAAGGGTTCAGACAAAGACATGTTTTTTCCCCTAGTAGTAATGTCTAGCAATTTGATGTAGGGAAACTGGTAGTAGTCCCCAATGTTTTTATGGATACACATATCTTACTCTGGGTGGCTAATAATTATGACCATGTAGCAAGAGTGGTTAGGGATGTGAATGGAAACCCTCTAATTAGTATTACCACTGATGAGATTAGAGAGGTTTTCTAGTTAACTGAGCCTTTTGATGCCCTAGAAAGAATAGATTTAGATGAACTAAGATAGGTTTACAAGGAATAGAAGGACTACCTCAGAAGTGGTCCTTTAAGAGAGCTTTTTGACAGGGTAGGAGGGTTGACTATGGTAGGACTGAATACACCAGAGCCCATCAAACTAGATTATTTTAATCTAAAAGAAAAGGGTATGTATTGGTCTTTATATTAGATTTTTGGTGAGGATTCAAAAACAGAAGTGCTAGTACATTATATGTTCATGATGGCACAAATCCTGCACACATATCTAGTAGTAACATTTGATTTTCTCCCTATCCTTTTTTATTTGATTCATAAGGGACTAATGGGTATTCAGAAGTCCAAGGTAGATAGGCCTTTTGCATGGTATTCCCTATTAATGCACATGTTCCTCTACAAGGGTTCTGATTATTTTGCAAAGGACATGGACTTGGTGAAGAAAAAGGATGGTGAGGAGATGCCAGTTGTGAGGCCCACCTTCGGCCCACATAGTGATCCTGTGTTATGCATATCAGCCTATCATTTTGATTATGTTTCTTTCAGAGATTCTTGGACTCTGTCGACTACTGTTATATTATGTTTGACTTGTTGGACTGTTCTTTTGATGATTCTGCATATGGGATCCATGATGTGTAGATTTGGTTTATGTTTTTATATGATGTTTTGTGAACCTGATGATCTTGATGATATTTAAATTACGTTATGGAATTTCATTTGAAATATGCAATCAAATCTTGAATATTACATGCAATTGAAGTATGAGTTGAATTATGCAATTTAATGATTAAATTTCGCTATATCATATATGTTTATTTTAATGGTTTTCTTCCTTGAATTACTGATGCTGCATTTAGGTATTGCAGGTGGAAGGACCATGGAAACACATTCGGGGAAATCACATTGAACGTAGGGTAACCAGTTAAACCAAGGCCCCGTCTATTAAGAGACCTGAGGCCTCATTGTTAAGTAATTTATTTCGTAACAGTAATTTGAATGTTTGTGTGTTTTAATGTTATGTGTTGTGATATTGGACGTACCGTGTGTGAAATGTTATTTTGTAAAGTGTCGCTTGACACTATTGTTAATGTTATCAAGGTACGTCGTGTGTTGTGTGAGAGCACTTGCTAGGAGTGTTAGGGAAATCTTAGCACACCTTTTTGCCATAGGAATCTTTATGCAGTCTCATTCCCCATTTCTGATGTTATTTCTCGACATGGGTTTAGAAGGTTTATTATGGCCTTAGGAGATAGTTTTATGCAAAATTTGTTAACCCATTCCATGTACCCATGGGTTAGGGGTATTTTCACCTCTTTAGAAGCCAAAAAGTGACTTTAGGACCCTTTTAAAAATTCATTTTCCTTCTTGAGCGAAATTGCAACTTGCATGTTTGAACCTCATTTATGAGGTTAGGTGTAGAAGCCCTATTTAGAGGAATTTTTGGCTAAGGATGATTCATTCACCCATTCTCTATTTTTAGAGAGTTTCCAGAAAGTTAGAGGAGAAAGCTTGAAGCTTGGATTAGGGCTCAACAAAATTCTTCCATAGCTTTGGACTTGAGGTAGGAAATCATGTGCTCTCTTTGTTTGTATGAGATGTTTGTTAATAGTGATCATGTTCTTGGCTTCCCATGGTTGGTCATGGTGGAAGCTTGTATTGTTTTGTGTTGTGTTTTAGCTCCCCATGGTTGGTCATGGTGAGAGCAAGCATGCAAATGTGTTATTCTTGTAATTGGATTTTGGGTTGTTTACTCTTGGATTCACTCACCCTTGGGAGGGAAGAGGAATCAAGAGGGGGTGTGGGAATGGAGGCAACTCCATGTGTAGAGTCTCCTCCATGTGTGGGGAAAGATGAACTTGGGTGAGTGATTTTCCCCAAGAAACCTTGCATTTAGCCCTTGTGGCAATGGGGGGCATAAGGAGGGAAAATTGGCCATGTGTGCCTTGTATGTAATTGAGAAATATGGGTCCATGTGTGGCCTTGTTTTGTTATGCAATGGTTATCTCCATGGTTTGTCTACCCACACCCTACAAAGGAAATTTCATGGGAATTCCTTAGTTTTCTGCTTGAGGGAATTTGGGATTTTGCCAATGTTTATAATCTTGTTGTGTTTGTGTGTGTGTGATTGTATCCTGTTCATTGTGATCTCCCCAAGCTCGGGGGTGGTCTCATGAGAGACCTTGGATGGGAGGTGAGCTCCCATGGTCTTTTCCTTGTCTTGTTTTCATTTGCAGATATTGAAGTATGGATGTATGAAGATGAAGATGTTAGAAATTCTTGCCTTGATGTTTTTGAATGAGGAAATCACTCCATGATTTGGATGCATTGTTGTAAATTTTATATGATGTAATTCTTCTTTCTTTGGAGCACTTGTAAATTGTAAATTTAGAAAGGAAAATAAGAAAGATAAGCATGTTGCTATAATGATCTTTCACTGTAAAGATTGATGTATTTATGTAAAGGAAAGCAAGCATCATTTTGAATATTGCAATGTTATTTTGTAATCTAGGATGATGTAAATTTCAATGGAAATAAAGATAATGAGATGTTATGTAATTCATAATATGTATAAGATGAATCCTTGCATGTTTCTTAAAAGATCTTTATCTCTCTCTCTACCATTGAAATTACTCTCTTAATTATTGCAATGAGTTCTTCAAGTTGATAGATTCTATATTGTATTGTTATCATCACTTATTTGGATGAAATAGGAATATTGTAGTTTTCTATTAGATGTTTTTAATTGTCTAAGAACATTGGAAATAAACTCTGTATATATGTTTTATATCACTCTATTAGTTCTATAAGATTGTGATGAAACAGCTATGAAATATGAATGAATTGTTAATATTAGATTTACAATTAAACTATGATACTCATGAATGAAACACTATCTAATTTCAATATCCTAAACTCTTCATTCCATTTTAAAAATCATTAAATTTTCATTTGCTATACTCTTATAAGTTTTCAAAAAAAAATTGAACTAGAAGTGCTTAAAAAAAAATTAGCACTCTACAGCAAATTTTTAAGAGAGCAAAATTGCTCTCTAGATTTTGTATGGGATAGAAATCCCATACAAAAATCCTTACCACAGTCTTATTAAAATATAAAACAAGACACCTAATTTCATAACTAATATAAAAACTAATATAATATCCAATAAAATATCTCTCCAAACTTAACTACCCCTTACCTCATTAATTTCCCCTTATCTCTTTGTCTACTCTTAAACCCACGCAGAGGATGATGATGTTTCTAATAATATAAACAAAAAATATATATTTTAAAATACCTATTAAATCCTTAACCCCACGTTGGACTTTGGGAAGTTTGTAAGTGGAGGCATTTCAAAGAGGATGAGTCATTGTTTGTAAGGACAAGGCTGTTAAAAAAATCTGCACCATACTTTATTAGATGTTGGAATTTATGGTGGAAGTTGACCACCACTTCCAAGCCCAAACTCACGCAACCTTGGGGAAAGTTTAAAACTTTAAACATTTTCCTTCCCCCTCTTAAAACTGCGTACCCTTTCCTTGTCATAGTGTGGGGAAGTGTGAATGGGGGGATGTGATGGGTTTTAGGGAGCTAGGAGTAGGGAAAAAAGGCTAGTTTAGTAAAGTTAGTTTAGTTAGTAGTTAATTTAGATGTTTAGATAGTTATTAAGTTAGTTTAGTAATAAAGTTATGAATTATTTTATGATATTTTGTTATTTTTGCATATATGGATTTATTATTAGTGTAGAAAGATAATATGTTATGCAATGTAATTTTTATAGTAATTGGTTATTCCATTTTGTTCAATATTGTTAATTTTAAGCATGTATTATTTATTAGTTAATATATTATAATTTATTAATTAAATAATAACTATATTACTTAATTAATATTTTATAATTATTAATTAATATTATATAATAATTAAATATAATTATTGATTCTCAGCTAGTATCTTATGGAAACAACATTGTTGAGGTTATTCACCTGATTCTTTTGAAGCCTCGTCATAGACTTTCTTAACCGCATCATGAACGTAGGAAACTTTATCACCTTTTTAAAAAAAATTTGTTGGTTGTGTTTTGACCCTACTTTTGGGCATCACACCAGTCCAATTATGGAATTTGAATATGGCACGGGATAAGAATGAGGCCAATTTTGTGACTTTTGATAATTGCTTTGCATCTAGACTTAGGGCCCTATTGTTCTTAGATAATCCAAGGATCCCAAGGGAATTGTTAGCTTTTCTAAGGCCAAAACAATTTTATAATGACATCAAAATAATGCACAATTAGGGAGATTTCATATTGTACCCTGTTTCAACTATGTTCAGAGTGTATGGTTTTAGAGGAACTCCTTTTATTTTTCCATACCAAGTACCTTTGAAGGTTAGCATAGCAGAGGTATTGAGGAAAATTAGAGGTTTGCAGGATATGGAACTCACAGGAAAAGGTAGGGGTTCCATTTTTCCAACCATCACTATAGCACACCAATTTGTGATTACAAAGGGTGGATGGACACACTTGAGAAAGATTTTGGAACCTTACCATATGGCCACATCAATTGCGAGGTCTGTAAATCCTGAGGGGTTTTATACTGATATTTTCAAGAAGAGGACCAGGTGTGCTACCATGGACATAATTTTATACTTTCTTGGAGACATAATTAGAAATAAATTTGATTTGAAAGAGAAAAAATTTAGGAAGGAGAAGTGGCTAGTATATAGGAAAAACTTGGCATTTGTACAACATTTTGTTAAGGAGTATGATCCTTTGAGGAATGTTAAGCCCTTTGAAAAAAATATTGAGGCCCTTATGAGCCATTTTGAGGGCATAATGAAGACCCTAAACCAGAAGAAAAATATGGTGGTACAATCAAAGCTAGAAAGGGCCAAGTTTTTCTTGAGCAAGCCAGTATTTGCAAGAATGGTTCCTCCTGGTAGGTATGTTATACAGAGGAAGATTGGATATATTTTGGTGTTCCTAGGCCTAACATGCATCAAGAAGGTCAAGTAGCATAGAGTCCCCCTTCCTCTTCCATGAGATTTGAAATGCATGTACAAATAGAGGGGCCTCCCACTACACCAGAGAACAGACTGAATAATCTGGATTCTGAGTGCCCACATCCCTCAAAGAGGCAAAAAATAGAAGAGAGACTACAACAAAGTTAGGATATCTATTCTCCATCCCAATCTCCTTTAAACATTATGGATCAATAGGAGGTGACAGAATAGTTGCAGAGAATGGGGAGCCTAGGTCAAATTTGTGTGACCTATGAGGAAATTGATGAAGGAATGTTTGAGATGCCCAAAGTTGTGGAGTTGGACTTGACTATTGGTGAATTAATAGAAATGGAATTAGATCTTGTAACTTAGCAGGCATGTGATGAGTTCCTTGTTGATGATGCCTTTTTTAAGGCTAGATCTTTTGTGCAGTTCCTCTAGCGGACTCACATAAGTAAGTTTAAAGAGACATGTGAGAAAAGATAGGAAGAACATCTAGTAAAGGATCTTGCCATTATTGAGGATGAGGTCAAGAAATAAATTCTTTAAAGGTTTGAGAAATTCACCCTGGAGCAAGGAAGAGAACTAATAAAAAATGCAGGGGTACTTATCCTTCCAAAATGGGACATTTTTGATGCAATTGTCTTAGATGTAGTCATAAAGTAGACCAAACCAGTACATAAAACTAGAGAAGAAGTTGAGAAAGCCATCAAGGGAGTCACTTTTAGTAATGATCACTAGGGTCTGGTTATGTGGTCTTTGAGGAAGGAAGAAGGAAATAAGGGCAAGCAGGTTGTCAAGAGTGATCATTCTAGCAGTCTATTGGTAAAAAGAGTTAGTGAGACCTCAGGAGTTGAGGCCTCAAAATTAGTGTTGGAGACTACCAAACTTAGTATGAAAGTAGCAGAAAAGGAAGCCAAAGAAAAATAAGAGCTCGCAATTAAATTAGAGACTTTCCTAAATTCTTATGGTGAATTAAAGAAAGAGGTAAGTGAAAAGGACATGATGATTGTTGAGCTAAAAAAATAATTAGGAGGGCAATTACAAGTTGAAATGCATGTATAGTTATAGATTGCTTCTTCTCTTGCTAGGCCCACCTCCTCAAGCCTCATTATTGAATACCCACCTTCCCCTTTTCCTCTTTTCATTCAAGAGGACTTATTAATTGAAAGGGAAATGTTGGAGGACTGTAGAAGAGCACTCATTGAAAAGGGAAAGAGAGTAAAAGGTGAAAGACAACTTTTCAGAGAAAGAAAGTAATAAATTGACATGAAAAATGAGGAGAAGCTCAAAGAAACAATGTTTCAATTCATTGAGGGCATTGAGATAAGTAGTATCTTCATGAGTGGATAGAAGTTACTAGAAATTTTGAATTCTTTTGAGAGGGAAAAGGTCACTATGGATCCAATTTAGGACAGGTGGATTTTGTGGCAGAATAAAATAAAATTATTTTATTCTTTGTCAAAAGTTGAATAGGATGTTGATGAAACAATAAAGAATACTCACAAGTTGGTTAAAGGCTTATTAGAGTTTGCAGCTAGGAGAGAATATTTAGAGGAAAGCACTAGTATTAAAAAGAGAATATTCTAGGTCTTGTTTTGAATTATTTTCTAGTATTTTCAAGAAAAATGGTGAGTTAAGGGACAAAAGGAAATGGCTCAGACAAATGGATGATGAGTTGTCAATAAGCATGAGTATCATGTTGAATATGGATAGCAATATTCTTTTTGTCCAAACAGTTGAGACTATTGAAAATACTAGGTCACATTTTAGGTTCCTAGGAAAAGGGTTCACCATTTTAAAATTGAGTGGGATATTTTGATAGAAAAGATGGATGAGTTTGTTTCTTTTCCTTGGCTAAGTGATGAAATGTTCAAATCTTTGGAAGAAAAATTTACTTTGGAACAAAAAAGGAAAGAAGAAATCCCTAATGATGCTGCAAAAGGTGGCACTTCCTTGGTTTCTTAAAAGGAACAAACAGTAAAAGGAAAATTTTGTGCAAAGGGATGATGAATACAAAGACACCACTTGGCAAGACCAGAACTAATTTTGGAATTGATGCAAAAGATTGGTGAGAAAATCAGAGGACATAATTGTAAAGTTGCAACAATGTAGTTATTTTGTACTAGTTGTCTTTTGTCTTATTTGATGTGACACTTTTTATCATATTCCTAAATTATCTGAAGCTTTTTGCAATTCTTATTCTATAAAATGATTCCCAAGATCATTAAGAAGGGCTGGAAAACTAGGATAGATTTTGCATATGATTTTTTAGTCAAGGGTATAACAGATTGTATTAGGTTTTATCATTACAATAAATATCAAGTTTAATGGTTTTTTACCATTATTGTAGTGGTGTATGTTTTGAGGCATGGTCTATACAAGAAACATGATTCAGTACATATGAATACAAAAGTTCAGGATTCAAATATCTCCTTTGTGTCTATTCCTTTGAGTTATGAATTTTCTAATATATTGCATAGAATTTATCTATGTGTGTGTTTCTTTTCCTCAGCTTCAATCTGAGATCAAATTAAATAGCTTTGGATAGAACATAGATTCATTTTTGTTTGCACAAGGATTTCTATAAGTAGTGTGAATCTAGTGATAAATTGATCAATATTGTCATAAGGTGGTAATATTTAGGGATCTTGAATCATTGACATTAGTCGGTTTCTATATTCTTTCTTTGCAGTAAAAGTATTGTCCAATGGATAAGGTACTGGCCAGAAATGAGTTTATTTTGCAATGATATATGCTTAGTGGGGTTTGGCCATATTCCTAATATTTGATATAAATATTTCAAGTACTGTGAGCACAAGTTGTATTTCTTTAATGATAATTGAGAATGAATAAATGATTGGTTATCATTTAGTATTTTCTTATCATTTATCTATTACTAAAATCCAAAAATTAGTGTGAAGTGTTATGCATGGATTTGGATAAGGAGTACCCTCCTTGGTTTTACAGAGCCAAAAGTGTAGAGGGAAGTCTTGTCCCTATAGTTGGTCCAATCATCTTATATTTTCCATATTTGGAACTTATTATTCCTCACAATCTATCTGTGGATGTATTGGTTTCTTTCATAAGCATAAAGTCTATTTTGAAGAGCCAACACATCAAACTATAAAGATTTGTATTTAATACTAAAAGACACTACAAAGCTTCTTTCTATTGATCTAAAAATGTGACACATGTCCCCTAAAAAGGAAACCCCACATGAGACTACAAGTTGACACCTATAAAAAATGGATTTCCTAAAACCTCTTTGAAAATATTTTCCCTTTATGACAAAAATACTAGGAACTTGGATCGAAAAGGCCCCACACTATTAAAAGCTTGGAGCTTTTAACTTATTGAAAACCAACAGAAGGAAACACCCTTATTTACATTAAAATACAAGATGAACTATGGCATCAGTTGAATCATTTAAGGTGGATCACATTGATTCAGATCCCAAGAGACTCACCATCCATTATATCGAGCTTGAAAGAGTTGAATTTCTTGGACCCTGTGATCTGAAATTGGCCTTCCCAAAGCTTATTGAACTTTGTGTACATGCCAAGCTTAGCTCCACACTTATTGTATTTCAACACCAAATCACCTTTCTCAAATGCAAGGTCAGAGCTATTTTTATCAAACCATTTCTTCACCATGATCTATCTTACATTCATCACGGTGATATCTTTCTCCCACTTCTCTTGTAGTTCCATCAAATCATATATCCTGACCTCCATGGGTGAAAAGTTCATTAATCTCTACGTCCTTGAGTAGTTGTAATGTCAAGAGCTCCATAGAGATTGAAAAAATGATGTCCTTTCCAAAGACTATCTCATAAGGTGGGGCCTCAAGGATCTACTTTGGAGTAATGTGGTCGGCCCATAGATAAATCTGAAGGTGTTTATGCCACTCATGCTTGTGCTTGGCTCGTATTCTTTTTATCAAATAGATAATATTTTTATTTGTTGACTCTATGAGGCCATTACCTTGTGGGTAATAGTTGTAGGATGTCTTAAAAAAATGCTATCATGGAGGGGGAATTTAGACAGTTGTGACCCCAAGGAATCCTTGGCATTGTCATAGATGATGGTCTTTGGAGGATGAAATTGAATGAATATCTCTTTGGGGAAGTTTAAGATCTCTCCCTCTATTGTGTTCTTTAATGGAGATGCCTTCATCCATCTGGTTAAAAATTTCATGGTTGTGAGGATCCATTTGTGTCCAGTGCTCAATGTTGGGTTAATCATGCCTATGAAATCCAAACCCCACTGAGAAAATGGATCATCAACTAGAATGGGGTGCAAAGGCATGGCTAAGACTTTATTTTCCAGTATAGAATTGGAATTCATAACACCCGCAGACTATAGTATGGATTTCATTGAACATAGACATCCAATAATATCATGTGTAGGTGATCTTCATTATAGTAGTTTGAGATAAAAAGTAACCCCCTACAGATTCACTATGGAGTTCCTTTATAATCTTCACTGCATCAATCTTCCCAACACAATGGAGGAGGACACCATCAAAATTCCTCATGAATAAAACACCTTCAATCAATCATAAGCCAATAGTTTTTAATCTGTAATATCTTCACTTGTAAGAAGGGAGATGAGGGGGTACCCATTGGTTTGCATGAACATTGTCTTGTTTGCAACCCAACAAGACTCAAAATGAGCCTATTGCACTAGGATTATTTCCTCATTTGATGCATCTTCTTTTTGGGAAATATAATCACATAAGCCTTCATTGTAGATAACCTTAGTAGGTTTAACATCAATATTGTATTCCATAATTTTTTTGATTCCCTTGACTCTTTTTTCAATGATCTCCCCCTTCATGATATATTTTTAGAAGTTGGACTGGGCTAAAAAATAATATTGTTTTTTTTTATTCTATGAAGTGTCTTAATTTTTTCAGCCCTTTGCCAATGGAAAACCTTGCTTCTCCAAGAAGTTATAGTTGATTTAATAGTTCTTAAGAATCCTTGACTAGAAATAAATAGGGTGTTTTACTATTTTTTTTTTGTTTTTCTAATATGGTACCATGGTAATACTAAATTTTTTTGTGTTCACATATATAATAAAATATCAAGACAAGTCTAGGTTTACCAGAACAGGGGCATACACAATAGCTTCTTTAATCTTTTTGAAAGCTTCTCATGCTTCTGGAATCCATTTGAACTGGAGGTCCTTCTTTAGCATTAGTGTCATTTTCCTCATCAGTCCAAAAAAGTCAGTTATGAACTTTCTCACAAAAGTAATCTTCTCAAGGAAAGACTATAAGCTCTTATTAATCATGGATGGTGGAAGCTCTTGGATTGATTGAATACTTTATGGATCAATTTCTATCCTATCTTTTGACACCACGTGTCCAAGGAGCTTCCTTGAGGAACTCCAAACATACACTTTTTTGGATTGAGCAAGATATAGAGCTCTTGTAATATTTTAGAAATAACCTCTAGATGGTCGAAATGATCTACAGAAGACTTAGAAAACATAGAAATATCATCTAGATAAATCATGATAATCTTGTTGATTAGGTCCTTGAGTGCAATATCCATAGGGCATTGAAAAATGGCACTAGTGTTGGATAGACTAAAATGCATCTTTTTGTATGAAAATATACCCCACTTAGTGGTAAACATTGTTTTATGTTGGTCCTCCTCTTTAACTAGCACCTAGTTGTAACCCAAGAAACCATCAAGCAAAGAAAACATCTCAGACTTGGTAACTGATTGAAATATAACTTCTATAGATGGAAGTGGATAATGATCCTTCAACAAATCTTTGTTCAGGTTGAGAAAGTCAACACA
Source organism: Chamaecyparis obtusa (assembly GCA_027943335.1). Lineage (NCBI taxonomy): Eukaryota > Viridiplantae > Streptophyta > Pinopsida > Cupressales > Cupressaceae > Chamaecyparis > Chamaecyparis obtusa. The sequence continues at coordinate 290,350 of BSBK01004781.1, forward strand.
AATGTGAATGTCCCCATTCTTTTTGTAGAAAGGGACCAGATTGTACACCCATGTGTTGTGCTTGATTGGGAAGATGATGTATGAGTCCACAAACTTGGTTAGCTCTTTAGCCATTAATGTTTGATCTTTGGGTTTGTTAGCCTTTGTTTTTGTTGGACTGGTCTTGCTCCTTCATTTATTTTGATGGTGCGATAGATGACTAATAGGTCATATCCTTTTAGGTCTTTGTAAGACCAAGTAACCCTACATACTTCTTGCAGAGATGAATCAGGCGGTCTCTATCATGTTGAGGGACATTATTCCCAACCTATAGCATTTGGTCTTTGTCAACCTCTAGATCATTGTAGTCTTTCTCGTCCTTTGTGAATTTTGTCTTGTTGGTTCTAGCATCATCACCATCAAATATTTTCTCCAAGCTAATAAAACCTCTTGGAATCTTATTTCCCCTAATTTGAATGACTTTTTCTCCATACACTTCTACTATCTTTATTTGTAACTAGTCGTGGAATTCATCTGAATGATACAATAAAGTGGTAATGTGGTCATTGCTCTCAAATACTTGTCATTTTTTATCATTATCAATCACGATAGGCCTTAAAATCACTCGTACTACTTGTTTATCTTCTATTACATCACTATCAGGGTAGAAACAAGAACCGACCATAGCCAGATTATTTGCAACCACATTCTTCTTTCTCTACAAAACTTCAATATTGAAAGCATAAAATAATTCAATGAGATCCCATACACTATGAAGATAAGAGAACATACACACATGTTTTGTAGCTGCTAGACTCTACAATTGATTTTCTACTATCTCATAGTCTTTGAGCACCTTCAACTTCTTAATACCCATATGCTCAGCAAGACTCATTCCATGGACCAATCCCTTATATTTTTCTTCATTGTTAGAGCATGAGAACTGAAATTATAAACCTCTCAATATCTTTTCACCAATTGGTGAATTTAGTCACACACCAGTGTTGGAGCCTTTCTTTCTTCTCCTTCCATCAAAGTGTAGTGTCCATAGAGCATAAATCTTACTCAATCTCTTTAGCCTCAATTGAAACATCTTTGGTCACCTATGGGATGGGTTGGTCTTATTCGTATATAAAATAGGTGTCAAGGCCAATGGAATGGAAACCTAAAAAAATACGAGAGTTTGATTATTAAGGAGGATGGACTCCTTTGTTGGGTTAAATCCCAAAATATTCTCATCCATCAAGATCTCTCCAAGTTGTTCTACTTCCTTAAACTATGAATTACTTAAAGATTCAAAAATAGCATTCTCAGTGTGCAGGGGCACACTTAAATTTTGAACTTATCTTTTTGCTTGTTCCTTGGGTCGATGAGGTGTGACCAATCAATGGATAAGTATTTTTTGATCTTAGCAGTGAAGTCTTGGGAGAGAAAAAAACTGAAAGCAATAGGGATTTCGATGATAACCACCTCATGTAGTATAGTGATGCTCACACAAGAATATAAGGTGAGTGGCAGATTCTTGATAACACCTACAGTGTGTAATATATTGTCATCAAGTTACATAACTCCTATGTTTAAGGTCTCATATTTGAGACCTAGGGCCTCGATAATTATTTTTGGCATAACAGTGGTGCTAGCCTTGCTATTAATCATAGAGCTATGTAAAATATTACCATTCACAATAAGCATTAAGGAGAAAGGGGTAGGCTTTGGAAATTCCTCCTTAGCACTTGAGTTCACAACTCCTTGGTTGACAAAGGTAGTTTGAATGTGTGCTTGACCTCTAGGCCCTGATGTTTTTCCTAGTGTCCTTTTATCTTTTATTTGTGTGGGAGTGATGCTAATAATTGGTTGTATCTTTTTTTCTTCATACAATTATTCTTTCAACAAAGAGCTATGTCTAGAGATAGCAAGGATATCATAGAGGGACACATTTGCGAGAGCCTTCTTTAGTTGTTTGAGAACATTAAGATCAGTTTTTATAGTGCACTTTATATATCCATACTTATACAATGTTGGCTCCTTTTTCTTTAGGTTAGGAGGCTGATGGTGGGATCAATAGTCACCTTGCTCATACTAGGCTTTGTTTTTAGCACTACTATCTTGCTAGTATTGTATATTTTTTAGCGCAAGCTATAATCAAAATGCACCTACAAGGCTTTTCTAGAAAACATAAGAGTACCACTTGGATCAAAATGGTTTGTAAGAATGACCTCCTCATCTTCAATCCAAGAGAAAAAAGAATATTTAGGGTAAATTTATACTTCTCTTTCCAAAGACATGCCTCACAATTAAGTGGTCAATGTTGTAGTCTCCATACCAAGTGAGGTGTAGACACTAGGATAAGTTGAAAATCCTTGGGCCCTTTATTTTGCAATTTTTTGTTAAAGGTTCCCTCTCGAATATTTATGTGGAACATTACCATCATTGAAAGGGAAGCACCATGCATTATATTTCACCAAGTTATTTTTCTCAGGAATCAACTCCTTGCTCAGGCCAAGAAGGACCTCTTGCAAGGGATTAGGCATAGTTACTAGCTAGTTATTTGCTTGTGGTTGACTAGATTTGTTACCTTCATGATCTTGGTTATCCTAATACCTCAATTTTCCTAAATAGTGATTTTGATAGGGAGGTCTATCAGAGGGATATTGCTTCCTTTTCAGATTGATAATATCATTTGAAAAGGTGTGCAATAGATTTTTCATTTTCTTTACCTCGGTTGCTAAGGAAACAAGAGAGAAAGTGGATGCAAGGTTAAGAAAAGCACATGATGTGCTAGGTTGTAAACTTAGATAGTAATAATGTGATTGGGGAATGAGATAAATGCATGGGGAACTCTTAATAGGAAGGGGAGTAGCTTGCAAGTCAGAAAATATAGGCATGATGGGTCTAGCAGGGAGCTAACCAACATAAATGAGACTATTTTCTTCCCTTATGGAAGTCGCATACACATATGGTAAGATTTCTCCATCGTTGGAATGGATCATGAAAAATAGGTAGGGAATAAAACCTTTGAGATAGAAAATATACATCGTGTCAATCGGGGGCCTTGCAGCAATAGGTATTCTATGCTAGCTTTTGTGGAACCTTGTGTCGAAGTCTATTATCACCTCTTGTGAATCCTGTTTGATAGTGATCACCTATTAAAATGGTGATGATATATCTCCCTTGTTAAAGAAACACTCATTGAAAGGGTCACACAACTAGTCCAATGTCATGATAGAATTACCAGGGATCGAATGCTATCATTCTTGAGCTTTTCCCTTAAAAGAGGTTTCCAAGAGCCTTAGAACCACATCCTACTTTGAAATATTGTGCAATGTCCATACCTATACAAAATATTGTAGATGTTTTCCTAGAGTCTTAGAATCCTCCCCAATAAATTTATGCAATGCTTTGAGGGTAGATGTAGGTATTTTTCCCCATATAGCTAGGGGGTAGGTGGAACTAGAGGACTACTATTAGAGATTTGCTAGCAAGCCAGTATTGACTGTATGTTTGTCATTGATGACAACATATGGTAAGTAGCATGCATGGAAGAATTATGTTGTAAGATTTGAGTATATGTACCATGGACATGTTATCATCATGATATCATGGACACAAAGGTTAATTGTTAGTACAGATTGTTATGTAGTAACTTGTGTCAGTAGTGTTCCTGACAGAGTTACAGGTAGTGTTCTATGAGTGATTGTCCGTACAATTATCATGGAGCCTTGCACATTTGGATAAATTATTAAGACATGTTAGTGATGTTACATTCATGGACACATAGTCTAATGTGTAGTAGAAGTGAAGTTATGTAGTCGCTATTCACCAGTTGCAGTTTCCTGTGTTTATCCAAAAGAGCCAGCAGAGATTATATTGGTACAGGAGTTGCGCCTATAATTTCAATACGCATTCTTGGATTAGTGATTGGATAAGAGTTAAGAATGTCTAGTTAAGAGCGCATGATGTAATTCAGCTTGAGGAGAAAGTATCAATTAATTTGGTAGAGTCAACAATGTGTAGCCTGCATCTACACTTATTGATTTAGATAGGTCCCAGTTTCTATTGCATGCTTAGTAGAGCCTACTGAGATGTTATTGAAGAGTGTTATTATTTCTCTAATATGATTTCAAGGTGGTTCTAATAGGCCAACTTGATTATATCATTTAGAGGGAAGATACTTATAGCCAATCATTTGTGATCATTAGAAGCATGGCATGAGATGAAAGATTAGAGTAGAGCAGAGAGTGCGAAGTTTTGTGTCATCAAGAAGAGGTCTATGTGACAGAGAAGATAGAGTGTTCTATTCATTGGAACTGATCAAGATAGCAGGTCTACCTCATTGTTCACCATGATCCAGATATAGTGTGTATCTGTTATTCAGAAGGTTGCAACCTTCACCCCTTTGAGTAGTGAGCTCTCAGACAGTGCATCACCAACCCTAATAGGGTTAATCATAAAAGACTCCTAACAGGGTCCAACCTTTGACCAAGTCACTGTACTTATTACATTGTAAAGATCAACTCCTAACAGGGTTGTAAGATCTTCTAACAAGGATCATTATACACTAGTGCAGTTTATTACTGGGTGTTAATTCCCATCGGGGTTTTTACCTATTTGGGTTTCCCCATAACCAAAATATCAGTGTTGTGTTCAATTTTTATTTCATTGTTTTTATGCTTAAAGTTTAAGTATACTTAATTGGATAAATAATTGAAACTTGTAGATAATTGATTCACCCCCCCCCCCCCCCTTTCAGTTATCTCTTGGGACTATTCCTAACAACTACCCTTATTCCAGGCCACAAAGTTTCTGGGTTGATCCTGCATTATGGGTTATTGCTAACTTGGATTTTGTGCCTATTTGTGTACTTGATTTTTCACTTTTTGGGTTCAAGCCTATCATTTGAGGATCCTATAAGTGCTAAAGGAGTGTGGGGGAACAAGTAAATGAGATGCTCCTTGAGACTAAGATCTAGTAACTGATCTATGGATTATGCACACTCTAAAATATCAGATAGTATATATATTTCATGTCCCAATGGGTGTTACATAAAAAGTAAAATTGATGCCTAACATTTATTTTTAAGTGTAATGGCCTAAAGGTAGCTTGAGTGAATGTGTGAGTCTAATTATTTTCACTGAGAAACCTCCAGGATTTTAGAATCATCTCTTCATACTATGTTTTTGGGAAAATGGTTAGAAAATGATGAATTGTAAAAGGTGATACACCAAAGCTTTTAGAACACTTTAAACAACTAAATGCACAAGCTATTCCCAAGAAGGAATCTCAAGGAAACTTGTGAAACTAGCTAAACTTAGAACATAAACACACCTAGTCAAAGCTTAACCCACAAATATAGAGAACATCAAATAGTAATGTATATGAAATATAAAATATTTAGAATCATAAATCACTCCAAACATGAAATACAAATTCTATTCTAAATTTCTAAATAGCAGATAAATCTGCAAATGAAAAATGAACCACCAGATATACCAAAGGGCAGAATGCACAATTTATTTGTAAATATGTTTTAGAAAATATATATAGTTTAAGGAAAAAGAGAGTTTATTCTATAAGAATGAGGATTAAAAAGTTCTACCCCCATTTTTATTCATATTATCATTATAAATAAATGTTATATAGTGCTGGGTAGGAAGAACTCCAAAATTCAAAGAAAGAAAATGACTTCTAAAGTGGTGTAGCACTGCACACTTGAAGGAACTGAGAGGTTTCTTTCTACATTGACCCTAGGAGATAAATAACTCACAATAATGGTGTTTAGGTAATAGAAACATCTCTCGATCATCGCCTCTCTTGAGGGATAATTGTACTTTACTCAGGTGGCTCTAGAATTGTGGGTGCTTGGACATGCATAGAGATTCAACTATAGCTTTGATAGGTACATGGAAGATAGTTGAGAAACCTACAATAGCATTCGATTGGGGAATAAAATAGGACACACAACACAATGGCATGGAGAGCTGGGAAGGAAAGGAGTTGATCTTCTTAAAATGCCCCCAAGAATGCCACATGTACAACTCTATGAAGAACTAAGATCACAAGAAAGAAGAACTACAATTGGCTAGAAAAGGGCCATGTTGCACTTGAGAAAGGACTTTTGTCTTTTCTTTGCTTCCTTTTTTGCAAACACCTACAAGGTCAACACTTGTACAACCCTTGAAAGACCTAGGCTCACAAGAAAAATAATATTACAAATGGAATGAAGGACATGTGTCACTCAAGAGGAGAGCCTTTCTCAAAGGAATGGTGATTTGCTCCAAGATACACATCGAGGTGACAAGTGGTAGGATGCACATTTCTACTCACATGCCCATAGAAAGGAATAAATAATGTAGGTAGTTGAAATGATGCTTTTTAGATATGGAAAAATTAATTTTTACAAGTCATATGATGAGACCATCCACTTTCTATTACCCATTCATCCTTTTTAACAGCTTGAGTAGCTAGAGCTTTCTCTTCAACAACATAATCAGTAGAACTAGGAGGCATAGGATATGCAGGCTTAGAATCTTCCTCTTTGATAGTAATGAATGTAAATTCATCATCATCCTTATTAGCATCATCATAAGCATCATCATTAAAACCTTTATCATCAACAAAAAAGTAGCATTTCCTCACAATGGTAGGTCTATTTTCCATTCAGCAAGTCTCTCTAGACATCTAGAAGCAAAGTGTCTTATCTTATTTCATGAAAAATATTTGATAGAAATCCTCCCTTTGTAATTAATAGAACCTTTAGGTATTCTCCTTTCAATGAGTTCCTCCAGCTATTGAGGCTCTCTTTCTTCATCTTCAAGTTCCTTCATCTCCTTCTCAGATCTTGACATCCTTCTTGAGGATGCTTCACTCTTATTTGATTGCTACATGTCTTTCCTAGATACAGTAGCTTTGAATGAAATCTCAACCTTAGGTAGTGCATCACCAAACATACTTAACTAAAAGGAAGTAATCTTACCAACCATATTTCCTCTTGTCATGTATGTCACTGTCCTAATCTTGTCAATGGCTACAACTTTGTGATTATAGGTAGGGGGTAGTGATCACAACAATTTTGAAACAATCTCATCTTCTTCCAAGGTACCTCCAATACATTTTATTGAAATCATAACCTCATTTACCTTAAGAATTAATGATTCAATATTTTCATCTTCACTCATCTTGTGGCTTTCATACTTTCCCTTCAAGCATTGTAACTTGGCAACCTTCACTTCTTTATATCCTTCATGTAAGGTCTACAACTTCTCTTGTATCTCATTACATGTCTCCAACTTCATGAAATGATTATTTCAACATCAATTAATGCACTCAATAAAGTTTTCTTTTCTCTGCTATTTTCTTTGGAATTTGTAATCTCTTATGGAGTAGTAGGGTTTGCGGGAGGATAGTAATATTTATTGGTAACCTTCCAACAATCATCATCAATGCATATGAGATTGAATATCATGTGACTCTTCCACAAGGTATAGTTAGATCAATCAAACCTTGGACTATCCTTCTTATAAGATTCCATCTTCGAACCTCTCTCAAGTTGTAAATTTTCCTTCGAGGGACTAGTCTTTGATACTAATTGTAGGAAATGAGATAGCAACAAACTAAAAGGGGGGTGAATTAGTTGCTCCTAAAATACAAAATTTTCAAAAACCTTAAACCTTTAAACCCTTATGCCTAAAACCCTAATGTCAAATTTATAATGAAACAAGTATGCATGAATTAGAAAGTATCCACAATACATAACACAAGAATTTTTATTGTGGAAACCCAAACTAGGGTAAAACCATGGTGAGGCTTGAACCAACAATAAGATTGATACCTTGTTATAAGAATAGTCTTACTATAAATGGGGAGCTCACATGTATTGAGTCACACTTACTAGAGATCATTTCTCAAATAAAAGAGGGCTACAACCCTTAGGAAGACTCATTGTCTTACAATAACAAATCAGACAACAATCTGATGATTTTTGAATTACATAATAGCTTCTACCCTATGCCTAAGTCAACTCTAATGAAATACAATCAGATATCTATTGTAGTTATCTCTACCACCTTTAGATGAGAAACTCAGCCTTCTATAGATCTACACAATTTTTCTCCAAGCATTCCTAGGTGTTTGTGATCATCCACACGACACACACTTATGCACACACATTTTTCCCTAATTCATCAACCTTTATCAAGAACAAGGTCATAAAAACTTAACTTTCAAACTCGCACTTCACCACACCAAAAAAAAATAATTTTGATGAAGTATATCATCCAAAATATTTTATTTATCCATATCAAACACCTTGATATCATAACATCACCTTAAAATATCTTAACGATCAATCATAAAATGTTTTTCCAATTATGTCAGCCAAGAACACAAGAAAAACCAACACAGACTAAAAAAATCTCCAAATCCCATCACCTTGATAGATGTATACTATCAACTCAAAAAGAAAACAATCCAAGAACATCCTTAGGCATCATTAATTACACACAAACAATCAAATCCACCCCAACCATTTTATGCTTAAACCTCAAGAACACTGTCAACTACCTTGTGAAAATAAAAACATGCCTTGTAGATCTATTAATTACAAACCTTTTGAGTTGAGGAAACCTCAACATTTCCTAATCACACTCCTACATGTGCAACCAAAAATATTAACTTGAACATTATCACTGAAGAAATCTCTATGACTTTTTCACTTCACTGGCAGATAGGAAAATAGCCAGTCATAATCTGTGATCTCAAAACTCATCCAAATAATCATGTCAACCTCTAAAACTTGACATGGACCAAGTATGAAACCTCTTCATCATCCCATGAGGTTCAAAAATCCTCATTTTCAATAACTGATCCTCACCATACCTCTGAACATACTACACCACTGGCCAAACTTCTTAATAGACATGTTGACATCAATGACAACATATCCAAACTTACCAACAATAAACCCTTCACATGGTAAAAATTTTCAGTGTTATGTTTCCCATGAAAGGTAATAGAACCAATTCCAACAATCTATGTTGTTTTGTAATCTCCAAACCTAACCTAACCACCATCATATTTCTTAAGTTTCATAAACTTACTTTTATCACTAGTTATATGATTTGAAAATCCACTATCAATCAACCATTCATCTCTATTTATTATAACATGTAATGAAGTTTAAATGTGAAAATTATATTCTAGATAAATGCTAGAGATATCAAATCTAGGTTCATATTTTTACGCCCAAAATAAACAATCTACTTGGTCTGATTCATCATCTGATATACCAAAATTTTCATTGACATAATAGACATTCTTATTAAATATTTTAAACTTTTATCTTGTTCATTTTTATAGACACCTAGTTGCCAAATTAATAATCTTTCCACATCTAAATAATTTAAGAGGTAGAATACCTTTGTATTTTTTGATACCTTTCTTTAGTTTTCTTGCAAATTTTTCCTCCAACTCATTTGAACTATCACTATCTGGATCTTCTTCTATCTTTGTGGCTTTAAAGGTTATTTCATATTTCTCCTTTTCTTTTCCAAATTTCCTCATCTCAAAAGTAGTCAAAGTACTAAAGATTTTCTCTTTGGTGAATTTCTACATATCATAAATTTCCTCAATATCTAAGATCTTATCATTGTATATTTTCGGTAAAGTCATCAGAATCTTCTCTATAACATCTTCATCTATTGGAGTGTCTCCTTGATTCTTGACTTCATTTACTGTACTATCAACTCTGTAAAAGTAGCTTTCTATATCTTCACATTCCTCCATTCTCAAGTTTTCATATCTATTCTTAGCTATCAACTTCTTTTATATTTTGACTCTATCATTTTCTTCATAGATTTCTTTCAACTTTTTCCAAATTTTGTAAGAATCTTTCAATGAAATAAATTTTGTTAATTCAATCTTTGATAAAGAACTATAAATTTCATACCCTTTTTTTTGTTCTCTTAATGGGTTGAAATATCATCTATAGTAGTAGGGCCATTTGATGACACAACATATTTTGTCACAATATCTTTCCAAGTATTGTAGCTTAGGGAAATCAGGTAACCTCTCATCTACACTTTCTAGAAATTGTAGTCAAATCCATCAAACATAGGAAGTGTTAGTTTGTGCACCATTAGATCTACCTCAAGTGGTTAAGATCTTATTCAAGGAACCAAATCTCTAATACCAATTGTTGAACAATCCAGATAACTAAGAAGGGGGATGAATCAATTATCATAAAATATTTTTCTTAATCTTAATTGATTCGGAGAAACCTTAATTCAATTAGATAAATAAAATAGATATCAACATGAAAGGACATAAGAACACCATACATAATGAATACCGATTTTTTTATGTGGGAAACTCGAGATGGAAGAAACCACAAATAATGATAATTCTCAATTATAAAACATTGGTTAAGGTGACACTAGTTAAGGTGATTTTTTACAAAGGGTGGCTCACTACCATATTTATCACTACATGTGGGCTCATTGCCCAGCTATCACAACCAAAAAAAAAGGATCACTACCAAAAGAAGAATAATGAAAGGGAATCTACCACTAAGATAACTCTCACCAACTACAACACTGGAAGAACCCTACGGTCTTCTACCTCCGATCGCACACTTTCACATACTTAACAATATCTATATTTTTTCTTTCAGATTTGCATCCTTCCACACACAAAAATATCAGATAGAATCATCTTTTACTTATTCAATTATATGCTTTCGTAATCTTCTAAGTCTACCGAACACAATTTTAATTAGGTCACCACAAAAAAATAATGTAGTGAAAAGGAATAAAATGTGGACCACACAAAAACTCCTCACTCAAAATAACACGATACCCATTTACCATAATATCTAAAGACAAAGAATATATTTTACATGTTAGAATGCATACTATGTTTTTGAAGCACATTCACCAATTTCTAGATTGTATTGGGCTCAAAAGAGTGTATCTCATTATTTTATAATATAGATGGGACTAGGATAAATGCAGCCAAAGATAGATCTTTACAACACAACATCTAGATCTCACCAATTCAAATCACTGAAGAATCAAAATATAACCTCGTCCAATTATCCAAGGTATGTTGACATCAATGACAAAAACAAATACAAAATCACATTCACAACAAATTGGTGTAGATTTATTTTGAGCATTATATGTTTTTTCTTTCATGACAACCTATGGACTAGTATGCTGGCATTGGTTTTAACTCACAATGATAGACATGGATAAATATATCCTTAAAAATTATTTTGAAATAAATATTTCTTTCAATAACATAATCCTATGTGTAGATGACTAATGTTCTCATTTGGATGTCAAAATGATAATTTTTAAGATGTAAATTCTGGTTACTTTCTTTTGCTAGTGATAATATATATAGATTATTGATTTTCTCTACATTTATCTATTATTAAGGTTATGATTATCTAGAGTAGAATTTAAGTTAACAAATCTTAAAAAATCGTATATACAAATTTTCATTTCTTGATTCATTTTATTGTGAAAGTTAGAGATGATTGAGTATCGGGTTGTATTCTTTACATAGTTTAGGTTTCAAGGAGAAATGTGAATGTTCCACATTTCTATGCATTTAATTTTTTTTCCTTGTGGTTCTTGGAATGTGATTTTATTGTCTATATATTACTTTCCTTAAAGTTTTAGATGTTTAGTATTTTTTCAAGTATGATTCTAATTGATATATCTCAATATTGGCTGACTAGGCGTACATGGTACTAGGTTTGTCAAGTTTAATTTGTTTGTGTCAGATTATTTGGACCTGATTTCATGTATGTATGCTTTTGAAATATTTATAAATTCTATATGATTGTCCTTTTTGGTCCACATGATGTTTCCAAACTATTCTATTACTCTTTGGTGATTGAATTGGATGCTTGAGAGGATAAGTGTTTGTCTAGCCAAATCAGTTTGATTGTGACTTTTATTTATGGTTTACACAAGGTTGGAGAAGTATTTCAATGAGCTTTGATTCATGTTTATCCCTTGGCTTGGCACAATTACACTTTCCATTCATTTTTTATGTGTTTAGGACAAACCTATGTTCCCATTGCATGTTTCATGTTCATACATTTATTCATGGTAGACTTGGAGATGATTGTTTCAGCTTGCATAGGATATAAATGAAAGATAAAATCATTTGGAAGATGAGAAAGCTAAGGAATTGTATTGGGGTGTGAAGTGTGCAAGTAAAAATCCTATTAATTACCAAAAGTAGTGAGCTAAAGGTATAGTATTCCAGAAGCAATGTGCTAAAGATTGTTGATGGTATAATTTTATTTTGGTGGATATTTTTATATTCTTTTTGTCATTCTAAAGTTTTAGCCTCTTCTAATCATTATCATAATTGGGTATTAGTGAACTTACTTTGGTGTATCCATAAAAACATTACTTTAAGAAGTAGTTTCTTCCTTAGGTTGTAATCCTAAAAAAAGTTGTGTGAATTGTTCTATATTTTGAAAATTTTCACCATGGTTTCTCCTTCATAGGGTTTTCCACATAAATCTAGTGTTCACAAGTGCAATTATGTGAAATTTTTATTCTTTAATTGTTACATGTTTTTTATTCATGAAGTAAAGGTTTTAACATAAGGATCTATAAAAAAAATTAGGTTGTATTATACAAATAATTCCTTCCCTCCCCTCTTCATTGTCTTGTATGTTCAAAATTTGGTATCATAGCTTTATTCCTTATAAGAAATCATAACTAATTAAGGAATATTTATGATTTCACATGATTAATCTAATGCATACATGTTACAACTATCACTTGTCATTTCATCAAAAGATAGACCTGTTAATGCCCAATACAACCACTAGAATTATAGAAGACATAGGAGGCGGTTAAGCCATGTCACGAATCATCATTGCACTAAAAAAGAAAGGAGACCAAGGGCCCAATCAGTCTTTCTCACCATTGTAAAAATATAAGGCATCTAAGTTTGATGGAACAAACTACAACTTCTAGAAATTGAGGATAGAAGCTCGTCTAAGTTATTTTGGATATGAGGTTTGGAAATTAGTCAAAGATGGATAAGGCTTATAAGAACAATGGAAAGGAAAAGAATTATATTTTGAGTGGGTTAGTATATTTTGAACTTGTCAAGTTTTTGCACTACAACACTACTAAATATGTTGACAAAATTTTGAGAAGTGTTTATGAAGGAGACACTATAGTGAGACAAGTTGGTACTCTCAAATTCTTGAGATTACCATTGTTAAAAATTTGTGATAGTGCCCTATTTTTACATTCAAGAATTCATGTACCTTGTGAATTTGATGCTTCATCATGTGAAAGGTACCTTTCCCATGTTGCATTCAACTCATATGTTCATTTCCAGCCCCTAGTTGTAGATTGAAGTGGTTTTGTAAAGTGTCATTTTAGATAGCTTAAAATCTGCATTTTCTATCCAAGTGTAAAAAAAATTAAATAGAGCCTCCCTTGCATGAGCTTTTGATGCTATTTGAAGTATATACAAGGTAAATAAATTGCAATTTTACTAGAAACACACTGGTAGATTTATTGAAAAGGCTTAGGAACTTTCAAATGAATGCAATTAGCATATGTATTGTCATTTCCACAAGCCATGTCATTGTTCTTGCGTGCAAATAGAGAAATACATAGTGGGATTTGTCCCATATTCATGGTGAAACATTTTGTTTATATATTTTTATGTGTGGGTTCTTGCTTGATAAGTAACCAAAACCATGGGATTTTGTTTAGTGCACGAACAGTTGACGATGAATGAGAGGAATATTTTGTGGGTCTATGCCCATGTGGAAATTGATAGGTTGATGATACAGGTGACACATGGCATGATAAAATGATGTAGATGGTGGTCCTAAGGGTGACAAATGGTGAGCACCTATGATCTCATGGTTTGGCCTAATGATGAGAGAGATTCACTGTGGGATTAAGTTGTGTTGACACATGGGATGTTCTATGAGGCATGGATGACAAGCTAGGGCTAACACATGGAATAATTTCATGATCCTGCCATCCTATTTAGCATTAGGATGATGTCAGCATGGGATCTCGATGAGACAACATGTGGTGGACAGGTGTGACTTCGTAGGTGCTAACAATTAGGGTTGTGATCATGCACGACAGCTACATGAGATGTTAGATCATGAGTTCAATAGTTAAGTTTGTAGTTGATATTTCATGCTATGATGGTGTGACTATCGATTTGTCATGATTTCATGGGTAAGATAGGTAGTTGGTACAAAATTTTGCAATCATGCGCATGTTTGTAGTCGCAAGTTTACAGGTTAGGCTGGTAGTTAGTGAATCAATCTATGAGCTTACACTCAGGCAGATGGTGTAAGGTTGCAAGTAAGGTTTCCATTTAGTGGAAAAATTTTCAAACCTACACACGGTTACAAGAAATGTTTGGGAACAACTTCATGAGGTTCATCTAGTAGAAAAATTTGTGAACCTGTGCATGATTATAGTTGGTGCTATTTTGCAAGGTCGTTGGTTAGGATGGTCGTTTGTGGATGATATCATGAACTTGCAAGAAAATTAGGATGCACCATATATCACAGCTACAAGAAAAATTGAATTAAGGGGAAAATAGAAAGGTTGTTACAGTAGTTTGGGTATTTCCTCAAAAAGGAGATTTTTCTCAATGACATTTTTATAGAGTGTAGTTTCAAAAGGATAACAACAAAGCTAATTTATGTTCAAACAAAAAGAGAACAAGAATTGAAATTGTTCTACATTTTCAAGTTGGATAGAGAAGAGAAGATATTTTGTAAAGTAGATTTTGAAGATGAACAAGTGTCAGCAGTAGATGAAATCTAGAGTTCTTTCCTTTTCTATATATTTTATTTTCTTCTCTATTGTAAGGGTTCCAATCTTTATGGTTCTAGTAGCAAGTTCTTCTAGTTTTGGGTAATTTTGTAAATATTCCATAGACAACTTTTATGAATTTGTGTTGAAATCTTTTGTAGGTTTTTCAATTTTGTAGTTGTATAACTATTGTTTATTACAAGTAGAAAAGGATTTTGTATAAATAAAATTATGATTCAAAACTCTCCAATGTATACATTCAATCAAGTTTTAAATGGATTAAAATAAAGAGTTATTCTCATTTAGTGTCTTGTTGTGAGATATGTAATTTCTATTCATGTTTTGATCTAAAGGGCCAATTAAATTCTTTAATAGAGTTGCATATTTGCTAAGTTTGTGCAGGGATTTTGATAAGTAGGTTGGGTTGGGATTGTTGTTGAAGAATATTGTAAGGCAATGTTATTAGATTGTATGCTATTAGTGAAACTTTGTTGTGCAATATTATATTTCTTATGACTACGAGTCCCAATGGGATGAGGCACTGATCTGAGCTATTGTGGATTTTACATGTTTTTTGATGTTCATATCCAAGTCACTCTTGCTGCAAAAAATGATTAAATCATGAATATCTTTACTATTTTTGTAAGTTATTTGAGTTATTTTATCTCATGCTCCATAACAATTGAGAATCAATAATTAATTAGCCATTACTTAGTATTTTCTTGTTATTGTTGAGATTCCTATGATGTTTATGCTTTATGTTAATGTCAGTTGTATGTATAGGTCAATGTATTAAAGGGAATTAAGGTCTACCCACCTTGGTTTTGCAGAGCCTAAAGTGTAGAGGGAATCAATATCTATGTCACCTGGTCCAATCCTCTTAGGAATTTTACTAATTATAGTTGGCTTCTCTATAAAAAATAATTGAAGATTGTATTGGTAGCTTCTTGTAGTGTAAAACCATTTTGGAAACCAACACAACTCAAGCTACAAACCTATATGGAAAATTTTGAAAAAATAAATATTTTAGAGAATGAAGATATCATCGGTTATCTATTCTAGATGGATGAATTTTTCAACATTGTTAGAGGTCTTGGTGAAGAGATTAAAGATGAATATGTAGTTCAAAAGGTACTTAGATCATTTCCATAATCTTATAGTTGTAAAGTGTCTTCTATTGTGGAAGCTAGAGATCTAAACTATTTTTCAATTGAACAATTATGTGGTGCAATTGTTGCTAATAATTGTATTCCATAATTTTATCAATGCCAAAGAAGAAACTACTACATTTGGGGCCAAATTTTGATAGAAACTTCCCACGGGTAATTTTTTTTTATGAATTTGGTGTTTTTTTATAATAGGCCCCAATGGTGTCGGTATTCTAATGGGTTTTAAATTGACCATCAAAATTTCGATAGGTTCGGGGTATAGATGAAAAAAAAAAGTGAAACGCCCAAATCATTTTAACATCGATTGTAGAGAAAAGGAGCGGGAGAAAATGAATGGGTGAAAGCTTAACGAACGGGTGAAAGCTGAGTGCGAGAGAAGGTATGTGATTTCTTCATCTTTGATTGGTACCTTTGATGAGAAACATCTTTCAAGCTCTGGCATCAGATTCAACCACAAATTTCAAATGCATTTCATTTTATTTGATCATAAATGCTCTCTGAAATGACTACATTCTACTGGTGTCATGCCCTAGCCCGTGCTTTATCTCTATTATTTGATGTTATTGGTGCTTTTGCTCAAGGATATCGATTCACTGTGGTGTAGGAGCACCTACTCTAAACTCATAAAACAATGAACCTAAGAGTCTTAAACTCTCTACCTAGTTTAGAAGTTCTATTTAGGCACTTAGACCTAGTTGTAAGGCCTAGTTCCAGGATTGGCATAATTATAAGCCCCTGGCTAACTATGGTCAAAATGGTTTATGGGCCTAAAAATAATAGGATCTTAGGATTTTCCATGTTTTTAAGGTTTAGATCCATGTTGGATCATTAGCATAGTGCTAGGACCAAGTTTGGTCATTGGATTTGCAATTTTGCAAATTTTGCAAAAGTTGCTCTAAAAGTTGTCATGCAACTTTCGAGCAACTTTCTTAAAAGTTGTCAAAACTTGTAACTACACCTCCCAAATGGCTAATCAGTTCAAACAGGTCATGTAACCATTGGGAGTGCCCTACATAAGCCCTCATAGGTGGGTGGTAGGATATACAATGTAATTTTGGCAATTATCAATAAAAATAACCATCATTTCTCTATAGATTTCATGATTCAGACCACTGTATGGACAGGTACAGATGTGAGGGAATCAACCGGTGACTCCAAAATTTTAATCCTTGAGTCTTCTCTCAATTTTAGTTGGTCTCATGTATTGATCTGACCTAGGTTGAAGGATATCTGATTTTTAATAACAGTGCCTAGAATTGAGGCTTAAAAATAGGGTTTCTAATAGGGCCTGATTGTTTAGGCACATTCCACCATGGGAAATTGATGCCCCTTGGTGGAATACAAAATTTTCCAATGTAATTTCATCATTTTCAGGTTAGGAGTGTGGATTTGATGAGGAGTGGAATTGCCACAAGACCCTAGGTGTACATCTCTATGTGTGCACCAGTCAAGTAACTAGGACAGTCATCCTAGATTTTGGTTGGGGATTCATCAGAGCCTAAAAAATTGGCTTCTAAGTTTTTTTACATGTCCAAACATGCCTCCATGCTTATTTTTTGTTTTGGCATAGGAGAAAGAGCACTTGTAGTGCATTTGGAGCCCTAATTAGGCCTATTAGCTCGGTCTAATATTGCAACAGCAATGACTTCTATTCACTTCCACTCCTTGGTGTTAAGACATGTTTTGTAAACCCCAAAAGGGTATTAGGATCCGTAACCAAATAATTATCTCACTTGGGAACATTCTAACTTATGTTCAAATTTCACTCTAGGAAGGGCTACAAGCCAAATCCTTAGGTTGTGAAGCATTTTGGTGTTATGGGTTGTTTCTGAATGAAAGAACCATTGGAACTATAAAGATAAGACCTAAATAGGCTAGAGCAGTGTTTTTAGGCCACCCCTGGTCTTAGTATCCATTTCATGGGGTTTTCACTCTTTTTGTTGAAGAGATCTCTTAGTGAATCCTTGGTTTTTGGTGCTGAGGACTTTGGTAAACCTAGTGATTAGGTTACTTTGGATAGTTGAGGTTGTGATAACCTTTCCTCTAGTCCTTTTTGATACTTGTGATAAGTATTGAGCACTTGACCCTATCACCTTGGGTGTTGAGGGATTGAAAACTCACCATTACCCACTATTTGAAGGCTTCTGCTTGCCACTGCTGCATTAAGTGGTATCAGAGCTATGTCTGATCCTAAGAATGAGGAGATCCCTGCAAGGGTCACAAATAGTGAGTTGGAAAATATGGTGAGAGAAAAAGGCTGCAAATAAGGCCTTAACTAAGAGACTTCAAGAGCTTGAGAAGAAGCTTGATGACAAAGACAAAGAAGATGGGTCTAAAAATGAAGAAGGGAGTGAAGAAGAGGAGGATGATACTAATCAACAAATCCCTATAGACCAAAGGCCTTTCATAGATGCCTTGAAATCCATGGGAAGGAGAACCATGGAGGAGAAGATAGATTTGTCGATCTTCAATGGCAAGATGAATGTTGATCTAGCCTTGGATTGGATAGAGGCTCTAACAACATTCTTTGAATGTGAAGACATCCCTAAAAAATAGAGGGTAAAGATGGCAAGATCCAAGTTAAAGGGAGAAACCCTAATTTGGTGGAACTTCATCCAAATAGAGAGGGTGAAGAATGGGAAGAATATGATCAACTCATGGAATAGAATGATAGCATTGATCAGAGAGACATATGTACCTAAGGACTATGGGGTACAACTCCATAGGAGGAAGAAAAGTTTAAAACAAAAGGACATGGATGTAGGCTCTTATACTAAAGAGTTCCTAAAACTATGCATGAAGACCAATATGGCTGAAGATGAGGAAGAGAAATTGACAAGGTACATGAATGACTTGAAGGTATCCATTCAAGAAGAGCTAAGTCTGCACTGCCCTACCACAGTCAATAAGTGCTATCAAATGGCACTCAAGGTGGAAGAAAAATGGAAAAGAAAACAAGACTTTGGAAAAGGGAAGAGTAATGATAGTGGGAAGAACTTTAGAGGCAAAGGCAACTCTTGGAACAAGGGGCAAAGTAGTGGCAGTAGTAGCAAGACCCCTGACCAAGGAGATAAAGAAAATAGTGACTCTAATTCAAGAGGAAACTATAGAGGAAGAAGACATTTCAATAGAGGAAGGACAAATTCAGGAAGAGGTAATGGACCATTGAAATGTTTCTATTGCAACCAAATGGGACACCATGCAGGAAGATTCCCTGAGAAGAGGAACAACAATAACCAAGGTGAGAGGAGAACACAACTTGTCCAAGAGGATCAACAAGAAGACAATGCTCATGCTAGAGACTTGGAACCAGAGGAATGAGTTTGTCTAATGATGAGGCAGGTCTTCCTTCAAGTACCACAAACCCAAGAGCCTCCAAAAAGAAAGAATCTCTTTAGGACAAAGATCAAATGTCATGGAAAGGTATGCAATCTTCTTATTGATTCTAGTTCAACTGAAAATCTTGTATCTTGTGAAATGGTTCAGAAATTAAACCTCCCTAAGAAGCCACACCCTTTCCCCTATCATGTTTCATGGTTAACCAAAGGCCAACAAACTCTAGTCATAGAACGAGCTTGGATAGAGTTTTCTATTGCTGACTTCAAGGACAAGGTCCTTTGTGATGTTGTTGAGATGGATGCCTCACACATTCTTCTAGGTAGACCCTGGCAATTTGATGTTGATGCCATACACCATTGTAGGAAGAACACCTACCCCATCACTAAATATGGGAAAACCTTCACAATGAAGCCCCTACCGGATAACAAATCTAAAAAAGAACCCACTGTGATTATCATGGGATAAAAGGAGATGTTGAAAACCTTGAAAGAATTTGATATTGAACCATTTGTCCTGATCTCAAAACCCAAAGATAACATTAGGTCTGATCAAAAAGAGCCCTTGCCAAATGAAGTCACAAAACTGCTGCAAAAGTATAAGGATGTCATTGTTAGTGACCTGCCCACTAGCCTTCCTCCCATTAGGGACATTAGTCATCAAATAGACCTCATACCAAGCTCATCCCTGCCTAATAAGGCACCATACAAAATGACACCATTGCAGCATGCAGAGATTGCAAAATAGGTCACTGAATTGTTGGAAAGAGGGCTCATCCAAAAGAGTCTCATTCCTTGTGTCGTACCTTTAGTCTTGGCCCCTAAAAAGGATGGAAAATGGAGGTTATGCACTGATATTAGGGCCCTAAACAAAATCATAATAAGGTACAGATTTCCCATGCCAAGAATTGAGGACCTATTGGATCAACTAGGAGGTGCTTGCTACTTCACCAAGATAGACTTAAAGTCTGGTTACCGTCAAATCAGAATCAATCTAGGAGATGAATGGAAAATAGCATTCAAGACTATTGAAGATTTTTTTGAATGGTTAGTAATGCACTTTGGTTTAAGCAATGCCCCTAGAACTTTTATGAGGCTTATGAATGAGATATTCATAGATTTTATTGGAAAATTTGTTGTTTACCTTGATGACATACTAATATTCAATCATAGCAAGGAAGACCATCTTTATCATGTGGAATAGGTACTAAGAAGACTCCATCAACACAAGTTGGTAATCAACTTGGAAAAATGCATGTTTATGAGGAAGGAGCTTGTGTTCCTAGGTTTTGTGATCTCACACGGTACCCTCAAGATGGATCCTGAGAAGGTAGATGCAATCATTAATTGGCCTCCACCAAAGAATCAAGGTGATGTAAGGAGCTTCCATGGGCTTGCAACATTCTATAGGAAATTCATCAAAAATTTTAGTCATGTGTGTGCACCAATGCTTGAAACAATCAAAGGTGGAAAGAAGACTAAGTTTGCATGGACAAAGGAAGCCAATGATGCATTCCAATACTTGAAGAATAGAGTCTCACAATACCCTATCTTGGTCCTCCCTGATTTTGACAAAGTCTTCACTATGGAAACAGATGCAAGCAATTTGGCTATAGGTGTTCTCCTAAGCCAAGAAGGAAAGGCAGTTGCTTTCTTCTCAAAGACATTGAATGAGGCTAAAAGGAAGTACTCTACTTATGACCTAGAGCTTTATGCCATGGTCCAAGCCCTCAAGAAATGGAGGAACTATTTTATTCCAAAAGAGTTTTTAGTCTACATTGACAACCATGCATTAAGCTTCCTCAATTCACAAGAAAAACTCTCAGTCAGGCATCTCAAATGGGTAGAGCAATTGCAGGCCTATACCTTCAACATTAAGCATAAAAAGGGTGTAGCAAACAAATTTGTTGATGCCCTTAGTAGGAGGATTGGTCTTATTGAATAAGTTCAACTACAAAGTGTGGTAATTGAGTCCCTCAAACACTTGTACCCAGATGACCCTGATTTTACAGAAGTATATCAGATTTGCACAAAAATGGAGGGCAGATATCACACTAATTTTTCTGAATATCTAATTCAGAATGGGCTTCTATTCAAGGGAGCACAATTATGCATACCAAAGTGTTCAATGAGAGAAAATATAATCAGATAAAAGCATTGTGGTGGTCTAGGAGGTCACTTTGGCATTGACAAGACGGAAAATATGGTGAAGAGAAGCTATTTTTGGCCCAAGTTGAGCAATGAAGTTAAGAAGTTTATTGAATGTTGTACTATTTCCAACAAGCTAAAGGGATGACAACAAATCAAGGGTTCTACCAACCCTTACCAATCCCTTCAAGACCTTGGGAGTCCATATCAATGGATTTTGTAATGGGACTGCCTAAAAACAAGTAAGGATTTGATAGTGTGTTTGTCATAGTGGATAGGTTCAACAAAATGGCCCATTTTGTGCCGTGAAAGATCACAAATGATGCATCTAAAATAGCCAATCTCTTATTTAAAGAAGTAGTTAGAATTCATGGCTTACCTCAGACAATTGTATTAGATAGGGATGTAAAGTTCCAAGGGCACTTTTGGAGGACACTCTTCAAGAAGTTAGGAACAAATCTCACCTATAGCTCTGCCTATCACCCACAAATAGATGGGTAGACTGAGGTAGTAAACATGTCCCTAGGCAATCTCCTAAGATGCCTAACCAAGAAATACTCACAAAGTTGGGATACAGTCTTGCCCCAAGTAGAGTTTGCCTTCAATGACTCTATAAATAGGTCAACTGATACAACTCCATTCCAAGCAGTGTATGGTTTTCACCCCAAGGGACCATTGGATCTAATGGAACTCCCCTCTGATTTCAAAGTCAGTGCTCAAGGCCAAGAACTGACAAGCTCATTACAAAGGTACATCAGAAAGTGAAGGAAACTTTACAAAGGTCTAGTTTGAAGTACAAAGAAAATGCTAACAAGAGGAGAGAGGTCCATTTCAAAGTGAGGGATAGGGTTTGGGCCTTCCTAAGAAAGGAGAGACTACCTAAGGGTAGATACTCCAAATTATGAATGAAGAAAGTAGGTCCCTGTAGCATACTTAACAAAATAGGTGACAACGCCTATGAGATCTCCCTTCCTCCAACATTGCAGATCTCTCCTATATTCAATGTGGCAGACCTCACACCATATAAAGTTGCAGCAGGTTCATCAAATGAGCAAGGTGGACACTAAAGATCAAGAATATATTACCAATCTTCCACAAAGAAAACCAGTGGAGTTAGAAGAAATCTTGGACACAAAGATACTAAGGCAGACCAGAACTAAGAAGTACATGTAGTACTTAGTCAAATGGAAGGGCCTCCCCAACATAGATGCTACTTGGCTAACAGAAGACCAAATCAAACAACATGGCACTTCAGTGGATTTGCTACCCTCAAGTAGGGACTTGAGTTCTAAAACTCAAGGGGAGTATGGTGCAGGAGCATCTACTCTAAACTCATAAAAAAATGCACCTAAGAGTCCTAAACTCTCTACCTAGTTTAGAAGTTCTATTCAAGCACTTGGACCTAGTTGTAAGGCCTAGTTCCAGGATCGACATAATTATAAGCCCCTAGCTAACTATGGTCAAAATGGTCTATGGGCCTAAAAATCATAGGATCTTAGGATTTTTCATGTTTTTAAAGTCTAGATCCATGTTGGATCATTAGCATAGTGCTAGGACCAAGTTTGGTCATTGGATTTGCAATTTTGCAAATTTTGCAAAAGTTGCTCTAAAAGTTGTCATGCAACTTTCGAGCAACTTTCATAAAAGTTGTCAAAACTTGTAACTAAACCTCCCAAATGGCTAATCAGTTAAAACAAGTCATGTAACCATTGGGAGTTCCCTACATAAGCCCTCATAGGTGGGTGGTAGGATATACAATGTAATTTTGGCAATTATCAATAAAAATAACCATCATTTCTTTGCAAATTTCATGATTTAGACCACTGTACAGACAGGTACGAATGTGAGGGCATGAACCAGTGACTCCAAAAGTTGAAGCCTTGATTCTTCTCTCAATTTTAGTTGGTCTCATGTATTGATCTAACCTAGGTTGAAGGATATTTGATTTTTAATAACAGTGCCTAGAATTGAGGCTTAAAAATAGGGTTTCTAATAGGGCTTGATTGTTTAGGCACATTCCACCATGGGAAATTGATGCCCCTTGGTGGAATACAATATTTTCCAATTTTCTTTCATCTTTTGCAGGTTAGGAGTGTGGATTTATAGAGGAGTGGAATTGCCACAAGACCTTAGGTGTACATCTCTATGTGTGCACCAGTCAAGTAACTAGGACAGTCATCCTAGATTTTGGTTGGGGATTCATCAGAGCCTAAAAACTTGGATTCTAAGTTTTTTTACATGTCCACACATGCCTCCATGCTTATTTTATGTTTTGGCATAGGAGAAAGAGCACTTGTAGTGTATTTGGAGCCTTAATTAAGCCTATTAGCCCGGTCTAATATTGCAACAACAGTGACTTCTATTCACTTCCACTCCTTGGTGTTAAGACATGTTTTGTAAACCCCAAAAGGGTATCAAGATCCCTGACCAAATAATTATCTCACTTGGGAACATTCTAACTTATGTTCAAATTTCACTCTAGGAAGGGCTACAAGCCAAATCCTTAGGTTGTGAAGCATTTTGGTGTTATGGGTTGTTTCTGAATGAAAGAACCATTGGAACTATAAAGATAAGACCTAAATAGGCTAGAGCAATGTTTGTAGGCTACCCCTAGTCTTAGTATCCATTTCATGGGGTTTTCACTCTTTTTGTTGAAGAGATCTCTTAGTGAATCCTTTGTTTTTGGTGCTTAGGACTTTGGTAAACCTAGTGATTAGGTTACTTTGGATAGTTGAGGTTGTGATAACCTTTCCTCTAGTCCTTTTTGATACTTGTGATAAGTATTGAGCACTTGACCCTGTCACCTTGGGTGTTGAGGGATTGAAAACTCACCATTACCCACTGTTTGAAGGCTTCCGCTTGCCACTGCTACATCACACTGTTTTGAAATGTTTGGATTCACGTTTGTTGATATTACTGGCATGTTTATGACAACATTGTATATTTCTAAGATGCTCATTGAAATGACCACATTCTATGGGTGTCGTGCCCTAGCCTGTGCTTTAACTCCATTATTTGATGTTATTGGTGCTTGTGCTCAATAATATGAATTTTTTTGAAATGTTGACTGTGGTTATCAAATGGACATCCCGTGAGCTTCTAGCTAGGTGCCATTTGTATTGATAGATTAGGGCATCAAATGTATTGTATCATTTATAGTTGTGACTTTGTTAAAGGAAATACAACAAAGAACGATTTTGATTTATTTTCTCTATTTTGATCCCTAAGTGGCTTACAACCCTAGAGAAGTATATGTAGATTTACGGATGCAGTTGCAGGATACATAACAGCTGATAATTCACAAGAAATCCATGCATCCAATTTCAATAGAAATTAATACAAAGAAATAGGGTCCTCCAATGGCCCAATCATCCAGACCTTGGCTATCCCCTCAACTAGTGACCCTTCAAAATTGGGTTATCATGCAATTAGTGGGTGATCCTTCATTCTCCTAGTCTTCCCTGCATCTAAACATATTGGAAATATACAATACAATGATAACAAGTCTTTCACAATCCCCCTTCCCTTAAGGAACACTATCAACCATCCCTATATAGCTCTCTACTATCACTCCATCCTGTGATGACCATAGTGATGAGTAAAAGTCTACCACTTCCTTGTTGATTGCATCTGATTCCACAACTTTCTTGACCAACTTCATTCTTTATTGAAGCTATTCTATTAATTAATGGTCTTTCCTTGACCGAACTATGGAAAAACATTGTATTGCAGTCCTCATCTTTCAACCAATTCTCTCTAGATTTTTGGCTTCAATATATTACTTCTCTGGCTAGAATTTCCTCATATTGTTGGTACAAGTCCTTTTCAGTTAAGAAAAAAATTTTATCCATACCTTCCTGAATCACCTTATTTTTTAAAACCTCTAGCTGCTCATCCAATATTTTTTTCCACAAATATATCTTTGAAATGAATTTGGTTCCAACACTTCCGCTTATTCTTGATATAATATAATTTTTTGAACAATTGAAACCCCATATTTCCTTAAATAACAAGTACAATCTTCCAATAGTTTGCCACCATTTTCCAGAATCATTCTTCTCTTACCCACATTTTCTCCATCTTCAAAGAGCATCAAATCGGTACCAAATCCTTCTACAAAACTAAAGCATCTGGAAAGTGATTCGACACGGTCATGGGAAGCATTTTTTCCTCAAAGATCAAGGGGAGGGATCCCCATTCTCTTTCTAGAAAAAATGGTACAATCTCTCTATGATGTGTGAGAATCCATAGCACCCCATTCTTGGTTTTAACTTCCCACAATCCATTTTTGGTGACAAAGATCTGAAAATCAAATTGGATCCTTCTCATAGTCCCCTTGCTCCCTTTCTTATCAGTCATATCCAATGTTTCATTGAAGTCATGGCCAAGAATGAAGGTCACCTTACCCATACCATTCATGGATTTTGAAATGTTGTTCCAAACTTCCTTCTTCTCTTCTATTTTAATCAGACCATAAACATTAAACAAAAATACTAAGATCTTCAAGTGAAAAATACTTACCTTCACTAGTTTCCAACTCCTTTTTTGTGATATACCTTCCACTTGTACCATTCCCAGATTCCAAAGAACTCCCAATCCTCCTGAGGCCCCATATGAACTTAAGAAACACCCCGACCATCTCTGATGAACTCCTAAAAAAAAAATTGTTGCTTCTTATTCTAGTTTTGTTTCTATTAAATATACTACATCAAGTTTTGTCTCAAAATACTTTTTGATTAAACATCTCTAGTTAGGGGCATTGCAACCCCTAAAATTCCATGTCATGAGCTTCATTTCTTTCCAAGAGAGAACAAGTCTCTCCCAGATCTTAACTTTCTCTAGTCTTTTCTATTCTCAACATATTCCAATAAGCACTAAACAATCTTCCTCCCTCTCATCCTCTTTCCTCCCATATTTATCTTTTTGGACTTAGATTTATTTTTCTTGATTGTTCTATTTTCCAAAATTCCTTCCCCATCTCTCAAGAAAAATTCATCTTATGCCCCTCCCTGATTAAGACCCCTATCATCCTCAACATGGTCTTCATCACCTATAGTCTCGATTTCATGGATAGGGGACATGTAAATATCTTTAAATACTTCTACCACAATGTCACCCTTAAAATTATGCTCCATCTTCTTGATCTTCCTGGCTAAAGTGGATGAATCCTCTCCATTCTCTAGTCTTTCATCCCTCTCTTCCACACTCACTTATATTACTAATATAGCTATTCATTTTTTAACTTAAGCTTGTGGAGTAAATGTGTTCACAATCGAGTCTATTGTATTATGCTTTGTTTCCTCTATGATATTTCTAGAATCTCCACTATTCCTATCCTTACCAACAATCCCTTGTTTTTGGGTGTTAATGGATAAGGTTATTTCTTCCCCGACATCAAAGATCATATGAAACTATGTAAACCACTTTTAGTAATAAAAAATGTGAATTTCATGTATATTGTCAGTCTCTTCTGCAAGGGTACAGTCAGAGGGTTCATTGACAAAATGATCCTTTGAATGGTTACTATGAATATGAATGATTTGATATAGCATATTTCTCATTTTTCTTGAAGTTTGGAATAGCTTGCGCAAGGGTGAAAGTAATTTTGATTATTTTGGTCATGACTGTTCCTGTACACAGTCAGGAAATGTAACTGTCTAATGATTATATGTAAAGTTGAATGGATGAAATGCTTTATTCTTGGTAGGAGTGAATGGAAGGAATAGTTCTGGTATTAGGTTTCATTTATTATTGAATTCAATGGTTTCCAAGATGTGTTGAGGAGTTTTCTCCTTGTTTAATGTTAATTGTTCCTACACAATCCACTCATACAACAGTGAAATGCTATGTGATTGACAATTTCTTGAGCTATTGAACCATGCCAAGTGAAAGGTATGCAAATTTTGATATTCACTTATAAATCTCCAATTAGAAAGTTTTAAACATAATAGAATTTTCATCATATTATTATCATTCTTTTTCTTTGTTGTAAACATGCCATTGGTTCAGTTTTGTAAAAAAAAATTCATGTTAAATTTTTTTTTTCTATTTTTTCCATTTGATAACCACAGTCAACATTTGAAAATAGTGAATCATCCTTTAGCACAAGCACCAATAACATCAAATAATGGAGATAAAGCATGGGCTAGGGCATGACATCAATAGATTAAAACTGAACTAATGACATGTTTACAACAAAGAAATAGAATGATAATAATATGCTGAAAATTTTATTCTGTTTAATACATGCCAAAGGACCAGTCCCAAAAATTCTTAAACATACTTTATCTGATATGATGGATTGTTAATAAAGGTCTAATTCTGTAGACTGCTAGCACGAAGGAAGATTTGACCTAGCCAAATCTTCCTTGTACCACACAAAAAAGTGTGTGATAACTATGTCTACTCCAACCTTAATTGTTTAAGAATTCTTCATATCAGATAAAGTATGTTTAAGAATTGTTGGGAGTTCTATTACACCTTTATTGTAAACAAGTCATTGGTTCAGTTTTGTAAATTTGTTTTTTGTGTTAAATGCATTTAAATGGAACATTAAGCATAGTAATAAGATGCTTAATCTATTAGTAATTGGTAGATTAAATGCAGATAACACCTTTATCATTTTAGCATGTTATTATAAGATACTAAAGAAGACCTGCTATTTGTCAGACAAATCTTCATTGTCAAACATGCTTTATCTAATATGATGAATTCTTAAACAATTAAGGTTGGAGAAGACATAGTTATCACATAGTTTTTTGTGTGGTACAAGGAAGATTTGGTTGATTAAGAGTGAGGCCTTCTTTAGAATCTCATGAGTTTTGTACTACACATGCAATGTATTGTGATTTTGAAGAGAGTTAAAGGTTTCTAATTGAAATAAGTGATCTTAAAGGTGTTAAAGTCTTGTTTTGGTTTTTCCTTTCCACTGTGCAATAAAGAATAGTTTTCAAACATTCATATTCACTTATTGAATGCTTTGGAGACTAGTGGTTTGACTATTCATGTGTTACTAGTGACTGAGATTCATTAAAGGATATAAAACCCTTCATTTTGGGTTATTGTGTATGGATTAAAATGTAGGTTTGATTTGGTTAATGTTTAAAAGAGATCAATAAAGTATTTAAAGACAATCTTATATGTTTGGAGAGGTTTGAGAGGCACTTATCATGACTGTACCCTCATAAACAGTGGCATAGACTAGTTTTATTAAGTTTCTTTTCTCTATTTTGAGGTTCTCATTGCCAAAGTAGCCAAAGACTATGTTAGGTTGATAAAATATGGGGATTCTCTTTACCGCTACAAATCTTTGAAGGTTGTTGCACTTGGACGGATGTGTACCATTGTTAAGGGAATTGGACCGAGTTTGGCTTACCTCAAATAGGTGAGGCAGCATATGGAAAGGTTGTCGTCTATTGACCCAAATACCAGGACTATTTTGATATGTGGGTACCCTAATGTTGGCAAGAGTTCTTTTATTAATTATGATGAGTTGTATCATTCCCATCATGTCCCATGCTTTCACCATGTGTACCCTCAAATATAGGATGTAAATCATTATTCTCCTCTTGACCAAAGGTTGCCATATCTTGAGGTAGTGGAGTTATGTCATTATTATGAACTCATAATTATGGTCATACCCTGGTGACAAATTTTAAATGGATACAATCACCTTTTTGTGTAATGATCAGGCCCAACCTTTATATCTTGAATGCCAATGCTAGATGCCTCTTCTTTATAGATTAATCCATGTGACAAATCTGTAGACTTGTGAGAATGAGGAAAGGAGCCTCTACTATCCAAATTCAAAACTTGGGACTTTTCTTTCCTTCCATCTTCAGGTTCACCACACACCACTAAATTTAGATTTTCCTCATAGTCTTATCAATTGAGAAGAAAAGTTGGTGTGTCAAATGAATCCCTATCCATATCAACTTCATTTTCTTCACCAATTGTTGATTCAAAATCAATCTTTGAGCAATCTGAATACTCATCAAACCTCTCTTGAATGTCCTCACTACAAGGCACATGTGATGACAAAGAAATGTTGGTCAAACTCAGAAAATCAAAATCATGTTTAAGTTTTTAACAATAATGTCTCCATGGACTGTGGTACCTTGCATATTGCATGAAGTTACAAAATTCTCCTTCACATCTTCTACCACGAATGATAGGACAACATTGTAACCAACCAAAGAGACACCAATTGGATTTATACCTTGTAATATCCTAAGGCTGATCTAAATGTATTTTTTAAACACTTTGACTAAAATTATTCTCTGAAGTCAATTTGCAATGTCTTGTATTTGTTATATGAATGGTTTAGTTTAAACAAGAGAGCATTGTATTCAGGTCATTCATAAAGGTTTACTCAAATAACCATGATAACAATGTAATATCACAAACTTCCAATTAAAAAATGTATCAGACTTAACTTCAGTCAATACAAGGTGAAAAGGAAATGTAATAACCCAACTTGGTTCAATCTCTGTATGTTGAAATACCAGGACTATTTTGATCTATGGGTACCCTAACGTTGGCAAGAGTTCTTTTATTAATAAGATTACTAGGGCGGATGTGGATATGCAACCTTATGCTTTTACTACTAAATCTTTGTTTGTCGGTCATACTGATTATAAGTACTTGATGTATCAATTTATTGATACCCCTGGTATTTTGGACCACCTCTTGGAGGATAGGAACACCATCAGGATGCTTAGTATTATTGCCTTGGCTCATTTGAAGGTGGTTTTTTTTTTTTTCCTTGATGTTTCGAGGTCCTATGGTTATAGTATTGTGCACTACTCTACAAGCTTAAAGAAGTGGTATATTTTGGAAAATGAAGAGTGGAAAGAAGATGATATTCCTAAGATCATGGATGGACACAATGTTATAGACTTTATTGATCCAGATATCTTGCAGAGGCTTGAAGAATTGGAGAGGGAAGAAGGGCTTAGGATGGCAACTGAGGGTGATGAGGATGATGAGATGGGGGAAGTGGAGTTGAATCCTGATGAAAAGGAAGCTTTGGCTGCAATTAGGAAGAAGAATAAGATGCTTATCGTCAAACACATATTGAAGAAGAGTACTATAGAGAGCACACCTACCGTACGTAGGAAGTTTGAAAAAAATAAGGAATATGGC
The DNA here is from genome assembly GCA_027943335.1 of Chamaecyparis obtusa. Classification (NCBI taxonomy): domain Eukaryota; kingdom Viridiplantae; phylum Streptophyta; class Pinopsida; order Cupressales; family Cupressaceae; genus Chamaecyparis; species Chamaecyparis obtusa. The sequence goes on from BSBK01004781.1 coordinate 320,953, forward strand.
TTAAACATAATGGGAAAACATCTTTCTAGCCTAGGCTTGGATCCTTCGACAATTAGCTTGATAATAAATTAAGCAGATGAGAGTTGAGCAATTAGCTTCCCAAGAAAAATCTCATAAATGAACTATGTGTACCCCAATTCCTATGCCCTCTGTGCATACCTAAATGATATATTTGAAACAACAAGGGTAAGGCTTAAAGAAGTTAATTTTTTATCATAGTTTGTAATTGCTGCAGCAGTAGAGCATTAGGCACCACCTTCAGCACAATATGATCACTAGATAGGTTTGTATGTTTTGAAGTTTGGTCGTTGTGGATAAAACATACAGATCTTTCTAGTGATGCAAAATTAACTTCTTTAAGCCTTACCCTTAATGTTTTAAATATATCATTTGGGTACGCATAGAGGGCACATGAATTGGGGTACACATAGTTCATTTATGGGATTTTTCTTGGGAAGCTAATTGCTCATCTATCATCTACTTCATTTTTATGAAGCTAATTGTCATAGGATCTAGGCCCAAGCTAGAAATATATCTTCCCAAATACATAAAAAACATGCACATAAATACGACAGCTGAGAAACATAAATGTAGACATCATGGTCACAATTTTTTGGAGACAACATAATTGAGTTGTATACCCAAATGATGCAAAGAAACTACTACTCCTCTAGTTCCAAGTTGACACCATGGGATCCAAAAACCATAGATAAGGAATAAATTTAGAGAGCGGAGGAGGGCCATAACGACCAAAATAATACAGGACAAACCTCAAGTTAAATGAGGCAACTGCAAACATTTTAATAGATTTTCATTATTAAATAATGAAATTTGCATATGTTAGTGTTCTAAGACCCCTCATTACATGATTTATTATTGTAAGCTCCCTCTGACTTATGCATCTATAAAATGAAACTACAACCTATTGGGATTGAGACAAACCTTATAAAACAACAACATCTAAGAAGGATCGCTTGCCAACATCTGTTGAATACAAGGTCCTCCAACAAATGTATTCAGTAGATGTTGGCAAGCGATCCTTCTTAGTTTTTGTTTTTTTATAAGGTTTATCTCAATCCCAATAGGTTGTAGTTTCATTTTCTAGACGCGTAAGTCAAAGGGAGCTTAGAACACTAGTATATGAAAATTTCATTATTTAATAATGAAAATCTATTGAAATGTTTGCAGTTGCCTCATTTAACTTGAGGTTTGTCCTCATGTATTATTTTCATCATTATGGCCCTCCTCTGCTCTCTAAAATTATTCCTTATCTATGGTTTTTGGATCCCTAGTGTCGACTTGGAACCAAAGGAGTAGTGGTTGCTTTGCATCGTCTGGGTATACCACTCAATTATGTTGTCTCCAAAAACTTGTGACCATGATGCCTACATTTATGTTTCTCAATTGTTGTGTCTCAGGACCCCTTATGACCCTTTACGACCCTTTACGATCCCTAAGAATACACATCTTAGACATCTTAAAATATTGTAAAGGGTCATAAGAGGCTCCTAGGAGGGGCCAGATGAGCTTCCACCTTCATGTGGTTGGCCCTGTTGAGTAGAGAATGTTAAACTATTCTTGAAACAAAGAGAAGCTCAATAATTTAAGGTCTCAGTCCACAGAGATGCTGAAAAATGACGGGAATCAATGATGGAGAGTTTTTAGATACTAAGAAGATGTATATGTAGTGGAGGCCATAAGGGATTTTTGTGGAGATTTTCTAGAGAGGGTTTACAGATTGAGTACTAGTGCAGAGATGATGATTTAGTACTATGTCTATAAAACCTTCACAAATATCCCTTTTTTGGCCTCCACTCATACCTCTTCTCAAAATCTAGAAAATTTGGATATTGTTTCTCATCCATGCATGAAATGTGTTAGTGATTGTATAAAATTACTTTTGTGAGACTGGGATCAACTATGAGAAGGTAAACAACATGATAATTTTATTGTATCTTTCATTTCTTTTATCCATTCATATTTTCTGCCTTCTCTTATATTGGATACTATGCAGTGTACATAAAGGCAGGGCGGTGATTATTCTCATTGATCGACAAGTATAAGTATTCCAGCCCTTACCCAGTAGCTAGGACTAAAGATAGAAGAGATCAAGAGACCATCATAGTTGGTCTCTATCTTTGGTCCATATACTGACAAAACATTTTACATTTTATTAGCTCATCAAATGCGGTGATTTGAAAGAATTTAATGGATGATATTTTCATGTATAACGTATATTATTTTAGTTTGATGGTGAACAAATTTATCTACTTTGCACACTTATATACATCGAGCACATCCATAAAGAAGCATCCCCTCCCATGGCTTGAGTAATGTAGGCCATGAGAGGAGATGCTTCTTTATGGATGTGCTCATAGTATACAAGTGCACGGAGTTAATAAATTCGTGGAACACCAATTTAAATAATCATGAAAATATTCTATTAAATTCTTTCAAATCCCCTCATTTGAGGAGCTAATGAAAGGTAAAACATTTTGTCAGTATATGGACAAAAGATGAAGACCAACTATGATGGTCTCTTGAGCTTTGTTATCTTTACTATGCTCATCCGTCGCTTTTTTGACAGGTAGTAAATTTATTCTGACAGAAGCGCTATACGTCTGACGGATTCTCCTGTCAATAGTTTACTTGCATACCATCAAATTTTCAACAGGTTAGCCATTGGAGAGAACCCCAATTAGACATATTTGTGTGACGAGACTACTACACATCTGATGGCTTCTCTTGTTAGACATCTACTGCATATCTGTCGCCTTTCCAATAGAAACAACATCATAAAGAACCATTTTTTGACAGATCTATCCCATAGTAAAGTTTCTATTTATGTGGCCTGTTCTGATGGGAAACTATGTCAGAATACCGATAGTGATCACTTTTGTTGCCATTTCCAATGCAAAAATGCTGACGGACACATCTGTCAAAGTTTCGACAAACAGGCGTTGAAAATATGACACATGGCCATCAAAATTTGGCCTCAAATGTACTAGTGAGATATATATTCATCATAAGATTAGGAACCTTGAAAACTTAATGATATTAGAGAAGAAATTATTTTTATGGTGCTAACTACAAGATGTGTGAAGAAGTTTTACAATTTGGAAGCTAGTTATAGCACTAAGAGATCTATGTTTATTACCTTTCATGAAGAGCAGACAATAATTGATAGTGGACTATCAAATCACATGATTGGTGATAAGAGAAAATTCATCAATCTTGCAAAATGGGATGGAGCCTCATTCAAGTTTGGGAATGATAGTTTTGTAAGAATTTGTGGAAAAGGAACAATATGAATTGATGAGAAGCATAAGCCAAATGTTGTTTGCTATGTCAAAGGTCTCAAGAACAATATTTTTTATGTAGGAAAAAATGTGCAACAAAGGATACAATCTTAATTTAAAGATGGTGGTTGTGAAACCAAAAAAGCACACTCTAGAAAATTGGTGGCAAAAGGATCTAAAATTGATGGAAATGTGATGAAGGGTGCTCCCCTTAACACCACAAACACATAACAGAAATAGAGAAATAACAACAATTTGCAAGAACAAAAAATGGGCTTCTTATTATCTCCACAAATGTGAAATTACAAATTTCAGAATTACAATATGCAAAGCCACATGGGCATTCCCTTTACAATATTCTATAGGACAAAGCCTCAAATCATTACCCAGATCTACCCAGAACTGCCCCCAAACTACCTAAGACAATACTACAGCCTTCTTTATATAGGAATGCCAAAGATTGTTGAGCCTATAAATATATATGCAAGGAATTTCAATATAGAAAGAAAACAAAGACTAGATTCGAGACCAAGGAGTAATATACAAAAAAAAACCATTGGATATTATTCATACTGATCTACATGGTCCTACTAGAACAAGAAGTCTCCAATATTATAGGTATTTCATGTTTTCATTAATAATTTTACTAGGATGACATGGATTACATTTCTTGAGGAAAAAATAGTAGCATTTAATAGATTTAAGTCATTTAAGTAAATGGTTGAGAATGAAATGAATTTTTAAATCAAGTGTTTAAGGTCTAATAGAGGGGGAGAGTTCACCTCAAACAAAATTGATATATATTTATGAATGTCATGGAATAAAAAGACATCTACGTACTCCTAAAACTCTTGATAAAAATAGAGGATTGGAAAGAAAGAATAGAACTATCCAAGAGATGAAATGAACTATGTTAAAGGAAAATTAATTTACTTGATGTGTATTAGATAGAATAAATTCATACTATTTTCTACATTATAAATAAAGGTCAACCAAGGTTGAACAACATTATAAGACCATATGAGCTATAGTATGGAAGACCTGTTATTGTCAAATATTTTAAATTTTTTGTATAAAATTCTACATCACAAGAGATAAAAAGATTTAGGAAATTTTGACTCTAGGTCTGATGAAGAGATATTTCTTGGATACTCTAAAAGAAGCAAGACCTACAGATACTACAATAAAATATTGAGAAAGATAATTGATAGTACAAATGTTAGAAATTATAAAGACCTACATCAAAATACATGTGAACTAGGAGACTATGAATTAAATAAATTTCATGCATAAATAAAGAATAAGCACCTGAAGAGAAGGAAGAAGCTTTAGAGAAACCTAAGACTCCTTCCAAGTATGTTAAGAAGAACCATTTAGAAGATTAGATAATTAGAGACAAAATTGAATGTGTGTAAATGAGATGAAGAGTTTCAAGGAAAAATGAACAAAGTAAAATTGTGTTTGTTGTAAAAGATAGAACCAAGGACTATCAATGGTGCCAACAAAGAGGAAATTTGGATAGAATAAGTGGAAGAAGAACTCAGTCAGATTGAGAAGAATAAATCTTGGTAATTGGTTCCAAGACCAGCTGATAGGAATGTGATAAAAACAAAGTGAGTTTATAGAAGAAATCTAAATGAAGATCGATAATTTGTGAGTAAAAAAATAAGGTTGGTTTATAAGGGCTATTCTCAAGTAGAAGAAATTGATTTTGAAGATACCTTTGTTTTAGTGGCCAGAATGAAAGTAATCAAAATGTTTCTTCCTTTTTCAATCTACAAGGACTTCATCATATATCATATGGATGTAAAGTCTAAATTTTTGAATGGTAACTTAGAGGAAGAATTCTACATTGAGCATCTTGATGGATTTCAATTATTAGAAGGAAATTCCATGGTTTGCAAATTTAAGAAGGTATTTTATGGACTCAAACAAGATCTTAGGGATTAGTATGCAAGATTAAACAAGTACCTAGATTAGTAAAGATTCAAGAAAGTTACAAAAAATAGTAATCTTTATATCAAAGTTGAATATGAAAGAATAGTGAGTGTTGTTGTGTATGTTGATGATATAATATTTGGTGGAGATGATAAAATGTATATTCTAAGTGAGTTGGAATTCTTTCTTAGACTTAAAATCACTCAATCAAATAATGGTATCTTTATCTCTCAAGCTAAATATGTTAAGGATATGTTAAATAACTTTAGTATGGAGGACTAAAAACTAATTAGAAATCCTACAAAAAGTGGTTTTCATTTGAGAAAAGATGATTATTCACCGCTAATTAGACTCAATAAGGATCTATGATTGAAGGACTGCTATATATGAATTCATCCAACCCTTATATCATGCATGTAGTATATTTAGTTGCAACATTTCAAGCCAATACAAAAGAAACTCATGTGAATGTTGTTAAATGGATCTTTAGATATTTGAAAATCAATTTAGACTTTTCTCTATGGTATCCAAAGGATAATTATTTATCTTTGAATGCATACACTAATTTGGGCAGGTTGAATAGATGATAGAAGAAGCACAAGCAGAGGTCCCTTCTTCTTGTGAAGCAGACTAATCTCATGGGGTCTAGTAAGAAGTAAGACTTATTGTCCTTATCAAAAACAAAAGTAGGATATATTGTAAAACCATCTTTCTACACTCAAGTGTTTTGGTTGAAGTAGACCTTCAAGGGTATTAAATTAATATATGATGAGCCTAATCTTATTTTTTGTGATATTAAAATTTCCATCAATATCTCAAGTATAATCCTATGATGCATTCAATAACCAAGAATGTGTGTGTGTGTGTTTGTGTACATATATACATATCACTTCCTAAGGGAGAAATTTGTAGATCAAGAAGTGAAGTTGGAATTTGTTTTCATAATAGATCTTTCAAAGGATGCATTGAATATATCAGATAGAAGTTAGGGGTTGTTTTCCCTCCTTCCAACCATGATGCATAGATGGTATATTTATCCAATGTCCATTTCAAGAAATATCTTCATCTTAAACTAATGAAGGATACCTTTTATGGCCGGAAGTAAGTAGTAGGTTTGTTGATAGTGAGATTGTGTACTAATTGATACAACCAAGGGGAGAAATCTCATGTTTCAAATATAGATGAATTTCTCCTACCCTTTTCCCTTGATCTCAAAGGGTGAGAGAAGATACATTGTGGATATGTGTTTTCATCAATGAAAAAAGGGGGGATTATTGCAATATGTTATTTGGTTGTCATTGATCTCAACCTAAACCCAAATAGACTAATAAACATGAAGATGAAGATGTGATAATGATACAATATGTTGTTATCAACCTAATGTGAATGTTGATCACATGCAACTGATTGTTGCATATATATGAAGTTGGTTTTTGGAGACATATGGATGTTGATCACATGGACTTGATTGTTGAAGACATATGAAGCTATTTTTTTAAGATATGTGGACTTGATTTTTAAAGACATGTGGAGATGATAGTTGAAGACATAAAGAAAATAATTAAAATACAAATGAGATGGTTTTTGAAGGCATAGAATAGTGTTATATGGTTTACAAAGGGTAGTATGCATGGTGTATCTATTATTTATTAGATGAATTGTTGCAATTTTTTCTAGAAATATATGTGATGTCTTTCATGACAACCTATAAAGAAATACATTAACATTGGTGTTAGCTCATAATGATAAAACCATAGCACTATATCCTTGAATATCTTGTTGAAGTAAAGATTATTGCAAATGATATTAATCTATGACTATATGACTAATGTTCTTGGTTGGATGTCAAAATGAGTGATGATTAGATAATATAGATTGTTGTTTCTTTGTTGTGCTAGTAATAATGTATCTAGTTCAAGGATTTTTTTTGCATTTCTCTATTCATGAAGATATTCTTATCATCTTATGTAGACTAGAAGTTAAGTTCACATATCTTAAATATGATATATCCAAATTTTCAGGTCTTCATTCATTCTATAGTGAAATTTGGAGATGACTTAATACCATACTGTATTTTTAAAGTAATTAATATAGGTTTTAGGGAGAAATGAGAATGCTCCAGATTTCATTATTTTATCTTTTAGTTTCAGGAATGTGCTCCTATTATCTGCATCTTAATTCCTTTAAAGATTCAAATGTTCTTTAGTATGGAAAGTGTGATTCTAATTGTTATATCTCAAAAGATTAGTTGACAAGTTGTGTATGGTGCTAGGTTTTGCAAGTTTAGTTTGTTTACACCATTTTATTCGGACCTGAACACATAGATGGATGGTGCTTGAATATTTCTAAATGACACATGATATTCATGTATGGCTTGCATAAAGTTTCTAGAACATTCTAGTATTTTGTAGTGATTGAATTGGATGTTTAAGAGGATAAGTGGTTGTCTAGACAACCTAGTTTGATTGTAGCATTATTTTATGGTTTTCACCATCTTGGAGAAGTGTTTTGATGATTCATGGGCCTATTTATCCCTTGGATTGGTCCTCTCACAATTTATTTCCACCCAGAGGTTTTTAGGGATGACCTATGTGCTCTTTGTATGTTGCATTTTTGTACGTTTAATCATGGCTAACTTGGAGAATATTATTTGATATTGCAAAGGATACAAATGAAGATAAAATTATTTAGAGGATGAGAAATTTGAGGAAGTGTGTTGGGGTGTGAAGTGTTCAAGAAAATGTTGGCAAGTTGACTATATTGGTGTATATGACTATGATTTAGTGTTTTCATTATGGAAACAAAGTCATATGAAGTTTTGGAGTCAGTACATAACTTAGAAGATCAGAAAATGACTAAGTATGGAAGATTGGATAGTCAGTGAAGCACCAGATGAACATAGCATCAACGCATGTGCGTATGACCTAGTTTTGGTATGCGCCCTGGAAGATAAGCTTTTGGTTATGTTATTTTTCTATGGTTAAGAGTGCATGATTAGATGAGTTAGTATGATGAAGATACAACAAGTTGAAGTAACACAGACAGTGAGCGATAGAGCAAAACAAAGTATATAGCTGACTGTTAGTATTTTGGTTAGCGGTTATAATATTGTTTTGTAAAGGCTATGCACCTATTGTATTTGTGTTGTAAATATGTTAATCTCATTATATGTAACACGCTTGAGCCAATTCATTTGGAAGCATTGTATGTAATTAGTTATAGGTTGACTTAGGTAATAAGCTTTGTTTGCACATATAAATAAGACATGGGCCTTTGTATTTGAGGATGACATGAGATATAGAGTTAATAGAAGAAGAGAAAAAGTATGAAAAGAGTAGTTAGAATGTTGTAGATATTTACAAGAGGTTAAAGCATCAGCGCACATAAGGAACTGATCAAATAAGAAGTGTCACAACAACAGTTCACCTTGCAGATATAGTGTGTATCTGATACTCAAAAAGTTGTAGCCTTCACCACTTGAGCAGTGAGCTCTAGGACTATGTGTCCTCACTCCTAACAGGGTTAATTGTAAAAAACTCCTAACAGGTTCCAACCCTTGACAAGGTCATTGTACTTAAGCATTGTAATGACAGCTCCTAACTGGGCTAAGGAACATTAATAGGTTCATAATACACAAGTACAATTATTAGTGGGTATTAATTCCCACCGGGGTTTTTCCTTTGGCCAAGGTTTCCCCGTAATCATATATGGAGTTATGTGTTGATAACTTTACATGTTTTAATATTCAGTTCTGCATTTAAGTTATTAAGTTAACTTTCAAGTTTCAAAAAGTAATTGCATTGAACACTGTTTCACCCCCTCCCCCCTCTCAGTGTTCCCATTCCTAACAATTGGTATCAGATATTTGGTCCTCTGAAGACAAGTTTAACCACTTGAGGATATCATGGGTTCGGAATAAATGAAACATCTAAAGAAGAATCTTGAAGTAGCTCTTGAAGACCTTGATAGATCTGAAAAAGAAGTTGAAGAACTGAAATTAAAGGTTAGTGGTTCTCAAGTATTCATCAAGAAATTGAGAAAAGATTTGAAGGATTGTTCTAATAGTGATTTAGGGGAAATGGTCAAAAAGCTATTTAATAATCAAGAAGCCTATGAAGAACATGTCAAAGAAAACAAGTAGATGGATGAAGAACTAAGGCAAGCAAACATGGAAATCTTGGAGTTAGAGAACAAAAAAAACAAGTGGAATCTGATTTGATTGAAGCAAAGAATCATATTGACAAATTGCACACAAGCAAGGATCTAAAGAATCACAATTGTATGCACAGAAGATTGAAGGAGCTACCTCTGGTATTGAATTCAATGAAGCACAAAATCAAGTCAATAATATTCAAGAAAAAATGAAAGCACCAAAAGATTCTACAGAAGCCAAGAAGACTAAAGATCATATTGAAGCTAAAGCAGAACCATCTAAAGATGAGCGCAAGCCAGTAAACAAAATTTTTTATGCCTATAACAAGCATGGTCACATAGCAAAAAATTGTAAAGAGGTAAGACTTTTCAATGGTTATTGTTATTCATGCAACAAATTTGGTCATAGAGCTATGAATTGTAGATCAAATCAAAGAAATCAGAATCAACAAAGTCAGAGAAGTCATCCACAACAGAATGTTATAAGTTATCATAACATTATATGTCAAATATGTAATTATAATGGTCATACAACTAGACAATGCAAATTGATAACTCACATCAATGCATCGAGGAATATAAGGCCTCCAATTATTTGTCACACTCGTAACAAGGCTGGACACATCTCTAAGTTTTGCAGATCAAAAGTGCAAAGACAAGAAAGCCCTAATAAGTCTCAAGGAACAAATATGGATGAATCTGGAGAAGTCAAGTTTGTGAAAGCCTCAAAAGATGTGAGCTTGATTTGGACAGAAACAAAGAAGGATAAGGTTGATGAGTATGTATTGGATGCATCCATAATGGATGCACCCTCTACCTCTAGATGAATGACCCTCATGGTCATAGGGGGAGCTAGATTAGCTCTAGACCCCTGTGTGGCTGGTATACTCACCCTCAGAGTATGTGTCTTTGGTTATAACTATTTGAAGACCAGTAGATGCAGTATGCAAGAGTGCACTACCTGATTGATAGAAGAAAGGAAGATTGGAATTCTCTGTGGGATTTTATGTTTATGCGGCAAGCATTAATGGTAGAAAGTTGTTTTAAAGTCACCGAAGACTCATTATTCACACATTTGCATTCAAGTTCAAGCCTTTGGAGAGCACGGGAGATCAAAGAAGTTTGTGTTGGAAGATTGTAGTTGATTTCTTCAGCGAAAGGAAGTTAAGTTTGTTGCAAAGACCTAGTTCAGATGTGATGGTTCAGAAACCCTTAGAAACATATTTGAAGTGATTAACCAAGTAAGTTATGGCTACTCTAGTTCTTTTTGATGTTGTTGAAAGGAACAAATACATCTTTAAGAAGCACCCTTTTAAGTCACTCCTAGATGACCTAAAAGGAGCTTTCTCTAGGACTCCAATGGGAGTAATGCACATAGAGGATATACGCGCATATATCTACTGTAAAAAGGAACCAGTAGGATTGATAGAATCAAGTCACACATGGAAACCATGATGAATCCAGAAAAAACATTCATTGATGAGTTCACACACTTAGAAAATAGCCCTATCCTAGAAAAGCAACATGTCATTCTAAGAATCTTGACATCCAACTAGACATCTTCATAGCTCACTTTGCTAGCTCTCCAACTATAGAGTAAAGGGTAGGTAGGATAGGTCCTGAAGTGATGCACTTAGAAAATAGCCCTATCCTAGAGTATGTGACTACATATGAATTTTATGAATCTGAATGGATCAAGATTTTGTTGAGCAGAATACATGATGACTTGTTCTAGATAGGAGAAGTCCCCATTAAAATAACCACTGATCTCATTTATGAGATGGTAGGACTACCCAAGACTGGCGTCATTCTTCCAAGTGGAAAGGATGTAAGAAAACAAGTAGAACAAGCCTGCAAATCCTGGAGTGATAAGCGCGGGATGACAATTGAGCCAATTGAAGAAAAAGATATCAAGCTCATGTCTATGATACTTGGATATAGATCCCAACATGCAAATAGGGTAAACAGTGTGTCTGCATCCACTATTTTGGCAGCTATCAGAATAGTGAAGGAAAATGGTGAATTCAACTTGTGTGAGATCTTGCATGCACAGTTGATGGATAAATTAAGGGCTATCAAACATGATAAGAGTAAGATATTCAGGTTTGGGTCACTATTCATCTATATGTACTTTCATATAGTTGGTAAAGTATCAGACCTTTACCTTGACAAGATTCTTCCTACAATGCCTCAAATATCATTTAAGGCATCATCAGAGAGTACCTTGAAGGACTACATGGAACTAGAGATCAAGACATTCAGAAAAAAGATGCAAAGAAGGTTTAGAATACCTGAAAGCATAGTAGAGAAGTACAAGGATACCATATATTTTATGGTGGAGATAGATATAACATGTATGGAATCTATAGATCCAAGGACTAAGTGGATCCATCCACTTGGTTATGAAGTGGAGGAACATATTCTGGAAGCATATGCACAAGTCTTACTATCAGCACCCAAGGATCCTAATGAGCCAAGATGGGGCACTTATGAGGAAAAGAAAAGACAAGTAGATGTATTCTTGAATAGTGTTGCGACTAAGAGGAAAGCATCTAAAATCACCTTTGAGATACTAAAGATTCATGGTGTCACTCAACCTAACCTAGATAAGGCAAGGGAAGCCAAGATTGCCATGCAACTTGAGAGCGCACCTTCTTCTAAAGTGAAAAAAGAGAAGTATGATGACCCTAAGGAGAAGAAGGTAAAAATAGAAGAAAAAACTCATGTTCCCACTCCTATTGTTGATCTAGAGTCCACTGAAGCATCTCTTGAGACAAGCAAGATACCTAAGAGGAAGAAGCAGACTGTCACAAGCCATCCATCAGCTAAATCCACAAGAAGCCGAGGTAGAAATATTCAACCACCTCCTGAGGTAGGATTCCTACCAAATCTAGAAGTGTTGAGAATAAGAGTGGTAGATGAAGGAAGGATTGATAAAATTGCTAAGTTTTATAATAGATATCATGAGATAGAAAAATCTGAGATTCATAGCATGATAATCAGACATATGATTAAGTTCAAGAAGACAGTCTTGGAACTTAAGACAATGATTCCTGACCAAGTATGGAACATACTTGATTCATTGAAGAGACAAGAAATCAAAGAAGACTTCAGAATAAGGGAAAATACCTTAGATGATAATCTTTGAGTATGTTCAGTTGAGGAGAAAACATTGTTGTTGGAATTAGTGAAGCCTCCCCTTAGAACCAAGCTAAGAACCTTGCAGATCATGAGCAAGGATTATGAGTTAGTTGCAAAGGAGACTGAAAAAGAGTTTGAGAAGGTATTTTTGGAACAACACATGCATCCATCATTCGCCCCTCCTGCAACTCAAGTTCTTACTAAGAAAGTGAAAGTAGTCAAGGTCCCTAATGTACCTATAACAAGTCTGCAGGATTCAACACCCACAGTGACAATGTCTACTAATGCAATGGAGTCTGTGCCCATGCTTGGAACAACAGATGACACAATTATGATTGATAATGTGGAGATATCAATGGCAGCCACAAACAAAGACTTAGACAAGTTTGAGGAAGCTTTTGTAAGCACAGAAGAGTCTGAAATACTATGCGGTGATAATTCACCTAAGCAGCAAGAAGAAATTCAGATTGAGGATCTAACAGGACAAGAAGAAGAAGAGGAGAAAGAAAAAGAAAAGGAAAAAGAGGATGAAGAGAAGAAAGATTAACCTATGATTGTAAAGACTAAGGTAATGGATGTTAGCAAAGTTCACTCCTTACCCCTAAGCCCTTGATATCATTGTTGTCAAGTCTAACTCCTGACACAACAAGTCTAGACTCATGGGGAGAAGAAGACCTAATTAAGATCAGTGTGCTAGCAATGGAGAAGGCCAAGGAGAAATAAGTAATGAGGAACCTATTTTTTGTTGAATCAGTCAACATCCTAAATAGCTTACTACCTAAGAACAAGAAACTGATAAGTGTTCATTTAGTAGATGATGTCAGCACCATCATGACAAGTTTCAAAGAAAACTTCTCTAGCCTAGAAGAATCTGCATCCAAGGTTGCAGAAGAAAAATATCTTAAAAAGAGGCTAAGTGAATTGATTAGTAACTTCACACTTGACCTTAGTTCACTAAAGGTTGGTCAAGCCATATTGAAATATTTTGCAACTAAGGGAAGAAATATAATAGCAGATTGTATGAATAAAGATAAGCTTAATGCAGACCTTTCCAAGAAGATCCAAGAAGTTGAAACTATGATGACAGTTGTGCGTAAATCAGTGTTGGATCCCTCACAAGATGTAAATATGTGCAATAATGTATATCAAGGACAATTAGAAAAAATAGAGAAAATAGAAAAAGAAATGGCTAAGATAAGGGCAAGGCAAACTCAGCTAAGAAATGCTCTTGTGCCCTCATTAGATGTGTTAAATCAGAACATCAAGGAGATAGATGCCACTATTGTGACATATGACCAAGGCCCATGTATAGATTTGGAAAAGATGGAGAATTTGACTTATGCTTTGTGTGCCCATCTTCAGACTGTAGATGCACTAAAGGCATTTTGGCAGCAAGAAATTGCAAACCTTCAGATTGCATATCTGGATGTACTCTTAGTGTAAGTACTTGGAGTTGTAATTTTTTAGCACCTTTGTCATTAATGTCAAAGGGAGAGTATAGTGTATAGTAGAAGGGAGAATATGGAGCTATGTATATGATGTAAAGGGGAGTAGAGTATATCGTAGAAGGGAGATATAAGATATGTTAGAAAGTTTTTGTGTAAGATACAGTTTAGTAACTTTTCCATATTCCTTTGTTGCCATTAATGACAAAGGGGGAGATTATTGGAAAGTTGACTATATTGTTGTATATGACTATGATTTAGTGTTGTCATTATGGAAACAAAGTTATATGAAGTTTTGGAGTCAGTGCAATACTTAGAAGATCATAAAATGACTAAGTATGGAAGACTGGACAGTCAGTGAAGCACCAGATGAACAGAGCATCAGTGCACATGCGTATAAACTAGTTTTGTTATGTGCCCTGGAAGATAAGATTTTGGTTATGTTATTAAGCTATGGTTAAGAGAGCATGATCAGATGAGTTAGTATGATGAAGATACAACAAGTTGAAGTAACACAGACAGTGTGTGGTAGAGCAGAACAAAGTATACAACCGACTGTTAGTATTTTGTTTAGCGGTTATAATATTTTTTTGCAAAGGCTATGCACCTATTGTATTTGTGTTGTAAATATGTTAATCTCATTATATGTAAACACACTTGAGCCAATTCATTCGAAAGCATTGTATGTAATTAGTTATAGGCCGACTTAGTGAATAAGCTTTGTTTGTGCATATAAATAAGACATTCACCTTTGTATTTGAGGATGGCATGAGATATAGAGTTGATCGAAGCAGAGAAGAAGTATGCAAAGAGAAGTTAGAATGTTGTAGAGCTTTACAAGAGGTTAAAGCATCAACGCACATAAGGAACTGATCAGACAAGCAATGTCACAGCAGCAGTTCACCTTGCAGATATAGTGTGTATCTGATACTCAGAAGGTTGTAGCCTTCACCACTTGAGAAGTGATCTCTAGGACAGTGTGTCCTCACCCCTAATAGGGTTAATTGTAAAAGATTCCTAACAAGGTCCAACCCTTGACAAGGTCATTGTACTTAAGCATTGTAATGATAGCTCCTAACAGGGCTAAGGAACATTAATAGGTTCATAATACACAAGTAAAATTATTAGTGGTTATTAATTCCCATTGGGGTCCTTTGGCCAAGGTTTCCCCGTAATCATATCTGGTGTTATGTGTTGATTACTTTACATGCTTTAATATTCAGTTCTGCATTTAAGTTATTAAGTTAAGTTTCAAGTATCATAAAGTAATTGCATTGAATATTGATTCACCCCCACCCCCCCCCCCCCTCTCAGTGTTCCCATTCCTAATAGAAAATTGGATAATCATCTACCAAAATAATGAGCTAAAGGTATCTATGTTCGTAAGTGTTTGAATTGTTCCAAAAGTAGTTTTTTTTAATTTTTATTGTTTGTATAATTGTGTTGCAGTAGATATTTTCTATTCTTCATATCATTCTAAGGTTGTAGCTTCCTTCTCTAATTGTTATCATAATCTAGGAGTAGTGAACTTCCTTTGGCATAGCCATAAAACTATTATTTTAGGGAATAGTTTCTTCCTTAGGTTGCAGCCCTAAAATAAGTTGTGTAAATTGTTCTATATTATGTCTGTTTTAACCATGGTTTTTTCCTCATTGGGTTTTCCACATAAATCTAGTGTTCACTTGTACAATTGTGAGGAAATCATTGTTACATTTTTGTTGATGCATGAAGTAAGGTTTTAACATGAGAAGTAGTAAAAATGTTAAGGTTTATTATACAATTTATTCATACCCCCTATCCTCCAGTTGTCTTGTGTATTCAAAATGTATCATTAAGGAAATACATAACATAACCTTGCCTTAAAAAATGTTGATGGTAAAGAAAAACTCGATAAAAATAAGGAGGATCTAAGATTATATATGTGTTGAGAGTTGGATTGTTAATTATTAAAGCATGCCCCTCTTACACCAAACTAACCTTATGGGAGGAGGATTCATCATTATTCTTCCATGCTTCCTCTCTAGTAGAGTGATCATTGATAAAATTACTAACTATTTCCTCCATGAGAATGGATATTCTAGGACATGTGAGTGCATGATTCATCTAAATGTCATTTGTAGGAGAGGTATCAAAGTTGCAACATGAAACATCCATTAATTATTTTGCAAAATAAAGACCATGTCATTAAAATCTTTGAAAACACAATCATATAGAAATATGGAATGTGCATGAAAGCTTTTAGAAATGAAGTAAATATCATGAACATCCTTGAAATGCTCATTATGGAATATATTAAAATGCAATGAATTGATGCAAGAAATATGAAGTGAAATAAATCTCCTTTCAACAAATGATTTTGATAAATGTAGGCAATGTAACCAATTTTGAAAGTGTCAGCCAATTAGTTGTGTAATATCAATAACTTAAAATCAAATTTGAAAATAAAAAATCAGAAATAATACAAGTATAAGACAAGTTGAGTTCACCAAAATGAAATGGTGAAAATAGTAGTCGTAGCCTAGAAATCTAAACTAAGAACTTAATTAATCACTTCTACCTTTCACTGGAAGATTAATAAGATCCAACTTCAGTCCTAAAGAAAGATAATTGATGTATATGATTATTTCCTCTTTTTTAATTATTTGATTTGATGTGAATGTGTAATGACTAGGTACAGTGCTAGGGAATTGACAATATTCAACATAAATAGACAAATATGAAATAGAAAATTAACACAAAATGGTAGGTTTAAAAATTGAGATGGAAAATCACTAAAATTGAGAGCTAAAAGTGTTAGTCAAGTGTGTTAGATACCCTAGACTTGAAGGTGCTTCCATCAGCTAAAACTTTAGATACCAAATGAGGATTCTTTGTAGATCATTCCCTTAAGAATTCAAATAAAACATGTTAGTGGAGTGTTCAAATTAGCATAGCCCTAGGTTTTTCACTTGTTCAAAGTCTTAAACAATAGGACCTAGTCCACTACATAATTTTGTCATCTTCAACTATTGAATTTATAACTTGCACATCAAAATAGGCAAATATTGTGTTATGTAGGGTCTTTCCTAAGTCAAACTTCGTGTTTGTGTTTCCACCTCCACAACAGTTATAATGATGATGAAAAGAGACCCTATCCTTGGTATGGAAAAGGCTATATTAGAAAAGAAATGTTGAACTGAAATGGCATTAATTTAATCTTGATAATGGAAAATTATGTAATGTGCTTTGGATAAGGCCCCCAAGGGTTGATGCAATAACATGACATAGCCAGACATAAAAAGATCTATGAGAACACACTTGCATGTAGGTTGTCATAGTTTGCTTCTCAATAATGCTAAAGTCTAAAAATACTTGTTAATGATGTTTTCTTGTTAATTCTCTTAGATTTCTTAAGATTGTGCTTAGATGAGACTAAATTACAAATTATGCATGTATATATAGGTTACAAGGTATTTTCTAATTTAGGCCGACTTCCAATGATCAAATCAAATTATCAAATTGTATCACAAATAGCCGGAATCGACACTCACGCCTATTTGATTTTGGGTTGCACAATGCATCCGTGTCCACCCAAAAGAGGGGGTAGCGAAGGATGGTTGTAGAGTAGAGGCTCCTAGGACCTAGGGTTTGGTCCCCAAATCAACATCTGATGATAGTTTGGATGTGACAAAGCCAAAAATCTATGCTTAAGATGATATATGAGAGAGAACGTTGAAGCAAGGCTAAAAGGAGTGTGAAATAATAAAGAGTTACAATTTATGACAATATATTTACATATTGTAATAATGAGGAAATTAATATCAAGGAGTAGAGAACTCCCATTTGTACACCATCTAAAGCTTCTCCAAGATCCTACAAGTCCATTATAGTAGTTTCATTCCATCCACCTATGTGGCACTTAGAAGGTCCACCCCACCATGCTAAGAGATAGTCACTTGGGAAAAACTACACACACACAAAACAAGTATGGATCATACACATGTTGATGAATATGAACAACCATTATTTATATCCATATAATAATAAGTATGATAAACCATCATAGAATACATGCTGAAAAGTATGATCAACCAATCTTAACATAACATACTTAAGGGGAAAACATTTCAAACAATAATTATAAGAGATAATTCACATCATGTAGCATACACATGCCAAATAGTAAGCATACAACACAGGTATGGATATGAATATGATCACAATATCATCCAATCACATACATGGATAGATTAAGGTCTTACATTGGGTGCAAAGTCCAATGACAAAAAAGATGAGGATCTTAGAGGTAAGATGAGGAGTGTCATCAAAATAGCCCATATTGTTGGCTAAGTAGAATTGAGTATGTCTCTCATCCACAAGGTGAGGGTACATAGTTGATAATATCCAACAAATCTCTCTTAGATTGTGGCATGTCCTTTATGATCATACAAGTTCTCTAAAGCACTCTAGGTATGACAAAATTATCATCTTGGTTTAGTCTAGTGATCCAATGAAATTTAATTATCCCTTAATTAATTACTCCTACTTGTTCTATCCTTAGATCACCTTAGAACTTGGAAAACATTAAGATCCACTTCCTTTCCATACATTATCCCTCAATTCTAGGTTTCTCAAGCAACAAATTATTACTATTTGGACAACAAAAAAATTAATGCACAAAATAAGTTGACAAATTTTAAACATGATCCCAAAATAATTTAAATGAAAAATTAAGAAACAACCTTACTTTCCCATTCTAATTCCACACAAAACACTTCCAATTTATAAAATTCAAAAATTATTTTCAAATATAAAACCATAAATTTTTCCTAACCACCATTTATGAATGCTTAAAATTCTATTTTTTATTATTAATTTTATTTTTCAAATCTAGACACTCTTTTGTTTCCAAGGAGAACTATACTCTTTTCCACATTTCTTAAATTATTAAAAATTCCACTACAACCATGGCTTAAAAATGAACAGCTTTTAAAATTTTAAACAATGATTTAATTTAATATAATTGCAAGGAATTTACTCTATGATAGAGGCCATATGCTACTACAAGGGTGAGCAGAGAAAGCGTGAATGAAGAGAGCTCAAAAACAAGGAAAATGAAGGAAAATATCTAAAATTTGAAGTTCACAAAAATATCAATTCAATTCAATTCGCTTGAATTTGAGAAAGCAAATGCACACCAATCTATTACACCTTGAATTTGTCTTTCTTTACAATCCAATTCCAAGCTCAAGAAACTCAAAACTTAATCAAATCCAACCATTTCAAATTTTAAGGAGAGGGTTTGAGATCTTTCCCTTAAACATATAATAGAATTAATATTCTTTTATCTTTTTTTCTTTATTAACTTTTTTTTCAATTTTTTTAAATTTTTCTTTTCACAAAGATATATTTTGCAAAAAAATTAAATGCCCAAAGTTAGTTTTTTTAATTTCTAATAGCAAATGAAGAAATTCAAATTAATCATTTTCTAAACAATTTAAATATTTCAATTTCACATTTCTAATAATGAATATTTTCCAATCGCAATAAATTGATTGTCATAAATTTAAATATATTTTTTAATGCATTAACGTGGTATTCTTATGTTTCTATTTTTTTAATTTTAATGTATCTCATAACATTAAAATGTAAGTATTCAACCTGTGAACTATAATGTAATTCAAATGGTTTAGTGCAACTTCAATCACAAATTCACAAGTTTTCCACGTGGTTTCTTGAATAGCTAACTAATTGGATCCAAACTAGTAGAAAAATAAAGCTACTCTCACAATTAAATTGAGTGGAATAAAGGTTACATAGCACACTAATTTGATGCGACATCTCCGATATAATCACTATTAAGAATTCAAGGCTTACTTTCCAAGTGCCCTTACTATAACTAAGGATTCAAGGCCAAACCATCATGTATGATGCCACATTAGCATGCTTTTTGTCATGGTGTTCAGAAAGGCCCAAAAAAATGAGAGGTATGTTGGTTATTCAAAATGGACTTTATGCTCATGACAGAAACCAATACATCCATAGATAAGATTTAAGGAATGGTGTATTCCAAAAGTGAAGATCTAGGATGACTGGACCAACTATAGCGACAAGACTGCCCTCTGCACTTCTGGGTTTGCAAAACCAAGGAGGGTGCTCCTAATCCAGTAAAATAAACTTTACTTTGACAACCTCAAACTGGATTCAAATACAATAGATAAATGGTAAGAAAATACTAAATGATAACTAGTCACTTATTGATTCTCCATTACCATTTGAGAGGATACAACTTGCAGGTCACAATACCTCAAATATCTTTTGACAATTTTGTATCAATGATAGGAATATGACAAAGCTATATTAGGAAATCATTATTTCAAAATGAACTTATTTCTGGTCAATGTGTTATCCATTGGGCTATACTTTGCTACAAAGTAAAGAATATAGAAACTAATCAAAGTTATTGATTCAGGATCCCTTTAATACCACCACCTTATGATGATATTGATCAGAATAGCTATGGATTTACCCTACTTATAGAAATCCTTATGTAAACCCCAAAGAATCAATGTTCTATCCAAAGCTATTTAATTTTATCCTAGATCAAAGCAGAGGAATAACAACATATACATAGAAGAACTCTATGCAATGAATTTGAAAACTCATGACTCAAAGAAGTAACACAAAGGAGAGATGCAAACCCTAGATTTTTTGTATTTAAATTTGTTGAACCATGTTTCTTGTATACACTATGCTTTAAAACATCAACCACTTCAATAATTGTTAAAATCGGAGAACTTGTTATTTTTCATAAAAACTTGACCTAATACAATCCTCTCATACCCTAGACTCAGAACTTGCAAGTAAAAAGAATTCAAGTTTCAGTCCTTCTAAATGATCCTGGAAATCCTTTTATAGAATAAGGATTGCAAACAAGCTACGGATCATCTAGGAAAAAATAAAAGTTACATCATATAAGACAAAAGCAGTAAGTACAAAAAAGTTGTTATGTTGCACTTTTCAAAATTGTCCATTGATTTGTGCACCAAGCCTTCTACAATAGTTTCCAAAAATAGTTCTAACTCTACCAAGTGTTGCCTTTCTACTTACTCCTCCATACAAAATTCTCCTCCGGTTTGCTTTGTTTAAGGAGTTGGGGAAGTGCCACTTGTTGTAGTCTCAATGGGTATCTGTTATGTCCTTGTTTGTTCCAAGGAGTATACATCTTCCCAAGACTTGTAGATTTCTTCATTGGGCCAAGGGAAAGCAACCACCTCACCTTTCTTCTCAGCCAAGACATCCCAATTAGCATTTACTTGTTGAACCTCTTTATTTAGGGATCCAAAGTGTACCCTAGCATCCTCCAAAACCTCAACTGTTTCTACAAAAAGGATGTTGCTATCTGCATTTAAAATGCTACTCATTCTTATTGACAACTCATCATCTAGTTTTCCTATCCAAACCCCTTTATCTTTTATTTCTCCATTCTTTTAGAAAAGCCCGGGAAACATTTCAAAACAATCCTGATAATATCTTCCCCTTAGCACAGATGCCTTTCTTTTTACATTTTCCCTTTTTACTGCAAACTCAAGCAAGCCTTTAACTAATTTGTGAGTTATTTTTATATTTTCATCTACGTACAACTTGTTGAGTTTTATTTAAAGAATAAAAGAATTTCAATTTATCTCTTCTAACAACCCACCTATCCAAAATTGGATCCACTATGGAAACTTCCTCCTTGAAAGAATTCAAAATTTTAACCAACTCTTCACTAGTCTGATAAATCCCCTTTGGATCAACACCCTAGGCAAACTGTAAAATTGTATCTCTTACTTTTTCCTCATATTTCATGTGGAATTCTAATTTTCTTTCATTGAATAGTTGTCTCTCACTCTTTGTTCTTTTTCCTTTTTCAATGAGGGCCTTCCTTGCATCTTCAAGCATCTCTCTCTCTATTAACAACTCCTTGTGAGTGAATGGAGGCATAGGGGAAAGAAGAGAGGAAGGATGAAGAGGGGAAGGAGGGTACTCAATGATGGGAATGGATGAAGGAAGTATGGCAGGAGAGGAAGCAAGTTGTAATTATTCTGGCATTTGAATAGGACCTTGCTCTCCTAACCATCATCTTAGTTCTGCAATTATCTCCTTCTCACTGATTCCCTTCTTCATCTCTCCATAAGATTTTAAAATTGTTTCAAGATTTATTGTTTGTTCCTCCTTCTCTATAGCTTCCCTCTCAGCTGCTTTCATGCTAATCTTTGTTGTTTCTAGGGCCATTCCAGATGCTTCAACCCTTAAGGTTTCACTAACTCTTTGCACTAGCAAGCTACCAGAGAGGTCACTCCTAACAATCTATTTTCTATTATTTGTTTCATATTTTCTTAAGGACCACATGACCAAGGCTTTGTGGTCATCACTGAAAGTGACTCCTTTAATTGCATACTTTGCCTCTTCTCTGGTCTTGTGGACTAGTGTGATCTATTTCCTAATAGCATCTAGGACTATTGCATCAGCAATATCCCATTCAGGGAGAATGAGAACCCCTGCATTTCTTACCAGTTCTCTCCCCTGCTCTGGAGTAACCTTCTCAAATCTCTCCATCCTTTCTTTCCTTACCTCATCTTCAATGATTGTAAGGTCTTTTTGTGGGTTCTCCTCCTATCTCTTTTCACAGGTTTCCTTAAACTGACTTATATGCATCCTCCACAAAAACTACATAAAAGCCCTAGCCTTAACAAAAGCATCATCTGCAAGGAACTCATCACAAGCTTGCTTGGTGATGGGATCTACTTCCTTCCCAACCATCTCCCCTATAGTTAGATCTAATTCTACTTCCTTGGGAGCCTCAGGTACTCCTTCATTAATCTCTTCATAGGTCATGAAAATTTGACCTGGGCTACCCATTTGTTGTAATTTTTTTGCCACTTCCTATTGATCAACAAGATTAAGTGGTGACTAGGTAGGAGAGTATGAATCCTCATCATGTGATGGTCTCTCTTCTATTCTCTATTTCTTTTGTGGAGGTGGGGAATCATAATCAATGTCTTTTGGTTGATTCTGCAGTGGTGTAGGAGAACCCCTTGTTTGTTCTTGTATCTCTACTTCCTTAGAAGTGGAAGGGATATCCTCTGCCCTTTGATCCTTTTGTTGTATATTTGGTCCTAGCACCACCACATTGTATCTTGTTCTCCTTTGTACAATATACCTAGCTAGAGGCACTGTTCTAGCAAATGCAGGCTTACTCACAAAAAATGTATCCCTTTCTGGCTCTATTTGCATCACTATTTCCTTCTCATTTAGGGTTTGTATTATACCCTCAAAGTTGCTCATAAGAGATTCTATCTTCTTCTCAAAAGGTTTAAACTCTTTTAAGGGATCATAATCCCTAACAAAGTGTTGAACAAAATCTAGTGTCTTCTTGTACACTAGCCACTTCTCCTTCCTTATCTCCTATTCTTGCAAATCAAAAACATTTCTGATGATGTCTTCAGGAAAATAGAAAACATGATCCATGGATGCACATCTAGTCCTCTTCTTGAACATATCATTGTAGAAACCCTCCAGGTCTGGAGGCCTAGCTATTGAGGTAGCCATGTGGTATGGCTCCAAAACCTTATCATATGTGACCAACCACCCTTAGTGATCACAAATTGGTGGGCTATTGTGACTATAGGAAAAATTGTTCCTCTTCCCCTTCCTATGAGGGTAGCATCTTGTAGTCCCGTAATCTGTCTCAAAATCTCAGCTATTCCTATCTTCATAGGAACCTGATATGGCAAGATGAAAGGAGTTCCCCTGAATCCGTATACTCTGAATATAGTAGATACAGGGTATAAAATAATATCACCGCAATTGTGCACAATCTTAATATTAGTAGCATATTGCTTAGGCCTAAGAAAATCCAGCAAGATTCTTGGGGCTCTTGGGTTCTCTAAAAATAACAAGGCCCTAAGCCTTGATGCAAAACACCTATCAAAAGCTACAAAACTAGCTTCATTCCTATCCCAAGTCATGTTTAGGTTCTACAACTGGACTGATATCTCTTCACCGTCCTTCTGCTTCATCAAGTCCATTTCCTTCTCAAAGTAGTCTACACCCTTATACAAAAACATATACATGATTAAGGAATACCAACCAAAAGGTCTGTCAACTTTGGCTCTTTGAATTCCTATCAATCCTTCATGCATCAATTCATCCAAATATGGGGCAAATTCAAAAGTGACTACTAGGTGTATGCACCCTAAAATGGTCACCTAGACTTTAGTCCCCATTCTTGCAATTTATCAAATTTTTGAATCAATATTTTCAAAATCAAATCAATTTCCTTGATCATATCCTAATTTTATCATTTATTAGATTATTTTCTATGGGCTAACCATTTTATCCTATGTCTTTATTTAATTAAAAGGAATTCCCTCCCCTTTTATTAAATAAAAATCCCCCACTTTCCTCTTATCCTAAGTTGCACAAATAAAGCATTATTCCTATTTTATAAAAAGAAGAAAAGGTCTTTTTGTCTCACATGAGGCACAAAATTCAACACTTCTTTCTCATTGGAGGAAACTTGTGCACATGGATTGCTCCCTCTTTCAAACTCCACCCTTGATCAAATCTTTTGTCTCTTAATCTCCATCGTTCATTGATTCTCACTTTCTTATAAAAGAAGAGCTCTCTTCTCATTCTAGATACCAATTCTTTCATGCTAATCTTATGCTATAGGATTTCTTGGTGACTTTGGAGCTTTGGAGATCTTCTTGCATTCTAGCTTTCATTTTTTCTCATAGCTTCATGTTTATGCTTTCTTAGCTTAGATGTCCTTTCAAGTTCTAGCTTAACTCACATAGCTTAATTAGTAAGGCTTGTAATACTTTCATTTTCATAGCTTAGTTGCATTCTTGCATCTTCATTTCTAGCATAGCATTGCATTGCATTCTCATCTTGATGCTTGAAGATATTGGCATTCTTTTCGTTGTCTCTTTGAATCTCCCATTGTGTGGTTTACTAGCAAGGTTATAGGCTTAATAGCTCTAGCTGAGAGCATTCTTAATATCCTTGTGACTCCATGCCTAGGGAGCTCTAGGTCGCTTTCTCAAGTTTTTCCATCCATGGATTCTCTTGGAAGTAATGACTTAGAGAAGTGCACATTTTGAGTGTACATTTTTTGCGCCCACCGTGGGGCAGAACAGCTATGTTTTGTCCTTCTTTTCATGCATTTCTGCACATTTTTCATCAATATTTGCTTGTTGTTTTGACTATTTTTTCATACTTTCTAACAAAGTTTCATAAGATAGTCTTCCAATATCATACGATAGTTTATCATATACTTGTGCGATACTTTTCCAATAAAAGTATCATACATTTATACAGGATTATGTCGCACTGGTGTTTTATACTTTGTCACATGCAGGTAGTGCAAAGTATCATTCAAGGAGAAAGTATCGCACCAGTATACTGTGAAATATCATATGATTCATTCTCTAATAGAACTATTGCACATGCCTGGCAGTGAGTGATTTTGGTCATTTCTTTGCAAGATTTGGTTTGTTTGCTTGCTGGTTTCAATTTGTTGTGGTAGAATAGAGTTTTTACTCACAGATTATTTGATTTTTGATGTGCTTACCATTTTGGTTCTAACAATTTGTGCTTTTAGGTGCTCTCATTGCTTGAATATTTGCTAAAAAGAATGCATGTCAAAGCTCCAAATGCACAAGGGCTACTAATCCTTTCTTGCAAGTCTGCCCAAAGCATAAAAACAATCAAGTGCTTGTTCATTGCTTTCATTTTTAAGTGTGGCATATACTAGTTGATTCTTTTCTTAGGCACTTAATATCTTGTTGTATGAGTCTTTTGGTGGTAGGAGAGTATGCTCTTCACCCTTGTGGTGAACCACAAATCTTGACCCACTTCTAGATTTTGAAAGCAAGAGGCTAATTAAACTTTGCTTGGTGTGTTTGGGAGAGATTTTTGAGATAGGAGAGTATGCTCTTCACCCTTGAGGTGAACCAGAAATCTTGACCCTCAAAGATTAATCCACTCTTTGTTTAGTTTTAGAATCCTTTAGTGGGCTTTCTCTTGAGCAATCAAGAGGAACGGCCCAAGTGGGGACAAGCTAATACTGAGCTATTCTGACCCACTATAAAATCAAGGCTATCAAGGACACAAAACATTGGTAGATGTAGTACTTGTCTTCATTTGGTGTGAGTACTTGTGGGATTGTGACCATGAGGAAAATACCAAGCAAGAATGCTTAAGGTACTCTTGTGGCCATGAGGTCCATTACTTGCCGCAAGGTAAGGAGTCCCTTTGGGGAGAAAGAGGGGTATTATGAATGGAAGCCCTTACTACAAACCACAGATAGAAGCTACCCAATTTTGTCGCTTAGCATCTTGGTGCAAGGATTGATCCTAGTGGACTAACCCAGATCACCCCAAGATTACTCACCATCTGTGTTCCTTTGGTTGTGTCATTGGCACTTCCACAACAAAGCCAACATCTATTGTGGGCAACCACTTTGTGTGAGTTGATGGGACATCAAGTGTGGGCCAAGTTGTTAAGTATTGAGCCTTTGTCTTTCTAGGCTAGTAAGTGCTTGATTTATTTTTATTGTGATCTACCCGTGTAAACATTCTCAAACATCAAACATCACAGTAGCATTCATAATATTTTTTGCTTTGATATCACAATTATATGTCTTGACAAGGTTGCTTTTGCCCTTGATTCAAATGTTTTATGACATGTTTAATCACTTAGTGTTTGCAAACTTGTTTGTTCTTTGCTATTACTATGTTTGGAGTTGAAAAATTGAACCATCAAACTGAGACTTTAGACGAATTGCCTTCAAAAATTGAAATTTTTACATTCACTGGTCAAGAATCGTATAATACTGAACAATCATCGCACACTGGCCTAAGTTTTATTGTGCGATTCTTCGTTATTGAACAACTATAGCATAGCTTGCCTAGAAAATATTGCACCTACTGTCTGGAAACTATCGCATGACCTTAGTGTGAAATATCACCTGGACATATTGTATCATCCCAATACCTTACGAACTATCACACAGAGTAAATTTGTTGTTTGTCTAATTTGTGCCATTTTCAGTCTTCCTTTGATCGATCCGGATTTTAGTAGGTCTCTTACCTTGCAGTTGGAAGCATGTTTGTACCTTGGGTTCGTATGTTTTGACCCCTTGAATTAGTAGCCTTTGATTTCACAAGTGACCTTTCTTGGAATCGGTAAGTTAGAAGCCATCCTTGTTGAAAAAGTAAACCTTTAGATTCTTTGGCAACATACTTGGAGAGTCTTAGTAGTCTCTTGTCCAATTCACTTCCATCAAAAATCAATTTCAATCTCAAATATAATTTGGGTAAATCCATCCTCCTGATCCATATGTGCTAGGATACTTATCCTTTGATTGGGCATCTCTGTGGTAGTGTTGGTTTACACCTTTTGCAATTTTCTATCTTACCATCTCTTTTTGGACAATTGAACACTTCTACTATCCTAGTTTGGTATCAACATTTCGTAGGGTCATCTTATCACCAAGGGTCTTTTCTTTCATGTCGGTTACAACAAGGTATCAAGTCAATCAAGGAAAACAACCTCAAGTTGTCTTTGACCAATTACCCTTAGTTCAGACTCATCAAAAGCGTAAGGGAAAAGAGCCCATCTTTGATCAATCACCTACGACCAAGCCAAAAGCTTGGTTTGACCCTAAGAGCAATCCTAGTGAGTTGAGTACCTCCTTAGCACCTTCTCAATCAAATATGGACATGAGTTACACCCTGACTAGAAAGGAGAGAGAAGCAATGGATCAAAATCTTGATGACATATTTCAGAGACATAGGGACAACATGCTATTTGGTGGTGACAATCAACCAAAATCACCCCCTATCCATACAAGATATTTGGATGCCCATCAAAGGGCTGAAAGGTATACAAGACGAGCTCACCAAGATGAATGGTCACAACACAAAGACCAAAACAATGAGTCTTGTGATGCTCATGTGAATGTAGCATTTACTAATGACTTGTTCAAACATTCGAGACCCAACTCTCCACTCCAAACAACCTCAAGGTATGTGAGTGAAAGGCTCAAAAGAATCAAACGTGAAAAGAAAACCTTTTTGGATGAACAAGCCACTAAAGAAGAGAGGCTTAGGCTCCTAGAGGTGGAGCAACAAGCCTTGTTAGAATTGGAAAGAAAAGAATTTCAAGAAGAACAAGATAGGATTTTATCCCAACAACTCAATGCCCAATTCAACAATAGGGGTATCAACAGTGGAAACAACTCTCCACCATCTACTCCTTCGGGAAACCCACAAAGTAGAAGGAATTCAAGGAATCCTTCAGGATCTTCTAGTCCTAGAGGAAGAAGGACTTCACAACATAGGAGACAAACACCTCCTAGGAACTCAAGACAACCCTCCCAACGAGCTCATCATGGCTCCCAACATGGAGGAAGTAGTGCAAGTTTTGATGCTCAAGACTTCATGAGGATGCAACAAGAACCACTCTTCCAACAATATGTGGACAGGTATCTAGAGAAAAACAAGGATAAGTTCCTAGAGAGATTGATCAACAAGGGTGCCAGGGTTCCTTACAACTTTGATGTGGATAGAAAGATCAAGAAACAAGGACCATCCCAAGAAGAGGAGATCAAACAACTCAAGTGTATGATGGAAAAGGTGTTGGCACCTAAAAGTTCCTTTTCACTTGATTCCATCTATCCTAATCCTTTTGACAGGAGTGTGAGCATGAAGGATTTTCCTAGGAAGGTGGAAATCCCCCAATATGACAAGTATGATGGTAATGGGGATCCACATGATCATGTGTGCCAATTCTACATCATGAGCTTTGAATTCCACCAAGACAACTCCTATCTCATGAGGTTGTTTCCCAGGAGTCTCAAGGGTCAAGCAATGGAGTGGTTTACCAACATAACTCCCCCTGTCAAGACTTTTAAAGAACTTGTTCATAGATTCGTCCAACACTTCACCTACAATATTTCGAGATCTCCTACAATATTTTGAGATCTATCACTATCTTGGACCTATGTAACTTGAAACAAAATCAAGGGGAGTCATTTGTGGTTTTCTTGCAAAGATGGAGACGCCAATGTTCTCGTTACTCTAGGACCATTCCTGAGAAGGAGAAGATTGACATTCTCATTAGAAACTTGATTCCTGAGATGTGGTACGAACTGAGGAAAATGGTCTTTGACTCCTTTGACACCATGGTCAAAACTGCATGCAGAATTGAGGACGTGTTGAAAGAGAAAATAATTTTGACCAACAACAAGAATAACAACAATGGTCAAAACAACCACAATGCTAATAAAGAAAAAGGGAAAAACTTGCACTGGAATAAAAACAAGCAAGTGGTTAACGATGGAGTGGTGGAATCTTCTCAACCTAAGGATCAAGGTGTTCTTCACTTATCTAGTTTTGTTCAAGCAATGAAGCTTAACACATCCAACCAACAAGAACATAAACTGAGATACCAAGAAAAGCCCAAGAAAGAGAGGCGTCAATTTTTAGATCTTGGTGATTCCTATGCGGATGTATTCAAAACACTCATTGCCAACAATCTTGCACATCCTCAAGATCCCACAAAGCACCATATTCCTGATGTTAAACCTCATTGGTGGGATGAGAAGGCTTTCTGTAAATTCCACAATGGTATTGGACATGACATCGAACATTGTTGGAAACTAAAGCATATTATCCAAGACCTTATTGAGAGTGGAAAACTTAAGGTGGATGGTTTGAACACTAATGCTAATCACAAGGCTTTCAAGGAGCCTTTGCTAAATATGAGAAGGGGGAAACCTCTAAACCAAAGAATGGCAAGGCCAAAATCAACTATACCTACACAGCTATAGAAAATGTGGTCAATATGCTTGAAGTGGTGGAGGAAAATTTCAATATGATGAGGGACAAGGATCCTTATGGTTATGATGTGGGCTCTCCTCCTATATTTGATGAAGAACCTGTGGTGGTGCTAAGGGGTCCTCACTCTCAAAGGTCATCCCAAGCTCTTAATGTTGTTACAAGAAGCCAAGGTCCTGTGGTTATTAGAGGTCCTAGTTCCAACCAGTCCAGTAAACCAAAGCAAGTGGCATCCAAGAATGTCACCACCAAATCAGCAGTTAACCCTGAAATGAGCTATAATCTTGTTGACCAATTATAGAGAACCCCGGCTCAAATCTCAATCTTTGAACTCTTGGAATTGTCCCCAAGACATAAACATGTCCTTGAGGATGCCTTGCGCATAGCGAATGTTCCTACCAACATAGATGTCGATCAATTCCAAAACATAGTCAATCATATTGCTATCCCACACTACCTCACTTTTTCAAAAGATGATAACAAAGCTTTGAGCCATCTGCATAATCTTACCCTTCACATTGAAGTCATGATCCATAAAACCTGTGTCAGGTGTTTGTTGATAGATGGGGGTGTTGGGATCAATATTTGATCTCTAAGCCTATTGAAAACATTGGGTTACTTGGAAGAGGTCATAGACGCCCGAAAGAAGATCACAATAAAAGCCTATGATGAGGTAGAAATGAGTTCTAAAGGGTTGGTTGTTCTTCCTGTTAGGATTGGTCCCATGGAGAAGGAAAGTTTGTTTCAAATTGTTGATGCTGCTCCTCTTGCATACAACATCTTACTTGGTAGGCCATGGATCCATGAGATGCAAGTAGTGCCATCCACCAGTGTGTTAAGTTCCCCTATAATGGAGTAGAAATTTGTATACCTGGGGATAGCACCTTATCTATTAACTCCATTTCAGCAGGGACTCATGCTCCTCTCAACAGAGAAGCAGAGGATTTCAATGCGACTCTAGCACAGTGCAAAGATAAGTTCAAATCAATAGACCTTTGTATGGGGGGGTATCAACTTGACTCCTTTAAAAAGCTGCCAGTTTCACCCAGGTCCTATGGCAAACCTTCCCAAGAGATGAAACCTTCATCTTCAGCCATGACCCTAGTCAACACATTTGTAGAATCCTCAATCCCTATCCAAGATGAGAAGGAAGAGGTGGTTGTTAGAGATTGGATTTATAAAGAGGAAAAATATATGCACAATGAGAACTTCTCTCCCTCTCCTAAGGCTTATGGAAGAGGGTATAATTTTATCAAGAAGATGGGCTATCCTGGACATGGCCCTCTTAGTCACAGATTGGATACTAGAGCTGAACCTCTTGATCATGCTCTTTTTGGATGCAACTCTAAGAAGACGATTGGCCTAGGGTTTGAAAGTCATGACAAGAAAATAGCTCCTATCCCTGATGAGTCAAATAGTGAGGATGAGCCGAGATACAAGCCAAATTTGAAAAACCAACGAGATTAGTGTGAAGATTGGGTCCCTTCCACCAATCTCCTTTGGGGAGATTCAGACACTCCAATTTCTCATGCAACAGTTTCAAACTTAGGACAAGAGGAATCCAGTGCAGAAGATCCAGTCAAAGAACATGTTACCCTTGGTGACATTAGAGCCTCTACCTCAAGGCATCGTAAACATGCATGGTGTAAACATCCTAGTCGTGATTCAAATATAGAGTCACACGAGTATGAATGGGAGTCTCTCTCTGATTCTTCCACAGTTGACATGGACATTGATGTTTTCCATACTTATAGTTCTCATCCCGAGGTAGCTAACGAGTCACATGTAGGATTGGAGGACTGGAACCCACGTGTTGCCCTAGTGGACGATTCTTCACTTGGTAGGATGAATCCTAATTTGGGTAACTTAGAAGAATACTTGACAGACTCTGACTCTTCAATCACCAGAGATGACATCATCCATATTCACAATCTTGAACCTGCCATTGACTTACCTCTTGCTAACCCTCATCTCATTGACTAGTCCCAACGTTAATAGGAACCTGAGCTCTTGACATTCCATAATGACTATGAGATAACTTGTTACCTGAATGCGACTAAGCCCATAGTCTCTTCCACCAGCAAACCGGCTACAAGCATGACAGAGCCCGACATCAAGTACCTCAGTCAAAAATAAAAAGAAAAGAAAAAAGAATAAGAGTTCTGATGGTGAAAACCACTATGTGCCAATGTCAGAACCAAAAATAGTAAAAATAAATGACGTATCCAAGGGTGAAAACCTCTCTGAGGCACCTAAGGATGAGGTACTTGATCATCTCCCAAGTTAATTTCAAGATAGATCTTCAATTCTTGTAGAGCCAACTCAATCAGTCAACTTGGGTACAGATGAAGCTCTACAGATAGTGCACTTGGCTCAGTCCTTGTCACCTCCAGAAAAGGAAGCATACACCAAGTTCTTACAGAGGAAGAAGATTAATTTTTCTTGGACCTACTCAGATATGCCAGGGTTGGACACTAATCTCATTATGCATCACTTGTCCATAGCTCCAGGTGTAAAACCAGTCAAACAAAAATTGAGGAAAATGCATCCTCATATAGCTCTTTTAGTCAAAGTGGAATTAGAAAAACTCCTCAGTGCAGGATTCATAAGAGCTATTGATTATGCTAAATGGATTTCAAATATTGTACCAGTTTCAAAACATGACAAGTCCATTCTCATTTGCACAGACTTTAGAGATCTCAATAGAGCATGCCCAAAGGATGATTTTCCACTCCCAAATATAGACATGATAGTGGACATTACCGCGGGTTATGAGATCTATTCCTTGATGGATGGTTTTTATGGGTATAATCAAATCAAGATAGCTCCTAAACACCAAGAAAAGACTGCATTCACTTGCACATGGGGTACCTATTGTTGGAATGTTATGCCATTTGGATTGAAAAATGTAGGAGCTACATACCAATGAGCTATGACAACTATTTTCCATGACATGATGCATAAGAATATGGAAGATTATGTGGATGACAACTTGGCTAAATCTAAGAAAAGAAATACACACTTAGGTGATTTGGAATTTATTCTAGATCGCATGGAACAGTTCCAACTAAGATTAAATCCAAAAAACTGTGCATTTGGTGTCACCTCTGGAAAACTTCTAGGATTCATTATTTTAGTGAAGGGAATAGAGGTAGACCCTGAAAAGGTCCAAGCAATTATAGATATGCCACCTCCTAAAAACATTAGTCAAATGAGGAGTCTTCAAGGATGTCTTCAATCAATAAGGAGGTTCATTTCACAACTAGAAGATAGAGCTCAACCTCTCAATAAGAACTTGCATAAGGGAGTTAAATGCATCTGGAATGAGGATTGTCAAAAGAGCATGGACCAAATCAAACAATATTTGGAAAATCCTCCTATTTTAATGCCTCCTATCCTAGGGAAACCACTCATTCTATATGTTTCAGCAACAAAATCTTCCTTGGGGGCATTACTGGCTCAACTTGATGAAAATGGGAAAGAAAGAGCCATATATTACATTAGTCGTATGCTTGTTTCATGTTAGGTTAATTACACCAGTATTGAAAAAGGTTGTCTTGCAGTGGTGTTTTCTTCCCAAAAGCTGTGACATTACATGCTTGCACACATAGTACACCTCATAGAAAAAATTAATCCTCTCAAGTATTTGCTTAGTAAGGCTGCCCTCATAGGTAGACTTGCTAAATGGATGATGATTCTTTCAGAATTTGACATAGAATACGTTGAGCGTAAAGCCATAAAAGGACAAGCCATAGTTGATCAATTGGCTGACTTCCCAATTCAAGATAGTGTACCAATTCAAGTTGCCTTTCTAGATGAGAACCTTATGTACATGACTGAGAGAACATGGAAGATGTTCTTTGATGGCTCTTTTATGCAAAATGGCTCAGGAGCTAGAGTGTTGTTTTTTTCTCCTCATGGTTACATGATTCCTAAGTCATACAAACTATTGTTCCCATGTACAAAAAACATTGCGGAGTATGAAGCTTTGACAAATGGGCTCAAGTTGGCTATAGAATGGAGAATCACAGAGCTACATATCTATGGGGATTCATAGCTGATAACCAACTAGGTTAATGAACAATATCAAATGAAAGATGACAAACTTGTACCTTATAAGAAAATGGTTGATTCATTGAGATGGTATTTCACATTTGTCACATTTTAGCAAATTCCTAGAGTAGAAAATAAAGTAGTCGATGCTATGGCTACACTTGCTTCACTTCTCCAGTTAGAGCAGCATGAGTCCAGATTCGAATTCCTAGTGGAAGAGCTACATTATCCCATCTATGACTCCCAAGAAAGCCATGTTATCTATACCCTTGTTGGTCATGAATCATCCCGATATGGTGCCATTTACTCATACCTACATGATGGCATTATCCCTGACACCTTTAACCACTCTGAATAGAGAAACCTTACCCAAAATGCCTCTTGCCATACCCTTATCTCTGGTGATTTGTATAGGAGAGGTTTAGATGGGATGCTTCTTAGATGCTTAGAAAAGGAAGAATCTGATCAAGTGTTAGTTGACATTCACTAGGGCATTTGTGGGGGACATTCCAATGGTCTTTCCATGGCCCGAAGGTTGCTTAGGGTGGGGTACTATTGGCCTACCATGCAGATGGATGCAGTAGCTTTTACAAAATCCTGGGAAAAGTGTCAAAAACATGGTCACCTGATACATGCTCCAGGCAGGGAGCTTATTCCTTCTATATCCCATTGGCCATTTCAGCACTAGGCCTTTGATTTTGTTGGGCAGATTCATCCCAACTCATTAGGTGGACACAAATTTATCATCACTACTACTGACTACTTTACTAAATGGGTAGAAGTTGTCCTACTTTCTATTTCCTTGGGTAAGATAGTTTCTCTTTTCATTCTGAACCATATCATCTGTCGATATGGTGTTCCTTCTGAGATTATCACTGACAATGGAGGTCAGTTCAAAAATAAGGACCTAAAGCAACTCTACAAACAATTCAAGATTAAACAACATTGGTCCTCCATTTACTTCCTGCAAGGAAATGGTCAAGCAGAGGCTTTGAATAAAACCATTCTCAAAATTATCCATAGAACAGTTCATAAGAATGGTAGAGATTGGCATTTACAGATAAATTCGGCCTTGTGGACCTATAGAACGAGTATTCATACTCCTACAGGGGCTACTTCTTTTGCCCTTACCTATGGTGCTGAAGCAGTGTTACCTTTACAGGTTGAGATTTCTTCACTTAGAGTTTCCCTCAAAGGTCTAGTTACAGATGAAGACTACCATGCCATGAGACTCCAAGAGTTGGAACTTCTTGATGAGAAATGAAAAGCATCATTTGACCACATGAGGGTTTACCAAAAGCGTATGTCCAAAGCCTTCAACAAAAAGGTTCACCCTAGAGAATTCCAAGTGGGAGATCTTGTCCTACGTGAAAATCCTAAGAACCAACAACATAGAGATCAAAAGGGTAAATTTGAACCT
Organism: Chamaecyparis obtusa; assembly: GCA_027943335.1. Classification (NCBI taxonomy): domain Eukaryota; kingdom Viridiplantae; phylum Streptophyta; class Pinopsida; order Cupressales; family Cupressaceae; genus Chamaecyparis; species Chamaecyparis obtusa. Next base: position 356,270 of record BSBK01004781.1, read on the forward strand.
AATTGTCTTGGACCATACATCATTACTACTGCTTTTGGGATAGGTGCTTATCTATTATCTACTAAAGAGGGAGAGTAGCTCCCTGATCCTATCAATGTCTTGCACCTGAAGAAGTTCTATCAATGATGCATGTTCTATCTGGGGGCATCCTTTGTACATGTTTATTGATCCTGAAAAAATTCTTTAAAAAATTCATATATGATGCTGAAAAAATCCTAAAAAGCATATAAAGTCTTGAAAAAAATACAAAAAAATCAAAAAATTGCAAAAAATTCAAAAAAATAGAAAAAGTGTCTAGGTGAAAACCTGGAAACAGGCACCTTGGTAGCAAAAATACAAAAAAATTGAAAAAATAAAAAAATCTATCAAGTGGTGAAAACCTAGAAATAGGTGCTACTTGACGCCTTTGCACCCTTGTTTCTTAGCACATTTCCTCGACACTTAGTCTTTCTCCATCATGCCTTGTCCTTGTTGCCTTGGTTTGGAATTGGTCTTTGTCCTTGTCTAGGGGGCATAACTATGTTAGCTTTGGTCTCTTAGATACGTTGGTCTTTAGGACATCTTGCAAATGGTGTTTTTCAACACCACTCCAACTATGTTTTTCAACACTGCCCTAGCATCAAGTGTTTCTCAACACTTATCAGATATCCTACTCATAGTCTACCATGATATGATATTTTCCACTAGCAGATGTGATACTCAAAGTTTGATTCTATGACCTACACACATGCACTTAAACACTTGACTCACTGAGACTTGCTTGACTTTATTTCTTTGTGTGCTGTCTATGATGATTTCTTTGATGAGTGTTCTCTCCCTAATAATTTTTTATGATGCTGAGCTACAAGACTGGGGGCACGAGGACATGTTTTATTTGTTTACTTCTTGTGGGTATATTTTGTTGATCTTAACTGTCATGAGCATTTATTCTTGTTCTGCTTGACACTAGGATCTACAATGTATTATCCTTGACTATTTTTCGCAAGTGCATGCTTGTAGTCATCTTGACTTTCTTGTGTCTCGATGCGAGCATAATCTTGCTATACTAAACTTAGGGAACCTCACTGCACTAATCATCTTGACTTATATGTCTTTGATGCCTAGGTGAGATTCCCACATACCTATCTGATATAGATCATATTCAGATTCACATAGTTATACTAGTGTGTATTGTATGATCTTGCGACGCTACCAATAACGCTTGATGATGATTATTAGAGACTAATGGTTTTGTAACCTTGCAAGTAAACCACTTTTCATAGTAGCTTGCATTCTTAGGGTCATGTTAGTTTATTTTTTCATCTTGCATATGGAGAGAGCTCTCCTTTCATCTTTCATAGAATTGTCGGTCAACTACACTCACCTTTTGTTTCTTCTTGATCATGTCTTTCACTCCTTGTCTTTCACATCACATACTTTTTCTATCATTACAAGGGGTTAATCTTATCATCATATCAATATCAAAGAGATCATTTTCAAAAACATGAGTCTATATCATCACATGAGAACTAAACATAGATCCATGAGAGAGATTATACATGAGCATTTATAAACATTTCTAAGCATACATTTGAGCAATATAACAAGACAATAAAACTAAAACATCCATCACAAGTGGGACAAATACACAAGATACATCACAAATCCAGTCAATCTCATATATATATATATATATGTGTGTGTGTGTGTGTGTGTGTGTCATGATACAAAGTACAATGTGGGATCCAAAATCTAGATGATGTCCCAAGATATGACTCTATACATCTAAACCTAGACCTAAATCTGACCCTCCCCATCACGTGGTGGTGGTGGAGGTGGTGTTGTCACTCTTTCCAATACCACATCAGATCTTCCTGCCCTCTCGGAGTAGAGTGGCACTCTCTGTGTCATAGGGATGACTGCTATATATAATCTATGATAATATGCATCTCGTGCTGCCTCTCTCCGGATCTCTGCTGCATCAGCCTGTGCTGCCCTCTCCTGCCAATCTATCTCAACTCGTGCATCCTCTAACTGCTAATCTCACACAAAAATGGTAATCCTAAGCTAATGTATCTCAGCCTCTAAAACCTACACTCTAGCTCTGAGATCCTCCCCTCCTCCCCTGTCTACAGGCTGATCCTGTCCTACATCCACCCATCAGTGAACTAGTCTCACTGCATCCTCCTCCTCCTCGTCATCAAAAACTTGTTTTTGTGACCATCTACAACCACCTGATCTTGATCCTTGACCTCTCTCTCTCACCCTCCCTCCCCCATCTCCCCCATCCCCATCACTCCCATCACCACCCTATGCCGACAGCTATGCATCTGGAATAGTAAAATGTGGGAATGGTTGTCTCTATCGCTCTGCCCTATAGGCTACATCTACCATATCAGGAAGGTAATCCCATGGCTCCCTGCATATACCTACAGTCTCTTGTACTTCCTGCTAGTAGTCTAGCATCGGCAGCCATCCATGTCCCTCCTCATCCCTGGCCCGGGCATATGTGGTAGTCTCTGTAGGTACCCTCTGTTATCATCCAAACTGCCTCCAGACTCGAGTGATCACAAATCTCTCAACTATCTCAGAGTGGCAGCCTAATAGTGGCTGGTTACATAGCATATATCCAAGCTCCCGCTCTCAGTCACTCCACTGCTCATAGGCCCTGTATGGTCTCCACTCAAAAGCTGTGAGCTCGTCTAGGAGCCTCCTATAGTATGTCAGGTCTCCATTATGGGGATGGTTGATGAATCCCATATATTTGTATACATAGGGGTGTCTCCGCTCTCTAGGTTGCACATGTGGGTGCACAATGGCGATGTGCTCCCATGCCCATACCTATGCTAGAAAAGCACCACATGTCCATGTCCTGCTATCCCTATAGACTATCTCATAAAGATCATGGTGCATATCAGCTAGGATAGTTGGGCCCATGCCATCCATCAAGGGTGTGCTATCAAGTCAGCAACCAATCTACCCCATCCCAATGGGAACCCTCTCTAGCTCCTGTCAATGATAAGGGCCTGTGCAACTATTGAGCACACTATGCATGGAACCGGGTAATCGCGACCATACTCCTCCATCAATTGGTCCCAACTGGGGTGTCTATCAATGATGGTCACATCCTGGAACATGTCCTGGATGGTGTGTCACCCCTTGGTCGGATCCTGATCATAATATACCTGTGTCAACAGAAAAATCATGTCAATTTTTATCATATGGAAACTTTACATCTATGCACATTTAGAAACATGATTATACTCACTAGATCGCCATGGCTAGGTATCCAGAGGATCCGATAGACATCTTCTAATGAGATCGTCACCTCTCCAGTAGGTAGATGAAAGGTGTTGTGCTCACTATGCCATCTCTCGGCCAACGCTATTAGCAACCTGTGATCTGCTTGAATATGGGGCATATCTTTTAGAAACCTGAATCCTATGTTGATTAGGTCATCTCTCCCAGGAGTATCTAGATCTTTGACATAACGTAGTCTAGTCACTCTCAGAGCTCTAATAATCAGTGTTGGAAAAGCCTCCTGCAAGCCATAACCCCAAAACTAGATGTCAGAACATATCATGATGGATGTCTAAAATTATTACAAGAAATCTTAAATGCAAAAATTGTCTAGACCCATGTTATATTGTTCAAATTAAAACTATGCGATACTTCTCATTATACTGTTGCGATACTATTTTTTTATATAGTATCATGCGATACTGGATTGAACACCTGTGCGATACTTTGTGGACCCGCGAACTATCGCACGATAAAGAGTATCAAAGGTGTGTGGTACTTTAAAAGTGTCGTACAAACTTTCACATCAATATAATTTGAAATATTCAAAAAATGTGTTTTAAATGCCATAAATGACTCAAAAATCTAGTTTTCTTGAAAACTTACCGAGGCACCATATTGAGGAGGCCGGTTGTGCAACTAATCATGCTTGAATCGATGTGTGTGGACTAGAATCGCTACTTGCTAGGCCATAATATCTCTCTGAGCTCTCAAAGTTCTCAATATCACAAAAGACAAATGAATTTGAAAATGACCTTTTTACCCCTTATATAGCATTTTGACTTTTTGACCAATTTTCAAAACATCTTGGAATTTCACAAAAATTGCACCCCTAGCTAATTTCAACGTCCTAGATCCATTTTCAGGATTGAAATCCAAGTTCATCTTGATAGTCAAAATCACATTTCAAAATTTCTCCTTCTTTTGCGCAGTTGGCTAACCTTTTGAGGCCTAATCCTTCAATCTTCACTGGGGCATCTTCATTTCTCCATCCCCATCTCTTTCAACCTTCTAGTCTTTCATTCATTTTCATTCAGTTTGTCTCTCTCAGATTTCACTTCATTTTTATCCTAGATCTTTCTCAATCAAACCTAGTCAAACTGGGGCATATCTTCACTGCTTGATGGTTATTCTATCGTCTTTCACCTTTGATTATGATTCCTAGTGATTTGATCAAATTTATCAATTTGTTGTTACTCCTCTACCTGATTTTGATTTCAATTTTGAGGGGGCAGTACATATCAAACTTCAATCCTTGATTCAGCCTATCAATTGAACCTTGATATTCTTATCTCTTATCTTAGACTTGACATTCACCTATTCATAGGGGTGTTGGCCTTGTCTTTTTCAATTAGCTTATCTTTGTCCTGATGTGTTCCCATCTGTCAAACACATGTTTGCGTTGTTTTGTGATCTCAAATCAATCAAACATTTCAACTTCATTGTTTGACTACATGTGATCCCAAATCGATCTCACATTAGTCAAAGAGGGGAAAATGTATGCACCCTAAAATGGTCGCCTAGACTTTGGGCCCCATTCTTGTAATTTATCAAATTTCTGAATCAATATTTTCAAAAATCAATATTTTCAAAATCAAATCAATTTCCTTGATCATATCCTAATTTTATCATTTATTCAATTATTTTCTATGGGCTAGCCATTTTATCCTAAGTCTTTATTTAATTAAAAAGAATTCGCTCCCCTTTTATTAAATAAAAAGCACCCACTTTCCTCTTATCCTAAGTTGCACAAATAAAGCATTATTCCTATTTTATAAAAAGAAGAAAAGGCCTTTTTGTCTCACACGAGGCACAAAAGTCAACACTTCTTTCTCATTGAAGGAAACTTGTGCACATGGATTGCTCCCTCTTTCAAACTCCACCCTTGATCAAATCTTTTCCCTCTTAATCTCCATCGTCTGTTGATTCTCACTTTCTTATTAAAGAAGAGCTCTCTTCTCATTCTAGATACCAATTCTTTCATACTAATCTTATGCTGCAGGATTTCTTGGTGACTTTGGAGCTTTGGAGATCTTCTTGCATTCTAGCTTTCATTTTTGCATCATAGCTTCATGTTTATGCTTTCTTAGCTTAGATGTCCTTCAAGTTCTAGCTTAGCTCGCATAGCTTAATTAGTAAGGTTTGTAATACTTTCATTTTCATAGCTTAGTTGCATTCTTGCATCTTAATTTCTAGAATAGCATTGCATTGTATTCTCATCTTGATTCTTGAAGATATTGGCATTCTTTCCCTTGTCTCTTTAAATCTCCCATTGTGTGGTTTACTAGCAAGGTTATAAGCTTAATAGCTCTAGCTGAGAGCATTCTTAATATCCTTGTGACTCCATGTCTAGGGAGCTCTAGGTCACTTTCTCAAGGTTTCCCATCTATGGATTCTCTTGAAAGTAATGACTTAGAGAAGTGCACATTTTGAGTGTACACTAGGTAGGGGTGTAAGATCTGTGTCATCATAAACATATAGTGAACCGACATCTCTTCTTTAACATCTTCACCAAAGATGTGACATAATGACCAATACACACCCTTTTCTTTCAAATTGAAATAATCCATTTTGAAGGGCTCTTGTGTATTAGGTCCTACTACGATTAAACCTCCAAATTTGTTGAAAAATTCTCTCAATGGACCATTCCTAAGATAATCCCTTTGGGCATTATAGACATGTTTTAACTCATCAAAATTTATCTTTTCTAGGTCATTGGTTGGCTCACTTAGCCTGAACACCTTTCGAATTTCTTTAGTTGCAATGTTGATCAAAGGGTTTCATTGATATCCCTAACAACCCTGGCAACATGATCATAATTTTGTGCAACTTGAAGAAGAATATCAGCATCCATGAAAACATTAGGCACAATAAGCTTCCCTACGTCAAACTACCATACATTTCTATTGGGAGCAAAGGCGTGTCTCTTTCCAAAACCAACTCTAAACAATACCAGACTAGAGACCTCAATATTAGCATCTCTCATATAATTTCCCTTGTCATACAGAGCATCTGCAACCCTAAGCCTAGGGTTTTTGGGCACTAACTCCTTTACTCTAGATAAGTCATTAGTTGAATGGTCGAGTTATTTTAGGAGGTCAGCATGCACACCCCTCTCATCATATTCAACTTTCCCTTTAAGCTCTCTCCTTTGTGCCATTTTGAAACTAGGGTTTTAAACAATAATCTGAAAACAAGAACACACTAAAAGATTCTCCCAAACCCTTATGACAGAATTCATAGAAAAATAATAACAAAGAGACAATAATTCATAGAAGCACTTGTTGGCTAACAATTTCTCATAAAATAACAATTTGCTCTACAATTTCGCTCCGCCAAAGTATTCTACAAATTCTTTAGCTTTGATTTTTAGAAATGAAACATTTGAGAAATATATCGCATATCAGAAATCATTAACTCTTGACAGTCATGCCACACTATCCTGCCATAACTTGTCTGAAAATTTGAAATTTTGCAGTTCAACGGGAAAATTAGCTTTTGCACCAAATAGAGAAAGTTTAAAATAGAACTGTCGATCTTCACTCAAAACACATCTGATGGTTGTCGTGATCCTGTGATCACTAATCACCGATTATCTTTCCATTGCGGCTTCATGCCCTTCATCCCATTAAAATAGATCTGACAGTGACCCAAAATACATTTCTTTAGACCCACTTAACACATAGATTTCATAATCACCATTGGATGAAGATCATCCAACAGTCGTCCTTATTTCACTATGATTTGACCCCATTGTCTTGCTTTATGTTACCCTAGATGATCATACGGTAGGCGTGATACCACAGTCACTAATCTTTCCTTGCCTTTTCATCAAGGCACTGCGACAACCATCTAATTAAAGGAGACATGTCAGAACCTTTACAAAGCTTTACCTCTCAGCCCCACTAACATCATATCTTTCTCACTAGCAGATCTAACACCTAGCACAATGCTGCAATCACTAATCCTTAGTTATCTCTTCATTGCGGGATTGCGTCGACCGTCAGATTAGAATACATCTTATGGTACTTTAATTTATTTATTGATTGGGCCCAGTTAACACACATCGTTAGATTATCACGATCAGACGGTAGATATAAAACCTGAAAGACTTGTCCCACTTGCTTTATTTCTTTCTTTACTGAAGCATCCAATGGTTTTCATGATCCCACGATCACTAATCTTCGATCACTTCTTCATTGCAGGATTATGTCATCCGTTTGATCAAGAGAATATTTAACATCTTTAATAAATCTTCAAAACTTAGGAAAAAAGACTGTAGAGACTTAGGAAAAAATAAAAAGGCGTCGGGGTTTAAAACATAGGAAAAATTAAACAGCTTACTAGGTAAATCAAACTTTAAAGACTTTGGCCCCGCCCAATGATGAAATAAAACACATGTTGTAAAGAGGAACTTAAGTGGTCGAAAAAGTAACAATCAATTAGAAGGATAAAAGAACGACCTAGGGTTTATTTTTAAAATGAAAAGCCCTTAGGGTTATTTTTAACAAGGTTTCAACTAGGGATTTCTTGGAACACAAGAATACTTCCTTTGCAGACTAAGGACAAGGATAAAAATTAAAAGGCAGCCATAACCAGACAATAAACTTCTTTGCCAATCTATCAAAAATTAAAAAAATATAGAGTTTAATTGCTGAAAAATTTATCAATGCTAATAGTGGCTCTAATTGGGGATGCATGCCTCTTGCAGGCATGACAAGGATTCAGAATCTCTAGGTTAAGCAGACCAACTACAGAGAAACAACTAACCTACACACACAACTTGAAAGAAACACATTACTAAAAAGAAACAAATCTATTTTTCATGGATAATAAGAGTACCTTATGAGAAGTACAACTTTAGAAATTGTCCATGAACTGGCGATTCCAAGATATTCCAACCAAATCTTTGAGGATATAAGAATCAGAACCCCACTTTGCATCAATGAGCTATGGTCCTAGCCGAATTGGGTCAAACTTGCCATGTTTACCTTTGTCTTCTAACTTGCCGTTCCACATCAAGACCAAATCATTGATGTCAAAATTTCTAACTGTGGTCCTTTTGTCATACAGGTTCTTATACTGGAACTACAACTTGATATTTTTGTTATGAGCCTCTCTTCTTGATTCATCCAATTGTATCAAATCTTCCAACCTCATTTTCATTTTATTATCCAAGTCATCATCATATATTTGGATGAACATATACATTTGCAAAAAATTATTTTGTGGCAACCTAGCATGAATTCCATACACCAAATCAAAAGGAGCACAACCAATAGCTTTTTTTACTATCACTCTATCAGCCCATAGGGCTTGCTGCAATTTTGAGTCTCATGCTTTCTTGTTCTTATTAAGGACTCTTTTCAAAAAAATTATTAGGCTCTTATTACTTGATTCAACCTGACCATTACCTTGGGGGTGATAAGGAGATGAGTATGAGACCTGAATCTCATATTGCTGACAGAAAATATCAAACTCTTCAGACCAGAAACACATTGCACTATCAACTACTATTGTCTCACGACATCCAAACCTTGTTAAAATGTTCTACATCATGAAATCAATCACTACCTTAGTAGTGGCTCTCCTAGTGGGGATTGCTTCCACCCACTTAGTGAAATAATTTGTTGCCACTAGGATCCACAAATGACCCCTACTTGATTTGTTTGGGATCTCTCCAATGAAATCTATACCCCATTTCTGAAAACGGGCCATAACTATTACAGGTTTTAAGGGTAAATTACCACTGAACTTCAATTTCCTTGAAAACCTTTTCCAAGCATCACATTATTTAACAAACAAATGTGCATCTTTGAAAATAGTGGGCCACCAAAAACCAGACCTTAATATCTTATGTGCAGTTGTATTAGCCATGTAATGGCCACCACACACACCATCATTCATTTCTTGTAATAGGTCTTCATCTTTTTGATGATCAACACATTTAAGTAAGACATCTTCATTACTTCTCCACCATAATTCATCTTTAGAGATTACATACTTCACAGCATGTAATTTTACAATTCTCTTCTTGGTATCATCCATCTCAGGAGTAAGAATCATTTTTTGCAAGTATCCAATAATATCCATGTACCATTCACAACAGTCTAAATCACATATGTATGGTCTTTTTTCTTCTTCAATCAAGTTAATATGATTAGCATCAAAATTGTTTTGGGCCATGAGTTTGGCTAATCCTAGCCCTCTAACTAGTTTTGTGATTTGGATGTCAATGTTGAATTCATGTATCCTGTTGGTCCATCTACACCTTCTTCCTGAGACTTCCTATTGTACTAAGATGTCTTTCACAATAGAACTAGGCACATATGCAACTATAGTTGCTCCAACTAGGTAGCGCCTAAAAGTTTTAATAGCCTTAACCAATGCATAAGCCTATTTTTTATTTATATCATACTTCAATTAAGTTGCTTGTAAGGACTTGCTGAAAAAGGATATAGGTTGTTCAAAACCTTCTAAGTTCTTTTGTAACAAAACTGCAACAATGGTATGATAAGAAGCAAAAGAAAAAATTTGAAGAGGTTTACTGTAATCTGGTGTCCTCAACACAGGTGCATCTTTTATTGCTTTCTTGATTTCACAAAAAGCCCTCCTAGCTTTTTCATTCCATTCCACCTTTGCACCCTTTTTTAACAAAGTTTATCTAACCAAAGAAGGATTGAATTCCCTTGACATTTCTTGGCAATGGTACTTTATCAATTGCAATTACCCTTTCCGAGTCAATTCTAACTCCATCCTTTGACACAATGTGACCCAAAAGCTTACCCTCTATTACCCCAAAAGCACATTTCTTTGGGTTAAGAGATAATCCATATTCTAAAGCTCATACAAAAAAAATTTCAAGATGGCCACAGTGTTGATCCTCTTTTGTTGAGTATGTTGTGAGATCATCTTGGTACACTACAAGGAACTTGTTTATGAAATCTGCAAATGCTACATCCATGGCTCTTTGAAAAGTAGCCCCAGCATTGGTCAAACCAAAAGGCATTTTAACATACACATATGTACCCCATGGAGTAGTAAACGCAGTCTTGAATTGTTCAGCGTCCTTGACAACAAATTGATTATACCCTGAAAACCTATCCATCATAGACATCACCTCAAATCCAGTAACTCTCTATAGCATGGCTTCCATCTTTGGTAAACCATAGTTATCCTTTAATGAGTTCATATTCAGATTTCTGAAGTCTACACAGAGCCTAATGTCTCCATTCTTTTTTTTCACTGGGACCAAGTTGGAAACCCATGTTGAATGTCTGATAGGTTTTATGATTCCTACATCCCTCATTTTCTTCAACTCTTCTTGCATTTTTGGTGTCAAGTTAGGGTTCATGGGTCTCAACTTTTGTCAAAAGGGTTTTGTATCCTCCTTAAAGGAATCTTATGTTGAAAAAGATCTTCCCTATAGGCTTTCAGGTCATCATAAGACCATGCAAAAACATGTCTACATTTCCTAAGAAGATCAATTAAGAACTTCCTTATTTTAGGAGACAATTTTCTCCCAATGTATACATTTTTTGGGGCTCCAGATGTCCCTAAGTTTATTTCTTTTAAATCTTCTGGCTTATTGACAATCTTTGGTGAAAAAGATTTTTCATTACTATCAAATGCTCTTTCTAGCACAACCAGACCCTTTGGGACTCTATTTGACTTTAGTTGCAACACTTCTTTGCCCAAAATAGTATCCTTATTATCTAAAGTTACCACATACCCACTGAAATTTATTTCATTGTCTTCAAAACTGGTCTCACAATGTAGAAATCTTAAAATGTCCAGATCATCTTAAAAAACTTTCCAATTTTCAATGTTGTCTAGTATAGAAGGTCTGGATTGAACCTCAATTTTGGATATTCCAACAAATGTAATATCCTTTGGCCTTAAAGCAATATTTTCCAATAAGTCAATCATTTTGTTTTGACCCTTGTCCATCCAGTCAATACCAAAAGCATTAAAGTTTTCTATTTCATCCCAAACAACATTTCTATACTGCTTCAAACTTTTGTTTTTTTATGCATATTTGGATCTTATCTAAGATATAACAAGTTTTGAATCTCCAATCACTCTAAGGTTTCTGATTTTATGTTTTGAGACCAACCTCAGTCCTATTAATATTGTTGTTGGAATTAGTTGAATAATCGGTAACAACTCAACCAATACATGGAAAAAGGGGTATTGCCATTGATTGGCAAAAGGGTGTTGTCAATCCCAGTGGTCGATTCAAGAAGCTGAGACTGTGCAAATAAGAAGAGACTATATCTGTTACTAATAATGCTCCACTTGATCATCAGAGCAACCGGTCACGAAGGAAGGATATAACCAGTAACAAGAACCAAGGAAGGATACAACCAGTAACCGGTAACAGGAATCAAGGAAAGGATGCAACCGGTAAAGCTAGAGAAAGGGAAGATGACAGGTTAAAGCTCTTACCTGTGCACAACATAAGGATCTTAACCAATCAATTGAAGATTTTATCATGACTGATGAACTAGGGAAAGTCGTAGTCGACAAACAGTTGTTTGACTCTTTGACTGGGATTTATTGCATAAAATCTGGTAGACTTTGATTTATCAAGGCAATTGATACAAGGCACGAATGAAGGTTTTAATGGTGAAGTTTGTGGCAAAAAAACATGGAGATATCTCTTATGAAGGAAAGCTTGTGACACACATTTGTTGTTACTTTCATAAAGAAGATAAAGCACATGGCATGCATCAGATGTTTCCTCAGTGAACTGAGACTCCACTGGGTGATGGATTTGAAGGTGATTTTTAAACAGATAGTCCATGTAAAAATAAAAAAGGGAAAGAATTTTGTATATTCCTGTGCCTATGATGGATACAGTTTTCCCTCATTATGCCAAAGAAAAGAGTGAACCTGTATGCTGAAGAAGCTAAGGTGAAGAAAGGGAAAAGTAGAGTGTGCAAAGAAGTACAATAGCAAAGGAGAACATACATGTAGAGACTGGTGATGTTTCTTAGTTGAGTATAAAAGTGATCTTATCAATATCTGCAAAGCCATCTTCAAAAAGATCAAACCCTCCTATTGCTCTCTGATAACTGCAATAGTAAATCCCAGTATTTTCGGTGGGCATTAACAGGTCCCTTGTATTAAATCCCTTAACTGAGTGACATCTTTTTAAGGTGTTCTAAGTCCTCTAACTAGATAGGTTCTAACAGACCTTATTGTATCAAATTCCTTAACTGGTTCGCATCTAACAGTGTGTTTGTAATCCTTTAACGAGGAAGGCTCCTTACAGGGCACACTACAGAAGAGTGCAAAATTTGTGAGGTCTTCTCACACCGTTGTTTTTCCCAATTTGGATTTCCTCGTGATAAATCTAGTGTTGCTTATTGTTGATTGTGTGATTTCTATTTTTGTTCTAAAATTTGTTCTGCTTACAGTTATAGACACATTATATCATATTTATTGTGAAGTTTTAGTTGGTGTTGATTCACCCATCTCCTCTTAGCACCGTTTGGGACCATCAAGAGCTTCATACTCTACATTATTGTTTGTACAAGAGAACATTAAAGTGAATGAAAACTTAAATGTTCTTCTAGTAGGGGAAATTAACAACACTCCTGCACCAGCTCCCTCCTGCTAGCACCATCAAAATACATGATCCATAAACCATCCTGGTTTGTCATATTATCTTTATCCTCAAATAAGAGTAAAGGTTTTTTTCCTCCCTCAACCTCCATGCTTTGCACTTGGAAGGAATTTATATCAGTCTCCAAGAAACAATTCATGTCTTCATTTTCTATCTCTTCCTCAATCATATGGGAAGTCCTAATTTCTCTAGATACTTTGACATTCTCACCAGAAATTTTGAAGGTTGCAAATGATAAATCACATTGTATACTCCATCCCATTGTTGCACTCCATTTTCTTGATAACAACATTCCATATTGAGGAGGAATATCAACAACTAAGACACTCATGGTTAATTGCCTGTCAGGATAAGTTGCAAGTTTGTAAGGCAAGGCCTTAATTGTTCCAATGACAATTACTTCTCTAGAGTCCAAAGCTTGACACCTCCCATGAGGAGTATCAACCTGAAGTCCCATTGATTTCATGACCTCAGTAGGCATAATTGTATTAGATGCCCCATAATCAATCATTCAATTTTTCAACATTTTTCCATTTATAACCAAAGTTAAGAAAAAAGGATCAACAGCTCCCAAAGAAGTATTTACAACATTATTATCTAGATAAATCCAGGGTATCTCTGAAACAATTTTTTCTATTTCTTTCCCCTTTTTTTCAGATTTATCCTTTGTTCCTTTTGATGTCTCAGTAACTCCTATTTTTTTAACATTTGTTGAAAGAACACCATTTACCCATGTAAGGGATTTCTCTTTGTGCTCACATATTCTAATCATTTCCATTAATGGAACCTTGACTGTAATCTGAGACAACAACTGCCCCATATCAATAGGCGTATATTTCACATTAGAGAAATCTTTCTTATCTTGAACCATATTCCTACCCTCAACTTGAGATGCTAGGTTCAACTTGTCTTCCTTTTAATGTTTGTTGTCAACTTGAGGAATGGGGATATTTGTCTCTGGTGTCTTTATCTTTACCTTGTATACATTATTCAAACCATTTGGCTTTTCAGCCCTTTTTATTTTTATTTTCTTGACACCAATAATTTTATTCTTTTCTTTTGTCTTCTTAGTGTCTTCATTATTTTTCTTAATAAATAAACATGTCGATCTACCATCTGCATTACCAACTGTCCTATTTCTCAAAACATAATTACTCCTAGCTTGAGTAACTATATCAACAATTATTTGAGCAATTTCTTCATCAGAAGGTCTTCTCAATACAATAGGCTCTTCACCCTCTTTTGTATTACAAATTATGTTTTCAATTTCTTCCTCTTCATCAGAAAAAACCTGTTGGTGATAGACTTCCCTTCTACTCTGGGAATTAGATACACCCCAGTTTTCATCTTCCTCTACAAAATCAACCTCATCCCATATATGTGAAGAAGTCATAGCACAACCCCGGTCATCATAAGATTCCTCTTCCTCACCCTCCTGCTCCTCATTTGGAGATACACTTTGAGAGACTAGACAATGATCAGGATTATGTGGGGATTGGCAAGCTATGCACCATGGCACATCATCAGTCATGTTAACTAAACGCTTTTGCAAAGGATCAGGGGTCTTATCATTAGGCTTGTCTTTCCTTTCTGGGATTGTAGGCTTCCCATCCTTCCATTGAGTGTGGTAAGGAAAATTTTGCAACCTAGGTTGCCTATTAAAGTTATTGAAAAGAGGCTTGTCATTATTTTGAGCCCTGTTTCTAATTTCACCAAGCTTCAAATCCTTCAATACATTTAGGATTTTTTCAAGTTATCATCCTCTCTAGGCTTTACATTGGAAGGTTTATATAATTCTTTCTTTCCAAACCTAGGAGCTTTAAGGTCTTCTCTTCTACCTAGTTTACCTGATACCCTTTTGTTACTTTCAATATTTACATAAAATCTCTGGGCTTCCCTAATGGTTCTAGGATTTTTGTCCCTGAGCAAGTAACCCATCTTTGCATCAAAATCATTTAGATATGTTGCTAGACATACCTTCTCATCCAGTCTCATAACTTGGAAAAGTTTGTGCATAGCTTTCTGAAATCTCACATTAAACTCAAGGACCTCCTCATTCTGATTTTTCTTGATATTATCGAACTCATTCAACATGAAACCTTCATTTGTTTTATCACCATATTGGTCCTTGAAGCAATTTATAAAATCATCCCATGAGCCAACACAGTCATGTGGGAGTCCTCTAAACCAATCTCTGGCATCCTCAGTTAATGATTGAACAAATAGTTTCACAATGACATCTTCATGTTCAATTTCATAATCATCTATCATATCAATAAATTTCTTTAAATGCTCTTCACATGTAAGAACATTATTATTAGTAAATTTTGGAAGCTTTTCTCTAATTTCTTTAGGAATCAAATTAGGATAACCACGAATGTCATTAAAAAGTTGTATTTGCCTTTCCACATGAACTGGCATCCTTTGCAATGATCCATCCTTTTGAGAAGTCGATGCTTTATTGTTTGATGTGTTAGCAGCATTTGTAACAATCAATGGTGTGACAATGGTAGCCTTCTTGGCAAAGTTTCCCGAGTTTGCACTTGGTATTGAAGTAGAAGTGACAACATTTGGAGCACCTGAGGATTGCCTAAGAAAATCAATCTTCTTTTTCATTTCTAAAGAAGTAGCCTCAAGTTCTTTCTCTAATTCTTTGGCTAAGATTTATTTTTCTCTTTTAGCCCTTTCAAGATCATTATCCAATTTGAACAATTGATCTATGGGAACCTTATTACTAATAGATTCATTAATTAAGATCCTTGTTGCAACCTATTTACCCTTATCCTTAGGTCTTCTAACTTCAACAATTGGGCAGATAATAGGTTCTTCATTATTTTGTTTATGTTCTGCAACACCATTTATAGCTTCCAAGGTTAGCAATTGCCTCCTTAGCTGATTTGACCTGATTTAAGCTTGTCTCAGCTCAATTTCCTTTTCTCTTTCCTTTCTGATGGCAATTTTCTCCTAGATCCTTCTCTCCAAATTAAAAACTTCTTCAAAAATATCTTCAGAATCTGGGAGAGTAGTTTCAGATTCTGGGGTTTCAACAAAAAATCTTTGTTGTTTATCTCTTAGGTCATGGGGGCTTTTAGAAGGTGAAGTCCCCTGGGTTGGAGGATCATTTCTACCCTCTAAACCTCTACTTTTACTTCTTGATCTTCTATCACCCCCTTGAGATTCTCTATTTGTTACTCTTTTAATATGATGTATTCCTTCCTCTCCTCTAGAATGAGGAGAATAATAATCATCATATTGACCTAACCCTAAAGCCACAGCCTCCTCATATTCAGAAGCATTTCCTTCTTGGCTAGGATGGACTAGGTCATCTTCATTTGTATTTTTCTTTTGTCTCCAAGTTTGAGACATGTTTTTATCATTCTTTTCTCTCCTTGGCTGACGAGCCCTAGAAGTACTTGGAAGCTCACTTTCTAATTTACCCTCGGGATGATCTTTCCTCCAAGCCCTAGTATTTATTTGACTCATATCTAAAGAGTGTTTATAACTAATTTTTTATTTTTAATCAGCACTGTTGTAGAGATTCTCAGAGTCGCCACCCAATACAAGTTGGGAAATATAACACTATTTGATTTATCAGAGTACTAATATTCAAAGAAAACCTCAAAGAATGATAAGAAAAGATAATGCAAATCTTGGTAAATTTTCACTGATAATGCATAACCATGGGAATGCAAAATAATTTTTTGTACTTCAATGGTAACTCACTAGTTTTGACAAATAAGAAGGCAAGGAGTATAGCTCAACTTGTACCTGCATTATTTGACACAAATTTATAATACTAGAGATCTTCAATATAGATTCATCATGACTATATCATCTCTATTCCCCAAAAGAGTCGTCATTTTGTTGGTTCTTCAAAATGGACTTTATGCTCATGACAGCAACCAATACATCCATGGATAGATTTTAAGGAAGGGTTTATTCCAAAAGTGAATATCTAGGATGACTGGACCAACTATAGGGATAGGACTACCCTTTGCACTTCTGGCTCTGCAAAACCAAGGAGGGTCCTCCTAATCTAGTAAAATAAACTTTACTTTTACAACCTCAAACTGGATTCAATTACAACAGATAAATGGTAAGAAAATACTAAATGATAACCAGTCACTTATTAATTCTCCATTACCATTTGATAGGATACTCTTGCAGGTCACAATACCTCAAATATATTTTGACAATTTTATATCAATAATAGGAATACAACCAAGCTATATTAGGCAAACATTACTTCAAAATGAACTCATTTCTGACCAATGCCTTATCCATTGGGCTATACTTTGCTGCAAAGTAAAGAATACAAAAACTAATCAAAGTTATTGATTCAAGATCCCTTTAATACCACCACCTTATGATGATATTGATCAGAATATCTATGGATTTACCCTACTTATAGAAATCTTTATGTAAACCCCAAAGAATCAATGTTTTATCCAAAGCTATTTAATTTGATCCTAGATCAAAGCAGAGGAATAACAACATATACACAGAAGAACTCTATGCAAGAAATTTGAAAACTCATGACTCAAAGAAGTAACACAAAGGAGAGATGTAAACCTTGGATTTTTTGTATTTAAATTTGTTGAAGGGTGGTTCCATAATAGTGTGTCCGACTTTTTTAGACATGCTGATTTTTCTGAAATACCACATTTTTAATAAAATATGATGATTTAAGCCTTGAGAGGTTCTATTTGAAGGAATTAATTACAAATGGTTAGCTCAAAGCCTCTTAGATTAAAAAAATATTGATATAACATCTATACTCCTCATTCATACCTACAATGGAGTCTCCTTCGCACCTATTAAAATGTTGACAAAAAATCACTTCGACTTTATGTTTTGGCAGATCAAATGAATCCATTTGAAAAACCTATCTATGTAGTATGATGTTATTCGGAACAAGCTTTCTAATGAATATAATTTTAATACATATTGAGTTCATTATCACTTTTAAATATTACTTTAACTAAACATAGGTTGTTTGGTCATTCAACAAATTGTCTCTTCAAGACTTTGGGAAAAATAGTAAATTACAAAAAAAAAATTATGAAAAATATGTAGGAAAAGAGTATTTGTGTTACCTTTCTATAAAAAAAAAGAAAAAATGAATTGTGATATACACAGATCAAGTTAGAGCAATCAAAGTGACCTTATTTCTAAATTACAGTTATTGTCACTTTAAAACTTAATAAACTATGAAATATTGACCCAAAATGAAAGAAACCAATCGCATCTTTTAGATATTGAAGTTACAAATAGAATCTCGAAAGAATTACATCATTATCATATTTATAAAAAAAATTATGTTGATCCAAATGATAGTAACTCCTTAAAAACACAATTTTTCACACATCACTTTTTGAAGGAAAAGGAAAAATGAATTTTAATTTTTTTTTTTAAATATATTTAGAAACTACAAAAAAATCTTAAAAGACTCTAGTTTACATCATCTTCAAATTCTTAATAGTTTTGCGGCAACAGGTGTTCAAAAGTCAAGTTTTTTCTTAGAATGTTGATCTTTGTGTCAAAGTTGGCCAAAAAGTGGGACACACTATTGTGGGACCACCCTGAACCATGTTTCTTGTATAAACTATGCTTTAAAACATGAACCACTTCAATAATGGCTAAAATCGGAGAACTTGTTATTTCTCATAAAAACTTGACCTAATATAATCTACTCATACCCTAGACTCAAAACTTGCAAGCAAAAAGAATTCAAGTTCGGGTCCTTCTAAATGATCCTGGAAATCCTTTTATAGAATAAGGATTACAAACAAGCTACAGATCATTTAGGAAAAAACAAAAGTTACATCATATAAGACAAAAGCAGTTAAGTACAAAAAAGTTGTAAATTGTTGCACTTTTCAAAAGTGTCCACTGATTTGTGCGCCAAGCCTTCTGCAACAATTTCCAAAACAATTCTAACTCTGCCAAGTGTTGCCTTTGTACTTACTCCTCCATATAAAATTCTCTTGCAGTTTGCTTTGTTTAAGGAGTTGGGGAAGTGCCACCTATTGTAGTCTCAGTGGGTATCTGTTATGTCCTTGTTTGTTCCGAGAAGTATGCATCTTCCCAAGTCTTGTAGATTTCTTCATTGGGCCAATGGAAAGCAACCACCTCACCTTTCTTCTCAGCCAAGACATCCCAATCAGCCTTTACCTGTTGAACCTCTTCATTTAGGGACCCAAAGTGTACCCTAGCATCCTCCAAAACCTCAATTGATTGTACAAAAAGGATGCTGCTATCTGCATTTAAAATGCTATTGATTCTTATTGACAACTCATCATCTAGTTGTCCTATCCAAACCCCTTTATCTTTTATTTCTCCATTCTTTTTGAAAAGCCCAGGAAACATTTGAAAACAATCCTGATAATATCTTTCCCTTAACACAAATGCCTTTCTTTTTACATTTTCCCTTTTTACTGCAAACTCAAACAAGCCTTTAACTAATTTGTGAGTTCTTTTTATCTGTTCATCTACAACCTGTTGAGTTTTATTTAAAGAATAAAATAATTTCAATTTATCTCTTCTAGCAACCCACCTATCCAAAATTGGGTCCACTATGGCAACTTCCTCTTTGAAAGAATTCAAAATTTTAACCAACTCTTCACTAGTCTAATAAATCCCCTTTGGATCAACATCCTGGGCGAACTGCAAAATTGTATCTCTTACTTTGTCCTCATATTTCATGTGGACTTCTAATTTTCTCTCATTGAATAGTTGTCTCTCACTCTTTGTTCTTTTTCCTTTTTCAATGAGGGCCCTCCTTGCATCTTCAAGCATCTCTCTCTCTATTAACAGCTCCTGATCATGAGTGAATGGAGGCATAGGGGAAGGAAGAGGGGAAGGAGGGTACTCAATGATGGGACTGGAAGAAGGAGGTATGGCAGGAGAGGAACCAAGTTGTAATTGTTCTAGCATTTGAATAGGACCTTGCTCTCCTAACCATCTTCTTAGTTTTGTAATTATCTAATCCTTCTCACTGATTTCCTTATTCATCTCCCCATAAGCTTTTAAAATTGTTTCAAGCATTATTGTTAGTTCCTCCTTCTCTCTAGCTTCCCTGAGCTACTTTCATGCTCAGCTTTGTTGTTTCTAGGGCCATTCCAGATGCTTCAACCCTTGAGGTTTTACTGACTCTTTGCACTAGCAGGCTACTAGAGAGGTCACTCCTAACAATCTATTTTCCCTTATTTGTTTCATCTTTTCTTAAGGACCACGTGACCAAGGTTTAGTGGTCATCACTGGAAGTGACACCTTTAATTGCATGCTCTAACTCTTTTCTAGTCTTGTGGACTAGTGTGATATGTTTCCTAACAGCATCTAGGACTATTGCATCAGCAATATCCCATTTCGGGAGAATGAGCACCCCTGCTTTTCTTACCAGTTCTCTCCCCTGCTCTGGAATAACCTTCTCAAATCTCTTTGTTGGCAAAATGGTCAGTTTTTCCCTCGGGATTTGTGACATAGCTTAACCGCCTCCTATGTCTTCTATAAGTCTAGTGGTTGTATCGGGCATTAAAAGGTCAATCTTTTGGTGCAACGGCAACTAGTACTTGTAACAAGTGGTATCAGAGCTTGGTCATAGGTTCAAATCTCCTTGGGTAGCGCTGAGGGGGAGATTGTTGGCAAAATGGTCAACGCTCCCCTCACGATTTTTGACATGGCTTAACCACCTCCTGTGTCTTCTATAAGTCTAGTGGTTGTATCAGGCATTAAAAGGTCGATCTTTTGGTGCAACTGCAACAACTACTTGTAACACTCTCCATCATTTATTTCCTTACCTCATCTTCAATGATTGTAAGGTCTTTTGTGGGTTCTCCTCATGTCTCTTTTCACATGTATCCTTAAACTGACTTATATGCATCCTCCACAAAAACTGCATAAAGGCCCTAGCCTTAACAAAAGCATCATCTGCAAGGAACTCATCACAAGCTTGCTTGGTGATTGGATCTAGTTCCTTCTCAGCCATCTCCCCTACAGTTAGATCTAATTCTGCTTCCTTGGGAGCCTCGAGTACTTCATTGATCTCTTCATAGGTCATGAAAATTTGACCTAGGCTACCCATTTGTTGTAACTATTCTGCCACTTCCTGTTGATCAACAAGATTAAGTGGTGATTGGGTAGGAGAGTATGCATCCTCATCATGTGATGGTCTCTCTTCTATTCTTTGTTTCTTTTGTGGAGGTGGGGAATCAGAATCAA
Organism: Chamaecyparis obtusa; assembly: GCA_027943335.1. Lineage (NCBI taxonomy): Eukaryota > Viridiplantae > Streptophyta > Pinopsida > Cupressales > Cupressaceae > Chamaecyparis > Chamaecyparis obtusa. The sequence continues at coordinate 377,400 of BSBK01004781.1, forward strand.
TGTCTTTTGGTTGATTCTGCGATGGTGTAGGAGAACCCCCTATTTGTTCTTGTATCTCTACTTCCTTACAAGTGGAAGGGATAACCTCTGCCCTTTGATCCTTCTGTTGTATATGTGGGCCTGGCACCACCACATTGTATCTTGTTCTCCTTTGTACAATATACCTACCTGGAGGCACTACTCTAGCAAATGCAGGCTTACTCAAAACAAATTTAGCCCTTTCTGGCTATGTCTACATCATTGTGTCCTCATTTAGGGTTTGTATTATACCCTCAAAGTGGCTCATAAGAGCTCCTATCTTCTTCTCAAAAGGTTTAAAATCTTTCAAGGGATCATAATCCCTGACAAAGTGCTGAACAAAATCTAGTGTCTTCTTGTACACTAGCCACTTCTCCTTCCTTATCTCTTGTTCTTGCAAATCAAAAACATTGATGATGATGTCTTCAAGAAAATTGAAAACATGATCCACGGATGCACATCTAGTCCTCTTCTTGAACATATCATTGTAGAAACCCTTTGGGTCTACATACCTAGCTATTGAGGTAGTCAAGTGGAATGGCTCCAAAACCTTATCCATATGTGACCAGCCACCCTTGGTGATCACAAATTGGTGGGCTATTGTGACTGTAGGAAAAATTGTTCCTCTTCCCCTTCCTATGAGGGCAGCATCATGTAGTCCCCCAATCTGTCTCAAAATCTTAGCTATTCCTGTGTTCATAGGAAGCTGATATGGCAAGATGAAAGGAGTTCCCCTGAAGCCACATACTCTGGATACAGTAGATACAGGGTATAAAATAACATCACCCCAATTGTGGACAATCTTAATATCAGTAGCATATTGCTTAGGCCTAAGAAAATCCAGCAAGATTATTGGGACTCTTGGGTTCTCTAAAAATAACAAGGCCCTAAGCCTTGATGCAAAACACCTGTCAAAAGCTACAAAACTAGCTTCATTCCTATCCCAAGTCATGTTTAGGTTCCACAACTAGACCGACATCTCTTCACCGTCCTACTTCATCAAGTCCATTTCCTTCTCAAAGTAGTCTACACCCTTGTACAAAAACATATACATTATTAAGGAATAGCAACCAAAAGGTCTGTCAACTTTGGCTCTTTGAATTCCTATCAATCCTTCATGCATTAATTCAGCCAAATATGGAGCAAAGTCAAAAGTGACTGCTAGGTAGGGGTGTAAGATCTGTGCCATCATAAACATATAGTGAACTGGCATCTCTTCTTCAACATCTTCACCAAAGATTTGACATAACGACCAATACACACCAGTTGCTTTCAAATTGAAATAATCCATTTTGAAGGGCTCGTGTGTATTAGGTCCTACTACAATTAAACCTCCAAGTTTGTTGAAAAATTCCTTCAATGGACCATTCCTAAGATAATCCCTTTGGGCATTGTAGCCCTAGTTTAACTAATCAATATTCATCTTTTCTAGGTCAGTGGTTGTCTCACTTAGCCTAAACACCTCTCTAATTTCTTCAGTTGTGATACTAATCAAAGGGTTTCCATTGATATCCCTAACAACCCTAGCTACATGATCATAATTTTGTACAACTTGGAGAAGAATATCGGCATCCATGAAAACATTAGGCACAACAAGCTTCCCTACATCAAACTGCCATACATCACTACTGGGAGCAAAGGAATTTCTCTGCCCAAAACCAACTCTAAACAATACCAGACCAAAGTCCTCAATATTAGCATCTCTCATATAATATTCCTTCTCATACAAAGCATCTACAACCCTAAGCCTAGGGTTTTTGGGCACTAACTCCTTTACTCTGGATGAATCATTAGTTGAATGGTCAAGTTGTTCTAGGAGGTCATTATGCACACCCCTCTCATGATATTCAACTTTCCCTTTAAGTTCTCTCCTTGGTGCCATTTTGAAACTAGGGTTTTAAACAATAATCCGAAAACAAGAACACATTGAAAACTTCTCTCAAACCCTTACAATAGATTTCACAAACAAATAAAAACAGAGAGATAATAATTCACAAAAGCACTCATCGGCTAACAATTTCTCAGAAAATGAAGAAACATGTCTCTCGCTACTCCCGCTGTAGCTACTTCTACAGTCGGTCCTAGGGTTCCCGTTGATGCCTCAGTCACAACTTCCATTCATGTTGTCTGCTCTCGAGCTCCCTTAGCCATTGTTGATGCAGGTGGGTCCTTGCGGATGCCTGCTGCAGCAGCCTCTGATCCGGTTTTTGCAACCCCCAAGGCTGCCCTCATTCCTCCTACTTCAACTTTAGCTGCTGCTATAGCCACGAAGGATCGTCATGCTGCCTCTATCTATGCTCTGGTCATCCCTGGGTCTAGAGTGGGGATCCCGTTAGCCGGACCTTCTGTGGCTGCGTTGGGTCGGAGCCCTTCGGATGCAGACCTCTTTCCATCTTCGGGGAAGTTTGTCCTGCGCAGCACCTTCCCTATTGCCAAAAACATTGTTGTGGAGTTGGAGGAGGAGACAATATCAAAGATTGATGATGTTGCCTCTGATTTCTCTTCGCATGGATTGATATGCAGATTCAAGGGCCATTGGCCATGCTTTCCTGACTTGCATTCGTGGAACTCCAAGCATTGGGAGCCCATTACCACTGGTACAGTTCACATATTCCCCATGGCTAAGGGTTTCTTTGTAGCTAAATTTAAAAACGTGGTGGATAGAAAATCTATTTTGTGTGAAAATTACTTCAGCCGGGATGGTCGTTTCATGCTAATGATGAAACCCTGGCATCCTGACTTCTCCCCTTCTTCTGAATCCTTTACTAAGATGCCCATCTGGGTTAGGCTGCCTAATCTCCCCCTACATCTTTGGGTTGATTCTCTTCTCGAAATGGTGGGGGAGGCTCTTGGGGATTTTATTTTGGTTGATGAGAAATCATCGGATTTGCTTCATTCCACTTATGCCCACATTCTGGTGGATTTGGATACTTCTAATGGACTGCCTACTATGATCAAACTCTCTACCCCTAATGGTAGAAGCTGGATCCAACATTTGGATTATGAAGGTCTTCCCTTCCGATGTCGAAGATGCTTCAAGACTGGTCACGTTTCTGGTCTTTTTGATCTTCAAACAATTTAATAAGTCTACCTCGTGGTGGCAGGGTGTTTATTCTCAGGATGCCTCTTCTCAGCACTATACGGTGGAGAAGTCCTCTCCCTAGAGCTTTTCACAGGTGGTTGGACAGGTCCCTGCCCCTTCTCCTCATCCTAGTCCCATTCCTAATTCTGGAGCCGTTGTGGCTACGTCAAAATGTGTTGCAATTCCTTCAGTTTCGTTTGGGGAGCCCCCCCTTTCAGCTAGTGCCATGCCTCTTTCTGGCTCTCTTGCAGGGTCAGCTACTGGTTCTGCCCCTACTGGTTCTGTTGTTGGATCTGTCCCTCTATGGCTCTTGCTCTCAAAGAGCTGCTTTATGTCTGAGTGTTTCTCCCTCTAGGGGGTTTGCTTCTAGTATCTTGGACTCGCTGGATTGGCAGAATGTTGCTACTCTGGTAGAAGATGGTTGGTCCAAGGTTAAAGGAAAACAGTCCAAACGTTTGTCGCCATCTTTTAAAATGTCCCTTCAGTCCCATCAGAAGGGTGCCAAAGGAAAATCCTAATTCTGGGCTTTCTTTTGGTTGGGTTTAGCTCAAAGCTCTGCTTGAGTTTTGTCTGTTCTAGGTAGTGGGTGACTCTTGTTTCACCCTTTCTTTGGTTTAGACCCATTCCATCTTGTGAGCTTTCTTTGTCTATCTAAAGGTTTTTCATGTAAAGGGTTTCAAGCCCCTTCAAAACTTATTTTCTTAATCAAAAATAATTTCTTAGAAAATAACAATTTGCTCTACAATTTCGCTCCGCCAAAGTATTATGCAAATTTTGTAGCTTTGATTTTTAAAAATGAAACGTTTGAGAAATATATCACGTATCAAAAATCAACTCTTGACAGCCATGCCACACGATCCTGCCATAACTTCTCTAAAAATTTAAAATTCTGCAGTTCAACGGGCAAATTAGCTTTCACACCAAATAGAGCAAGTTTAAAACAGAACCGTTGATCTTCACTTAAAACACTTCTGATGGTTGTCATGATCCCACAATCACTAATCACTGATTATCTTTCCATTGCGGCTTCATGCCCTTCATCCGATTAAAACAAATCTGACGGTGACCCAAAATACATCCCCTCAGACCCACTTAACACTTAGATTTCATAATCACTATTGGATCAAGATCATCCAATAGTCGTCATTATTTCACTGTGATTTGACCCCACCGTCTTGTTTTATGTTACCCTGGATGATCGAACGGCAAGCGTGATCCCGTGATCACTAATCTTTCCTCACCTTTTCATCAAGGCATTACGACAATCGTCTGATTAAAGGAGACATGTCAGAACCTTTACAAAGCTTTACCTCCCGGCCCCACTGACGTCATACATTGCTGATTGGCAGATCTAATGGTTGGCGCAATGCCGCAATCACTAATCCTCAGTTATCTTTTCATTGCGGGATTGCACCGACCGTTAGATTAGAATACATCTGACGGTACTTTAATTTCTTTATTGATTGGGCCTGGTTAACACACATCGTTAGATTATCACGATCGGGTGGTAGATATAAAACCTAAAAGACTAGTCCCACTTGCTTTGTTTCTTTCTTTATTGAAGCATCCAACGGCTATCGTGATCCTACGATCACTAATCTTCGATCACTTCTTCATTGTGGGATTGTGTCGGCCGTCAGATCAAGGGAATATTTAACATCTTTAATAAATCTCTGAAACTTAGGAAAGAGGACTGTAGAGACTTAGGAAAAATTAAAAAGGTGTCGGGGTTTAAAACTTTGGAAAAATTAAACAGCTTACTAGGTAAATCAAACTTTAAAGACTTTGGCCTCGCCCGACGATGAAATAAAACACATGTTGTAAAGAGGAACTTAAGTGGTCGAAAAAGTAACGATCAATTAGAAGGATAAAAGAACGACCTAGGGTTTATTTTTAAAATGAAAAGCCCTTAGGGTTATTTTTAACAAGGTTTCAACTAGGGCTTTCTTGGAACACAAGAATACTTCCTCTGCAGACTGAGGACAAGGATAAAAATTAAAAGGCAGCCATAACCAGACAATAAATTCCTTTGCCAATCTATCAAAAATAAAAAAATATAGAGTTAAATTGCTGGAAAATTTATCAGTGCTAACAAGGTCGATAGGCGTGCACTAAGTCATGTTTTATTGGTGTGCTGATGTGGCATCACATGGTTTAATTATGGTAGTCATCATCAACAATAACAACTTTTAAGTCACATCTATTAATATACTATTGTCAAAATATTGTACATTAAACCAACAAGTACTATCACAACAACTACTAGATACTTTCCCCTACCATTGGAACTATAGAAAAAGAAGTGTAAGTACTCCAAATTTTACAAATTGAAAGAGGTGTAGTAAACGTTGAACTAGCGACCTTAGATTAATTAATGCAAATCGTCAATCAGTAGACTTGAATAAACACGAGCTGAAGTCAGCTATGAAGAGTAAATTACAATTGGGAAAAAAGTAAATTTTCATTGTATTAGGCATGAGTCCCATGAGGGGGGCTTGGGCTCTATTTTTAGGAAAGGGAGGTCCCATTAGAAATATTTTTGGGGGCTGAAGGATTATTTGGATTTTTTTCCTCTAAAATAAGAGCCCCTACTTTTTAGGCCTCTAAATTTGAGCGGGTGAAAATGGAGTGGGGCTGCAAATAGCCCCACCAGCTTAGGAGATTGTTTTGCCACATGTCAACAATCTCTCATTTTTTCCCACCAAAACAATAAAAATTAGAAAGAAAACTTTTTTTGTATATTTTTTAAATTTAAAATCTCCCCAACTTCCTTAAATTTAGGAGATGAAATTTTTAAGATGAAACATTTTATAAAATTCGTGGGACCACTCACCTTTAAACATTCCTAAAAAATCTCAGTGGCCGCCGCTCTATTTTTTAGAAGCCCCCCTCCATGGGACCCCAGCCTTAGACATAATCTAATACAAACTTTTTTTTAGTACAAAGGCACTCATTTATTTGCATAGAAATATTGGTATTCTCTTTTGGCAGGGAATCTGTCCCATGACCTCCCATAGGCTGTGTGGCGAGTTGTTTGCCACTCCATTTCATTGGATTATAAATGATTCAACCTAGAAATTTCAAGAACCAGATACTGAAAAGAAGTTCCATGGAGAAAAATCTGACTACTAGCACTTGCACCTTTGAAAGGCGCAATGGTTAAGCCGATAGTATTATATATATTCAATGATGTTGTGGTATTGCTGATGTGGAAAGTTTGGTCATAATATTTTTGTTATACAGTAAAACATTTGGTGGAATAATTCCATCTTTACTATTCTATACATGCAAAATAATTACATTTTGTTTGGAGTACCATTTCTTGTTTGGAGTACCATTTGATGTAGGCAGGATTCCTCCGTTTCCATATATAAAATCAAAGATATGTTAAATTACTCTCGATATTTTATCTAGAAAAGGTATGATTCAATAACTGCATTTTGTCTGAAGACAATTGTATAGCTTCCTCCCATATATCTTGAAGATGTCTCAATGAGACCAGTAGAAGGTATCACTCTTCATTACATTTAGTCTCAAGCACCAAGAATAAAAATTCATCTGGACATCTATAGTAGAAGATCACAAGAGAATATAATGAAACAAACCTCTAATGAATATTTTATGGTGGCTAAATGCAGCAATTTGTTCCCCTCGTTATCTAGCTCACTAATCAGTTCACACATCTTTTTTTTTTTCCTCAGCAAATAGTTGACCGCTTTGGGTTGCTCACTTCCCACTGCCAAGTGCAGAATGCTTTCGTTTATGCTTTTGATCACTCAGCTCAATACAGTCCGGTCTGCAGTTTAGTATCCCCTGAAGTATGGAAGCATGCCCCTTTTCTGCTGCAATATGAATCGGTGTCATTCCCTTCACATTGAACTTATAACAAGCAGAAGAATCCACTTTCAATAGCTCTTGCACCATTTCTACATGTTCGTCTTCCCTAGATATTGCCAAGTGCAATGGAGTGCTCCCAAATTTGTCTGATGATTTAGCTAATTTTGGTAGCTCTTATAGCAAATAAGCTTCCACATCTGCAAGGAATGGAAGTACTGTCAAAAAGAAAGGAGGATGAATTGGAATTTCATAATAAGTCCAGAATGCACGGGGAGAGTAACGTTGCTGAAATATATGGAACTAAAGTTAAATTAATGTATATTAGTTTGTCAGTCTGTAATATTGGTACAAGGGGTAAAGAGATTCTTATAAATCTCAAAGATAATATATGGTTAAAAATAAAATAAAGAGGGAAAGATAAAATGAAGAGGGAAACCTGAAGATTGTGATATAGCTATTAGGAGTCAAAATTCATTAATCCATGTTTCATGAGTGTGAATGTTTCATGAGGAGTTGTTCCTGAGAACCTATATGTCATGAAAATAATTAGTAGACTTAAGACTCACTACATCTAGATGATGCTTGCAAAATTTAAGATTTGTTTTGGTCTTCAATTGTAAACTCTTTATGGTGCTAACTATAACATTTTCGTTAGTTTCAGATCAGGATACTTTGTTGGAGAAGGGATTCATGTTGGTTCAAAAGCTCTAAAAATTTCAGGTTTCACAGTCTTGATTGATAGTGAAACTTCATTCACATATCTGCCCAGCAATGCATTTAAACGGCTTACTGAAGAAGTAAGGGTTTTGGTGTTTTGCTTGAATTATTAATTAAAATTGTTATAGTCTAATGTAGATTGAAATTAAAGAGCTCGTATACAAAGTTTAACACCTGCCAATAACCTGTGTTTCAATCGTTTCTTTTAGTTTGATGAGCAAGTAGACTATTCAAAACATTTTTTTGAAAATATTGCTTGTGATTATTGCTACAGAGTAAGGTAAGTTAATTGTATTTTGTTAGTATCTGTGGTTACCATATATCTAGTTGTGGGGGAAGAGTTATCATTTGATGACTACATGATCTTGTTTGGTCTGCACGTGTTGATTCAAGGGAACAAGAAGATAATGGCAAAACTTGGTTTAACATAATCCCCTGCTGCAGGGAGAAATTCCCATTTTGACCCAAGGATCTTTGATGTGTGGAAGCTCATGGTGGTTTAAACTTTTAAAATGAATAATGTTTAAGTGTCCCAATGAGCATAATTAAGTGTAAAGGCAAACCTAGTAGTTGCACTATGCACATACTCAAGATATCATAAGTATTATAGTAAATATTCTTCGTCTGTTCTACTCACAATTATCCAAGTCCTATACTATATTTAAAGGAGTTGCCCTCCAAGCATGCCTATTTTACTCTGCCGCACTACCAGGAAAATTCCCGAGCCTTTTGTATGGAGATGATTTGTTTGCAATTTGTTGGGGAGAATGTATGAAGGATACCACCAAACAATTGCAACAAAAGCCACATAATAGCTGACATTACTCCAAAAATCCACCCACTCTATTCGAAAGCCTGCTCATGTTTTCCCCTGAAAATAATCTCTAAGAATAATAAGCTAAAGGTCAATGTTCCAAGTTTGATTGTGAAGGGGAAGATAATATTTGGTTTTGATTTTAATTACACGATGTGTGTAGGAGCCTGCAATATATTTCCGAGGTTATGTTTTTCTGGCTTACAGATCCTGTGGCAGGTCCTAATTTTGGTGAAGAATTTATGAGTTTTGTAAGTGCATAATAAGGTTCGCAGGGAAGAAATTTGCAGAAGGTTTTAAGCGCACCTATTTGAGAACCTTGAAAGTAGAGGTAGAAGTCTCTGAGCTGATGAATTACTGTCAAGCAGAGAGCAGAGAGCCTTTTTTCCGTGAGCTGCAACCTGCATGGGGAAGAAATTTGTTAGGGTTTCAAACTGCATAATAAGATGTAGAGGGGATCGTACAACAATTTAGGATGCACCTGTTTCAGGGCCTTGAATCTGGCCTGATGAAATTAACAACTGTTAACTTCATCTCTCTTTCACCCTTTTGACATTTTCAGAATAATACTTAATATTGACATAATCTTCAAATAATCTTGGAATTATCCTTAATTGCCTTTCTGCATTCTAAAAACCTTATATTTTCAAAAAATTTAAAGAAGTAACAATGATTTGTTATTTCTCATTGACCTAATCTACTCTCTTTTTTGTAAAGGCAGTAGTCTGTGTTTTTTTTCATTGAGTGCCCAAACCATGTGCAAATCTGAGAATGATAAGGCTTTGGCCTCTTTTTGAGGTGTATGAACTTCATAATGTCATTTGAGCAGTTAACAGTTTAGCATGTGGAAACGAATGAACGACAAAAAATGGAGGTTGGCCTTGAAGAAACACGGACACTCAAGCAAATATATCTGTCTTGACTAATCTTAAACTCGTCAAGAAGAATAATACAATTAGCCAGGGGAAGAAAGATTCTGAAACGTTTACATAGTTAATGTCTATATCCTTGACTTGAGGCTAGAAAGATTATGAAAACCTCAAAATACAGAATCACCAATGCTTAAAAGGGTTAGGGTTTTCAGAGAGCCACACGAGAATCTCGAAACGAACTGACAAGCTTAATTTACATTCTGGGAATTTTTAGTACACACCTTCAAGCGAAAATAGCTTGGCTACTTGCAAGACATGCTCTCTTTGCCTCTCGTCTGCCTCCGGTGAGCTTAATGTGGGGTCTGTGAGCTTATTGTAGCAGTCTTTTAGGAAAATTCACTATGTAAAAAGCATCTCAAATTGGGTTTCGTTTTCCAGAATTCAGCCACGTAGGTATGTGGACTGTTTATATGGACATGCAAAACTGTTTTTGTACCATTGCACAGCGTGCAGGCCATGTGGCATTCGACATGGTCTTCCAAGCATTTGAACCGATCTAAAATTGTTTTACCGTGTGCCACTTTACCGATAGGAGGAAAGGTGATTTGCAACCACAAGGAAAATGTTTCCAAAATTTGTCTTTCGTCTTTGCCGTTGTCCTTTTCCTTATTTCACGGCGTTCTGCCCTTATTTCTAAACGCTGTAATAAATACACGAGTTTCTTCCCGGGTGTGTGGTCTCTCTGTAAAAGATGTTTTACCAATGCTAGAACAGGGATTAATTGGCTGGTGAATGTGGATTGCAGTGAAAGGCACCTCTGTAGGACACGTTGAATGCTTTGGAAAGAAAAACAATGTAGCGCATTGTTAAAAGAAAACCATTGCCAGCTAACTCGTCAAAAAAATTGTAGATCAGATTCTGTTCACTGGTAAGGTTCTGCAGCGTAAGACAACCGGAAAGTCCAAACATTCCAACCAATGTCTCGCCCAAAGTAAGCCTATCGGCTTAATTAAGGAGAAGTAGAAGGTTCATGATTTATAAAGTGCCCTAATTAATGTCTGATCACTGTTTTACATAAGAAAATAGAAAATATGGCATTAATTGATATAAAGTTATGAACAGAATTGATAACTGTGACCATACTTCTGCCCATACAACACATGCTCGTAATGAGACTTGGAATCTTTATAAAACACTCTTCTAGGCAAAAAGAGCCCTAATTAATGTCTGATCACTGTTTTACATAAGAAAATAGAAAATATGTCTTTAATTGATATAAAGTTATGAACAGAATTGGTAACTGTGACTATACTTCTGCCCATACAACACATGCTCGTAATGAGACTTGGAATCTTTATAAAACACTCTTCTAGGCAAAAAGAGCAATAAATATGTACAATAGGAAATTCCAAATCAAACAGAAATTGTACTGCCGTCATCAAAATCAGGAAACCAATTGTGGCATCGGTCTTGTATACATCCTCTTATATATACATTATTTGATGCTGGGAAGACCAACAGTGATGGCTCTAATTGAGGCTTTCCTTCAAGACTTCGATTACACATAATTCATACTTTGACTTCTGTCAATTGTTGTATTTGTACTTTCAGTGGAAACTGAGCAGGTTGAGCAGTCATGAGACTCCAGATGAGAATAGACTTGATTTTCTATCAATCTCTAGCCTTGAATTTGCCTCAGTTTTGTAATGAAAATAGTGCTGGTCATATATACATATACTTTAAACCCTTTTTTCTAAACCTTATACTTACGTCTTTTCTTCAGCTGTGCAATATTGTATGTAATGTCCCAAATTGATAAATTTGTGAAATTAACTTAAATTTGCAGCAAGGGACAGCAAATGAAATTTACTTCTCATTCTAAACTCTCGTAGAATCAATTTTTCCAAACAAACTAGAATATTCACAAGGATTTAGCAATAAAACTATGCACCCGGCTTGAAGATCTGATTGTCACATCAACCTGAAACTTCGCCAAACTTAACATGCAAGTACATAACAGAAAAAGAAACATTATTTGCATCAAACCCACAGCCTCAAGGCTGATATAAACAGCAATATACTTCTGCCAAAAACAACCCAAAGCAACGAGCAAATATGAAGCCAGAAATATACTGCAAGCGCACAGAACTTCAAGATAAACTCACCAAACTTGAAGCCAACTTCATTAATAACAAAATATCATGAAAATACACGAAATTACAGAAAACCCCTAGGCCTCAAAGCTTCCATGAACTTTGCAACACGTACAAACTCGAAACTGAAGAAAACCTCAACTATTCAGAGTCATAACCTCTGAAAAGAGATTATTCAATAGTATTCCTCGACTCCTGTCCTTAGAACACCTGGTGATCCTCTAACTCCTGTCCTTAGATTACCTTGGAAACCACAAACATCCCGTCCAAAAGTTTCCTCCTCCACTAGTTTATCAGCCACTGAAGAATCAAGCAAAAACTTAGCTGAAATCTACAACAAGAATCAATTCCAAAAGCCCTAATTTCTCAATATATCCAAATTTAAACCAAAATGGGTGCCAAAATCCAACATTCAAGGAAAAGGAAACTCTCTTTTTCTGAGTGTCTACAAACTCTTCATGAGTTGCTAATTTTAGCAAAAGGTCAATTAACACTACAAGCCAACAAACCATCCAAGTGAAGTTTCCCCCAATCCTCTTGCCGAAGAGGGGTAAAGATATTTAAATTAAATATTTTTTGAGAAGAAAACAAATTCAAGCTTAGGCAAGATGGCAAGGGAACTTTCCAAAAAGCAACACCACCAAATAGGACATTAATTTAATATTTATTTGTTTGATAAATTTGATTTGCATCAAAACAAATAATATATTAAATTAATATTTTTTCTCTTCAAATTGTCCTTTCACCTTGACTTACTATTTATGGACAGTGGAGATTTAGTATTTTTAGTAAGTTTCTGTTTTTGATAAAAAGAGACATGACATTGAAAACCATTGTCTATGCCGCACCCAAAACGTACCATTTTCTATAATTATTAATTAATTAATTAAAAAAAAAAATATTCATTGTATTCTAATTTTTAATTAATTAATTTGGGTGTTGCGCGTTGAAATAGTCATTTTGCACAGGTTACCTGTATTTCGCAGATATTCTGGTAGTCAATTCTTCAAAGGTTTACGAATGAGAAAATTTGACAAAAAAATAGCATCTTCTTTCATAAATAGTAAGCCACTTTAGCTTCACTTGGAGGAGCCCTGTTAACAGGAGATCCACCCATGGAATCATTTATCATGACTTTCATAAAGCTCTCTATTTGATTTTGGAATATGAGTTTGGCTGGACCAGAATAAATTACAAGAAAAAAGAAAAAGAAAAAAGCTTACCTCAGTAAATTTGTTCAATGACTTGTTGGGTATTGACCTGTTTCACCAAAACATTAAATCTATCATCTGAGAATTGTGGTAACATAAGGCAGATTGCTCTTAAAAAAGTCTCATTTAAACTGCTTGTCATCTAAGCAAGTAGAGAATCATTTTAGTTTTTCGAGAAAGCAAATATGTAAAACTAAACTTCATTTCTCATCAGTGGACATTAAATTTACCTTCACCTTTTTACCTTTCTTATGAACTTATATTTGGACCAATATCAGCATGAAAGCAATTTTTTTTACTTGCAATCAATGGAACATGGATTAGTGCTAACAAAGAGCAGTTGCCATGATGTTTACCTGTTTTAGGTTCTGCTGCTTCTGCTACCAATGATAAAACATATCTGCTATTGTGGGTAAATAACAATGCAGTTTCTGGGTGAATTTTGAAGGAATGACATTCCATGAACCCAAAGATACTGCTTTTAAGCCAAACACTTATTGTAAGTTTGATAGAATAAATATTGGGTAGTATGGCTGTGATAATGTGGGCCAAAAATTGACGAGTTTCTGGGAAATTTGGACTGAATATATAAACAATTGATGTGGCTTTCCAAGACAAATGACTATTTTAAATTTAATAGTGCATTGATGTTCCTTTATGTGATGTTCTAGTTCACGTAACATGTTTTTCAATTTTGTTTATGAATGAAATTGCAGTACTTGGTAAGAACTCATGTCTTGGATCATATGTATTTTGTGATAACTTTTTCTACTACTTTCTCCCTTAGTGATCCTAAGGAACAAACCTTGCGAGCCATCAGCCATCCCAGTGTCTACATGAACCACCATTGATAGAATATGGAAAAATACTGCACCCCTCATAATAAAGACACCTTGTGTGCCTGTGATAATATTCTCTGGTGGCAATATAATCAAAACAAATTATCCCCTTAAGAGGAGTCTCAGCATGTTGGTAGAACCCAGGCCTGAAATCTCCTTCAACACTGTTGGTGACATTCTTTTTCTGTGTCTTTGTTTGAGCCATATCTCCCTGACATATGCATAGCCTCAATGAAGTTACAGGTCACGCCCTTTACAAAATCAGGGACCTCGGAGGGGTTATCCTGATCTCCATTCATTCAAGCAAAAGAAACAATAAAAACCTGATCCAACTCTCTGATATTTCCCTTCATGGGCTTGTAGACCAGTCTAATGTACTCTTCAATAGTTATAAGTTTAAATCCAGTATGTAGATCAGGAAAATCAGGGGGTTAGTACATATAAGTGACTAGCCAACCGCAAAAAGCCATACAACCATGTTAACCAAAATTCTATTCTTACCAATAAGACTATCAAAACAAAATGCACAAATAACAATGAATTTCAAACCAAAAATTCAAGCAGTCCTTTGATGTCATCACATTGCTTTTTGTTTCTTCTTTAATTTGATATGTTGTTCTTGTTGACAACTGCACAAATATAGTCAAAAAGCAAAGATAAATTCAACAGCCTATGGTCAAGGATACTAGAATCGTGGTTAGTAAAAATAAGAGATAAGAGCCCAATTCGAAATGGACGTTTAGGATCAAAAACAATGGATAGACAAGATCACATAAAAAGACCAAGCAAAGGAAGGTGAAAGGACAAGTGGGAAAGAAAAGCCAAAGGTCAATAATAAAAGGGAAATAAAAAAAACTCACTTACCAATTCCCTCCAAAAAAACCAAAGGACAATTAAATATTGCATATTTAATTGTGAGAAAAATGAGAAAGGTATAAATAAATATGATTTATTTATACCTAAAGGGGACATGCTAGGACATGAGGAAATTAATTAAATGATTAATCCCCAAGGTTGCATGGGAATGGGGGTACTTGGGTACTTAGGGTACAGGTATGGATACGCGTACGACTATTTTTCAAAATAGGGGATGGGGGTACCTAGGTACGTCAATTTTTTTAATATAATTTAATATTTTATAGAAAATCTAAAAATACGAATCATGACAATGAGTTCTCAAAATAAGAACAGTGATTAAGTTTGCAGATGTAATGCATTGTTTTCAGTTTCAGATTTGCAATATGTTTGTAATAATAATATATGCTAAATGTTTAGATGCATAACAGAGAAGGCAAACTTTAAACATGAACAAGAAGATCATAAATCATATAACAATGACATATTGCAAATGATAAACTACTTGAACAGTGATAAAGTTTACTGTTAATCAGTATTGTATCAAAGTTTCAAACTGATTACGTATTGAATTAAGCTTGATAAACAGCAAGCTGATGCACAAACAAAAAACCGAAACAAAAATCAGAAATCTTAAGAAAGGTCCTTAGCTATGATGCTATTCACAAAGTACCTGGTACTTGGGTATGTGTACCGGTTCCTGGTACGCATCCCAGGGGTATGGGTACAAGTAGCCATGCAACATAGTTAATCCCTTAGGGAAAACTTAAGGACCTTGATTAAATAATTGTTGAAATTATTTAATTAGACAAGCAACAAGAGATAAAATGTGTCAAGATCAAAAATAGATGACAAGATGAAAACAATGAAAGATAAATCCAAATTATCAAAATGACTCAAAATTGACCCAAAATGATCAAAATCAATTAGTGGCACAAACAACTGACAAAGACTTGACGACCAACACGCTAAAAAAGCAAAACCATTGGTGTCTAACATTTTTAGGTGTCTAGAAAGTGTGTAATGTACCAAACCCCACTCCCCGTACTTCCCTTCATCTCTGACTCGTGGTACGGTGTCTTCCTCTCCGTACACCCACCGTACGGTGGCTTCTCTCACTCGTACACAATCCTTCCCGTACAGCTACACTTCCCCCCTATGGCAATAACCACCTCTTACTCCGTACAGCCTATACCCAATACACATGAATTCACCCATACGACCAAGTAAGTCTTCACTTCCATATGACAAGTGTCTTCACCTTGATACTTGTACAACAATTATTTCCCACACCGTACTCCATGTTGTATTGTATGGCAATAACACAGTACGTCAATATGATTCACTCGTACGACTAGGTATCCGTACGGTGAACTTCCATGGTACTTTGTACAGTCCCAACACATATACCGCCAACTCCCTCGACAGGGTCTTTATACCACAATTGTAAGTCTTTTCCTATAGACACTCACAGTAATGGTGATGTGATGAAGTGTATAATATTTCCAAGTAATTGTATTGTACAAGGCAATCAATCAAAATGAATGGCCAAGAACAAAGAAATTCGTATTTTCAGGACATATGCCAGATTACATCAAATTTGTCTCCAACTGAAGAATTCATAGATTTTAACCACAGGGAGAATAGGGTGAGTGACTCCCACCGAAAGATAATGTTGAGCCCCAACTGAAATTCGCAAATACAAAGAAACCTAAAAATCATGATGCCTACCTACAATGCCAAACACGGCCTTATAAAGGGCTCCAAGAAGTTTCCCAAAGGGTTACAAGCAGGACGACAATAGCTTATTACATTTTGTTTTATTATTAAATTAATTAATTAAAAGGGTCTATAAGATATTGTTATCAAATTTGGGACCACTTAATCAATTAATTTAATTGAGTCATTTAATTATCTCGAGGACATTACAGTCCTCCCAGCCAAAGAAATGCTTGCCCTCAAGCAATTGCAAACTTGGATCCTCCAAGATCTATTAGCTCTCCCATGTGGCGTCTTCAACCGACAGATCCTTCCATTGGACTAGGTAATCCTTGATGGTGCGTGACCTCAGCTTCCTCTCTCTGACATCGATGATTTCTACAGGCTCCAACATAAGTTATCCCTCTTCATCAATCAGTGGGAGTTCCTAGGAAACAGTGACACACTGACCAACTTCCTTCTTGAGGCATGAAATGTGAAAGACATTTTGAATCCGACTTCCCTCGGGAAGCTCCAACTCATAGGCAACTTCTCCCACTCTCTGTATCACTCGGTAGGACCCATAGAAGCATGGCTTCAGCTTCTTGACACGACTTTTCTTCAAGGAAGATTTGTTTGTATGGTTGTTGTCGAAGCTAGACCAAATCTCCCACCTCAAAACTCTGCTCAACCCTATGCCTATCAGCATACATCTTTTGTTGCTTCTGAGCCAGTTGGAGGTTATCCTCGAGAGACCGAAGGATATCCGAACTCTCCTGCAACCAATCCTTGGCCCTTGGTGCACAACTGTCGCCTAATGCTAGATCCACAAATGAAGAAGGCTCATAACCATAAAGTGCCTTGAATGGTGACATACCTATTGACATGTGATAGGTAGTGTTGTAATAGTGCTCTCCTAAATGAAGCCAACGGATCCACGCTTTCTGTTGTGCTGAAACGTAGTTCCTTAGGTAGCCCTCCAACCACTTGTTCACAATCTCTGTCTAACCATCTGTCTGTGGGTGGTAGCTCGTACTCAATCACAATTTCATTCTTGCCAAGCAAAATAGTTCCATCCAAAAAGTGTTGAGGAAGTGACTATCCCTGTCATTGACTATGTTCTACAAAATGCCATACAAGCGGAACACATCTCAAAAAAAAAACTTGGCCACCTGAGCTGCCTAAAATCTCGTGGAAATGGCAAAGAAATGGGCATATTTAGTCAAAGTCAAAGTTCAAACAATATATCAGGACATAAATGCAATCCTTCCCTTGCACTCTGGGAAGTCCAGTGATGAAGTCCATAGAGATGCTTTCCCATTTTTGATCAAGTATTGGCAAGGGATGAAGTAACCCTACAGGCAAGGTATGCTCGGATTTATCCTGTTGGCAAGTGGAACATTCCCTCACATACTACAGTACATCATTTTTAAGGCCCTTCCATGCAAACCTCTCCCGAATTTGTCTATAGGTCTTGAGGTACCTTGGGTGTCCTATGAGAGGTGAGTCATGAACTTACCTCAAAATCTTCTCCTTCATCTTTGATTCGAGTACCAAATAGATTCTATCCTTGTAGTAGATGATTTCTTCAACCACCTTGTACCTGTCATCCTATATGTGACCATCCATCAACTAGCATGCAAAGGTATTCTTGGAGTACTCAACCAATAAATGGGCCTTCTAATTTGTCAAAATTTGTGATAATAAACATATGGTAGGTCTCCTTGACAATGCATCGGCCACCACATTCTTCTTCCCCTTCAGGTACTCAATGTCGAAATCGTGTGCTTGGATTTTTCTCACTCGTTTCTATTGCTGCTCATTCTAGTCCTACTCCAAGAAATATCTCAAACTGTTGTGATCTGTCCGCACAAAAAATTTTACTCCAATGAGGTATTGCCAAAACTTGGCCAGTGCATGCATGATGGCGGGCATCTCCTTATCATAGATTGAGTACAGTCGTTCAGCTCTCGAGAGCTTTTGACTCTCAAACGTGATGGGATGACAGTCCTGCATTAGCACCGCTCCAATGCCTTCTCCAAACGCATCGCACTCCAAGACGAAGGGTCGGGTGAAGTCTGGTAGTGCTAGTACCGGACACGTACTCATGACTTCCTTCAATCTGTTGAAGGCTTGTTGTGCCTGCTCATCCCAATGGAAAGCTCCCCTCTTCGTCAAGTCTATCAGTGGTTCTCCCAGCTGTGAAAATCCTTTCACAAATCTTCTGTAATAACTACACAGTCCGAAGAACCCATGCAATTCTATGAGTGTCCTAGGTGGGGGTCAGTCGAGAATTGCCTAAATCTTCTCTTGGTGCACTTAAACCCCTCGAGAATTGATGATGTGACCCAAGTACAAGATCTTGATCATCCCAAACTCGCACTTGGACCTTTTTGCTAATAGCGAATGTGACTCCATGATTCCTAATACCTCATCCAAATGCCTGAGATGTTCCTCCCATGTCTTGCTGTAAATAATTTTGTTGTTGAAGAACACCAGCAAAAACTTACACAGTTGCTTGTTTAAGAAGTGGTTCATGAAAGATTGGAAGGTGGCTCGTGCATTGGTATTGCCAAAACTTGGCCAGTGTGTACATGATGATGAGCATCTCGTTATCATAGATTGAGTATAGTCGTTCAGCTTAATGAGTACAGTCATTGAGTACTGAAAGTCTGCACAACAAATTTTACTCCAACGAGGTATTGCCAAAACTTGGCCAGTGCATGCATGATGGCAAGCATCTCCTTATTGTAGATTGAGTACAGTCGTTTAGCTCTTGAGAGCTTTCGACTCTCAAACGTGATGGGATGGCAATCTTGCATTAGCACCGCTCTAATGCCTTCTCCAAACGCATCACATTCTAGGACGAAGGGTCGGGTGAAGTTTGGTAGTGCTAGTACCGGACACGTATTCATGACTTCATTCAATTTGTTGAAGGCTTGTTGTGCCTGCTCATCCCAATGGAAAGCTCCCCTCTTCGTCAAGTCTGTCAGTGGTTCTCCCAGCTGTGAAAATCCTTTCACAAATATTTTGTAATAACTACACAGTCCAAAGAACCCATTCAATTCTATGAGTGTCCTAGGTGGGGGCCAATTGAGAATTGCTTGAATCTTCTCTTGGTGCACCTAAACCCCTCGGGCATTGATGATGTGACCCAATTACAAGATCTCGATCATCCCAAACTCGCACTTGGACCTTTTTGCAACTAGCGAATGTGACTCCATGATTCCTAATAGTTCGTCCAAATGCCTGAGATGTTCTTCCCATGTCTTGTTGTAAATAATCATGTTGTTAAAGAACACCAGCAAAAACTTACACAGTTTCTTGTTTAAGATGTGGTTCATGAAAGACTGGAAGGTGGCTGGTGCATTGGTCAACCCAAACAGCATGACCAAGAACTCATAGTGTCCGTAATGGCAACGAAATGTTGTCTTCTAAACATCTTGCTCCTTCAAGTAGATCTAGTGGTAGCTGAAACAAAGATTGATCTTGGAGAAGCAAACCACTCCGTGTAGTTCATCCAACAACTCATCGATCCTGGGAATGGGGTATTTATTCTTAATGGTCTTCTTGTTCAATGCACGGTAGTCGACACACATCCGAAGGGTCCCATCCTTCTTTACCAACACTACTGAGGATGCAAAGGGACTGGAGTTGGGTCTGATCCATCCTTTGTCAAAGCTCCTAGATCGTCTTCTCTATCTCTTCTTTGAACTTTTTGGGATGGCAATAGGGCACGGTGATAACAGGCATGGCGCCCTCCTCCAACTCGATGGTGTGCTCAAAACCTCTATGTGGGGGTATACCAAGTGGAATATCTATGAATAACAAACTATGCTACACTGCCTGAAGCTTGTCATCCTGGTAGTAGGTTTGTTGCCCACTTGAAAGTTTGGCAAAGATCAAACATTGTGAAGCCCAAACAACCTCATCATGTCTGAAAATTGCTTCCATCTATTTTTTCGATATCTCCCTCAAACCGCCATTCGACATTCCTCTCAGTACCACCTTCTTGTCATCCACTTCGAATGAGAATTCCATCATTTTGAAACTCTGTGTGTACTGTGTTAGCCCATTTTTCTATCATAGCAAAAATCTGTTGAAAATGGTCTTATCCTACAAAAATCCCTTGAAATTGTCTAAGGTATGAAGGAATGGGTCTTTGTTGTTTCTAGGGTTTCAAAATAACATTGTTTAAATCTTTTAAACCCTACATTTTTCTTTTCCTTCGTTACCTTTTTCATGTCACTTAAAGTTAAGTTCCCCTTTTAGCACATGCTTTAAATTGTCGGGCAAGGCCATGAAATGTTTTAAGTTGTTCTTACCAAGTGGGCCCAGTTTTAATTTTTTCCCCAAGTTCCTAAGTCCTCGACAAATGCTTTTCCTAATTCACATAAGCCGTTATCACTAGCTCGCTGGCACTTTAGATGTTTAGCAGATAACCGCTGCGACCCCGCGAGTGCCTAGTCCAAACCCTTTGTCGCTCGATCGCAAACTGTTTTAGAACCTTGTCACTAACCGCTGCGACCCAGCGATGGTTTATGTTTTTCCTTCAGTTGCCAGATCGCAGACATGTTTGGTGGTTAGTAAAATCCTTGGCGACCTGGTGAGTGTTAAGTTTTGATGTTTGTCGCTAGCTCACGATTTCTTTTCATAACCCATATGTCTTCTTTGCGAGTTGATGACAAAATGACAAGTGGCAGTTGCAGAAAAGAGGATTGAGGGTTAGTCGCCAACTCGCCAGATAAAGGAGCAGTTAAATGAAACAGTCCACGAGCTAGCGATGAAGAAAAAAGGTAAATAAAAAGTGTTGCTCACTTAGTCGTGGGTAAGAAGGCGGTTAAGAGAAAATGTTGGCGACCTGGTGAAAATGGTAGAAAATGCTAGTTGCGGACTCGCTACGGCTAGGAAAGAAAGATAAAGGACGGTCAGATCATCTTTGATCTGACAGTTGGTGCATTTCTTGGATGAGAAAGTGAATGAAGATAGTGATCATGGGATCACACCTTGCCGCCACGTGTCTAACCTGATGAGTCAATATAGTGGTGGGTCCTTGGTGCCAGGTAATGCTAAGTTGCTCATTTCTGGTTGGTCACCAAGGAAAATGATGTGGCAAATAATATTTTAAGTCAAACGAAGGTTTTGTTTGATTATCTTGAGCCGCACGACGTGTCAGGAAGATTGGAGATCAACGGCCATGTTTCAGACTTGTTGATTAACCGTTGCGGCCGGATTTTTTGAATTTTGAAAAGGGTTTCCTGCGGGTTGGTGAGGCTGAAGCAGGTTGAAATTGATTGCGCATACAAATCGGATTCTTTGCTTGATCTGATCTCATCCAACAGAGATAAAAGATAAACTGCAGACAAAGAGATGGTGAATAAATGCTTGGGTGGCCGATCTACCAGTTCTGATCCTTTTAGCTGCCCAAAATGATTCTGAAGTGACACTTGTCTGAATGAAGATGTCCATGCCGTGAAGAAGTGGGTAAAGTTGTCCTGCCATTTATTATGCAACCGAGGCCACAGAGGGTTTCATGATATTTTTCCTGTCCTTGTGGCTTGCCAGTTTGGGTTTTGCCTGAACTAAAGATCAGATTTGATTTGTTGGCTCCGGATTTTGTGGCATGTCTCTTCTACAGTAATTGTGTGGATGTATCAGGTTGTTGTAGTTGTTGGCAACCCTAAGTTTTTTCCTAAATGATCTTAGGCTTGTTGCAGTCCTTTATAAGGATTTACAAGATCATTTAGGAAGGGTCTTTTTGCAAGGTTTTTTCCTGAGTCTTGAGGGCTAGGTCTTTTCCTATTGGTAGAAAACCGGCTGATGAATTGTTCTTAGTCTAGGGTATAGCAGACTTGTATCTAACTGTATTATTGTATGAAAGGAAAACTTTTGGTCTTTGGCTATTATTGGAGTGGTTCATATCTTGAAACAAAGTGTACACAGGGACATGATTAAGTGAAAGTAATACAAACATTTCAGATTCAGTTCTCTCCTTTTGTGTTTATCTTATGAGTTTTGGATTTTTTGGTCCATTGCATGGTGTTTACCCATGTGTATGTTGCTATTCCTTAGATTTTGATCTAGGATCAAATTAAAGATTCTTTGGATAGGACATAGATTCATCTAGTTTGCACAAGGATATTTGTAAGTAGTGTGGATCTGGATATACAGACAAATATTGTCACCAAGTGGTAATATTGAGCGTCATGGATCATTGACAATAGTTGGTCTTTGTATGCTACTTTGTGTTTGAGATTTAGCCCAATGGATAAGGCACTGGTCAGGAATAAGTATCTTTTGCAGAGATGTGTCTGATGTGGTCTAGTTATATTCCTCAAGTTTTAAACATAACCAATCCAAAGTCTTTAAAATATTGAGGTTATAGGGCCGTATGTTCATTATGGTGATTGAGAATCAATGAATGACTGGTTATCATTTAGTATTTTCTCACCATATCATATGTTATATAAATCCAAAGAAGGTTGTGAAGTATAGAATATTGAGCTGGATTAGGTGCACCCGCCTTGGTTTTGCAAAGCCAAAAGTGCAGAGGGCGGTCTTGTCCCTATAGTTGGCCCAGTTACCTATAGATCTCCCCACATTTGGAACTAACCCCTCCTTAAAATCTGTCTTAGGTATATTGGTGTCTCTCTGAGTGTAAAAGCCTTTTCAGGAACCAACATACTAGTCGAGGATCTCCATCCATTGAATGCCCAAGATGACATCCATACCATCCAAATCTACAACAAAGAAATCATATGTCACTGTGTAGTTCCCCATGGTGATGCTAAGTTGCAGAACGAGATGAGTATATGACAATAGATTTCCTCCCACCTCCTTCACTTCGAACCCTTCATGTTCCTCCGTACACAAACCCCTCCTGGTGACGAGTGATGAATTGATGAAGTTCAGTGTGGCCCCACTATCGAGCATGACTACAACACATTGCCCTTGGAGTGTACCACGAACTTGGAACACACTGCACCTTGGAGAGCCAGCGAGTGCCGCAACGGTGCCTCCCCTTCATACAAGTGTGGCAATTTTATCCACACAATTCATGTCTTCTTTAGCCTCCTCTTTTCCCTGCAGCTTAGATTTCTCATTCTCCTCCTCGCTGTCAGACACCACCTTAATGTAGTGGATCTTTCCCTTACCTAAGCATTTGTGACCTGGTTCCCTATGGCTCCTTGCAAGTGTAGAAAAGTTTTCTTCTCTTGAGCTCCTGTCTTGTGACCTTGTCTAATGATGGCTTCTTTTGGTACGGTTTACTGTCCTCCTTCGGTGTGGGGTGGTTTGGCATGTGTGTAATTCTTGGAAGAAGAATATTAGGTATCCATGTCACGATCTTTCTTAATAGTTTGTGTGAGCATGTTGGGGTTGAACCCTTTGACCCAACCCTTTAGGGGTTCCATCAATCCATCCGTAAACAACACAACCAGTCTCCTCTCTGAGATATCAGTAACCAACACTTACAATCTCTGAAATTCTGTGATGTAACTATCCACCGACCCTGTCTGCTTTAGTTGAGCCAACTCCTTGAAGTTGAGCTCTGGATCCTTTCCTTCAAAACAGTCTCTAAGTCTCTTTGTGAAGTTGGCATATGAAGTGACTCGGTCATGACCATGACCGAGGTTGACCATCCCATGATGCCACCATTCATGAGCGTCTCCTTCTAGGTGAAGTGCTACAAACTTGATTGCCTCTTCTTCAAGCATTGGGTTGAGCTAGAAGTAGGTATCCACTTTTTGTACCCACACTTGTGCTGATGTTTTCCCGGATCCATCAAAGGATGATAAATTTATCTTGCCAATCTTCCATCTAATGTCATTGTTGTAATAGCCATGTCTCTTGGAATACCTCATTCGTAAATCCACATAATCCTTGAAGGGTAGTTCTACTCCAAATCCACCATCAAACCAATCTTGCCTGAACTAATCTTGCATCTCCAAGAATGTAGGCTCTTGTTTGCCATGTTGTTCAATCCTTTGAGCAAATGTCAACATCATAGGGCGTGTGTGGGAACGCTATGTATGGGGCCTCTCATAGACAGAATTATCATTGTGCCCATTGTGACCTCCATTTTCCAAAAGTCGAAGGGTTTCGCCAATTTGTTGTTGTCCCTTTACCAAGGTCTCACCAAGTTGTTGTTCGTTCACCAAGGTTTCACTGAGTTGTTGTCCTCTTGTTAGCTCCCATAGTAGTGTCATCATCTCAGTGCTTGATTCCCCCATCCTATCTACTGATTGGGATCTTCTCCACATCCAATGTTACCCAACAGGCTGGCAAGATCACCAGCTCCGATACCACTGTAATGTACCAAACCCTAGTTCGGCACTCCCCATACTTCCCTTCGTCTTTGACCCGTAGTATGGTGTCTTCCTCTCTGTAAACCCACCATACGGTGGCTTCTCTCACCCATAAACAATCCTTCTCGTACAGCTACACTTTCCCCCTATAGCAATAACCACCTCTTACTCTGTACGACCTATACCCAATACACATGAATTCACCCATACGGCCAAGTAAGTCTTCACTTCTATATGACAAATGTCTTCACCTTGATACCTGTACGGCAATGATTTCCCACACCGTACTCCATGTCGTACTATATGGCAATAACACGGTACGTCAATATGATTCACCCGTACAACTAGGTATCCGTACAGTGAACTTCCATGGTGCTTTGTACGGTCCCAACACATGTACCACCAACTCCCTCGATAGGGTCTCCGCACCACGATCGTAAGTCTTTTCCTATAGACACTCACAGTAATGGTGATGCGATGAAGTGTATAATATTTCCAAGTAATTGTATCTCACAAGACAATCAAACAAAATGAATTGCCAAGAATACAAAAATTCATATTTTCAAGACATATGTCAGATTACATCAAATTTGTCTCCAACTGAATACTTCACAGATTTCAACCACAGGCAAAGTAGGGTGAGGAGTGACTCCCACCAAAACCGCAAAGTGCTAGAATAGGGAGGATCTTGCACCTCTAAAATGGAAAACATTGTTGAACCTCAACTAGAATTTGCAAATACAAAGAAACATAAAACTCACGATGCCTACCTACAATGCCAAACATGGCCTTATAAAGGGCTCTAGGAAGTTGCCCGAAAGGTTACAAGCAGGCCGACAATAGCTTAGTACTTTTTTTTAGAATTAAATTAATTAATTAAAAGGGTTCGTAAGATATTATTATTAAATTTGGGACCAGTTAATCAATTAATTTGAGTCGTTTAATTATTTCAAGGACATTACACAATGTACCCTAAGCCAACAGGATTGTTTAGAAAACTTAGGAAGCCTCATTATCTTTTGTCGCCTCAACCAATCTCCCATATGCCAAAACAGTCTCATAGGCTACAACTATATTGACAAGGGACAAATTCATGGGCACAATCACCATATTATGTAACCCATATTCATCAAAGGCTCAACTCTAGCAAACATTCTTATCAATTTCAATTATATTTATGAATGCAGAGAGGTCCATCTCAAAATGCATGGTTCTCTTGTAGTCCACATTGCATATACCCACTGCAATATAGAAGCTCTGTGATTAAAATTTAAGGCACTTATTGACTTTCTTTAGATTTTTGTCACTCTCTTTGTGTCTCTTTTTGAAGGACTTGATCTCAGACCACATATCCCCCAAGTAGATCTGGAAATAGAATGTAAAAGGAAGAGGAAGCACCACAAATATGACAACAAAGCAACTCAGGTTCACAAGTACACGCAGATTTCCTTCCTCTTGGGTTTGCCCAATATTGGCTGCTATAGATCCGAAAGAACTTTTACCCCTTTACAAATATATATATGCAATAATGCCTATCATCAAAAGAGGCATGGGCTTGGGAAAGGAAGAAAGAGGCATTTAAAAAATTATCAAAGGAAAGCATGGTGATAACTGACAGATAAACCCCCCATACACAACTACAACATAACCACCCGACTAACATCCTTAACAATATCCATGTATTAACTTACTAGCAACCTAACATTTATTTATTTCCTAACAAAGATTCTAATGATGTAATATTCGAACATTCTTCACATGCACGATGCAGCTATGTCTGTGCACTGCACATTTGTCCCGCAACTCTATGGACTGGAGATGACCGTTGAGATGCTACACCTGCTAATTTTGGCAGTCTAATGCTCCTCTGTGTGCCCACCAACTTCAAGAGTATAACTGATCCCTTTATCCTCCTCTTTTGGCCTTCATTTGCACTCTCTCTTGGCTCTCTGGTCTCTTCTGGCTTCTTGGTCACTCATACAAGCTCTTGGATACAATTTTCACTCTCATGATCATTCTCGGTGCTCTCTTTCTTTTAGTTGCTTCCTCCATCCACCATTGTCACCCATGTTGTAGCTTCAACTCTCTCCCTCACTTTGGCAATCCACTTGTTTGTGGTGTAAAAGGGGAGTTTCAACTTTCACTTCCATCTTGTCTTCGATCTTAGCATAGTATTATAATTTATTATTCTTGTTTATGTACTTTCCCATTATCTTTTCTATCATATCTTTTGGCTGTCCATGGAGGCGAAAACATCAAAACAAGGACTTGACTGTCGCAAGCCTCTTAATCACAAGCACCCAACATTTTTGTCCTCAATCATGTGTATGTTGGTACGATAGGAAGAAATCGAACATGCTTGAGGCTTCATTCATTGGACCACTGTAAATATTTCTCCTTGTATTTTTAACTTGTCAATCATCCTTTCTATTGCTTTTTATGCTTGCATGCACTCTACATTTTTCATATTTAGCAGATAGAATATCATTTAGCTGCTTGGCATCTTAATGGTACAATCATTTGTACTCTGTCCATACCAGACACTAGTGCACAATAGTTCAAGAGGAATTAGCAAATTCCATCCTATATGTAAAAGAGCTCCTAGCCTAGCAAGGTACAAAATTACTTTGAAGTTCAATTTTCTTGTAATTCTATTGGACAAAAACTTCCTAAACATTCTCAAGCTCAGCTTCAACAGAGCTTGTCTTCAAATATATCATCTCTGTTTCATTATGACATTCTTTAAATCCCTCCTTCATAGACTCTCAATCCTCAATACGGTGTTTTTTTCTTAAGCTTACTAACACAGTCTCAAGATACTCACAACCCCTGTTTCTTATTTTTAGTAGTGTGCAAGCTTCACCATAGTAAAATAGTAAAATCTAAACATCTCTAAGTAGGCATCTGAATCTCCTATGATATTTTATAAGCACAACATTATGAAAGTAAAAGGAAGGTCTCTCCACAAATGTGCATTTATTTTTAGTTCTGCAGTTGCAAGAATATTAAGATCAATATCAAAATCTGAGATGGTTCTGTAATTTCTTATCAATGAAAGGTGTCAGGAAATAAAACAATCACAATTACATGAGAAGCATGCAGAGTCACTGGATGAAGGGTGAGTCTCCTTATCTGCTCTCTTGAATTTGTGCTCATCACATCCAATCTCAAGAATCATGTTCACATTCTTTTTGTTTTATCTAACGCACCCTCTCTAACGAGATTTATTTATTTATTATGTAATCTTTCATAAAATACTTATCTTCCCCATTCCCCAAGCTTTTGGAGTATTTACACAGCATTTAAAAAAAAAATTATGGCTACTCTTCATAATAAAAAATGTAGGGTATTCGATTCTCAACCTAGAAGTCACACCAATGTCAGTGCAACATAATTCGTTAAACAAAATATGAGTATCGTGTAACTTCTAAGCAACGTCAACTTCCCCTACTGTATATTAAGACTAACTCTTTAATACACAAACATTAAATATCCCTTGCTGTATCTAACCTTATGAAAGATAAGTTTGTTACAGTAGAGATATTTAAAGTTTAAATATAGATCAGACATCTAATTCTTACATAAAGATTAGATTGAAACATTATGGATCATAGCCTTTTTTGTTAAAAGGAGGATGCTAAGTTGTTCAAAGGCTTTGTTAAGGCAATCTAGAAAACCACTCAAAATGTTGTGTGACAATGGAGTAGGATATGTCCAGAGGCATTTAAAACATTTCTCCTTGGGGTCATTCTGGAGTAGGATATGTCTAGAGGCATTTAAAACATTTCTCCTTGGGGTCATTCCCAACGGGCCCGCGAAGGAATTTTAAGTGTTCAAGAATTTTTCTCCTTGAGGATCTGTAATTTCCAATTTGTTTTGTGGGGAATTCCCGTTGGTCTACCTATTGTAACAATGTGACAATCCTTTGCATTATGTTTATTATCTATAAAGATATGGGAAAACAAAACATAGGTGTATAAAACTCTCCATGTAAGGAACATGCGTTTTCATTAAGGCCATACTACTAAGTACTAACACTTCTATAAAAATTGAAGGACCAATAAGTTGATGGATGTATGCATAAAAATTGGATTTTCAGGATGACCTGGAAAGAACAAGTACCCATTCTTGTAATGAACATCCCTACTATGTAATATAGATTAGATAATAAAACCACTTCAAACACACATATTGGTAGAAGATACCAATATGGAATGTTGAACGACTAACAATTCAGCTAGTCTGGATTAGCTTCTGCGGTGGAGTCACCATCTCCATCTTTCTGAACTGAAATAGCATTTTAAATGAGGCCTCTTGGTTTTAGAAGAGAACAGTGGTTGATAAAACTATAAATACTCTCTTGTTTGATAGAGTTAATCCAGATATTAGAATTTGGCAAAGGTGAGAGGAAAGAATAACCAAGAGATGCTTCATGATCATATCCAAGCAATGCATTGATTGTAAGCCCTTTTCTGACATTTCATGCTGTCTGAGCATAATCCATTTCCTTCAAGTATTCCTTTCCTTTCACATCTCTCATACTTCAGCCTCCTCCAGACTCAAACTCCAGAGCTGCATATCCTTCATGAAAAACATTTTAACGTCACGACTCCTCTATGGCATTATAAAACAGAGCCTTAACTAATACCCTATCAGTCCATTTAAGTAGCAATGGATAGCACATAATAAATTGAGCAAGTATACAGCATGGTCTGGATCTCCAAACACTTAGAAACAAGAGTTTTTCATAGACTGAAAATGAAACTTGATACCTGGCCACTGAGTCTGACACGTGCACTGTTACTGTGCAAGACATTGTTCATAGCTTGCTTCAATTAATATTACCAATAATCTCCACAAGAACACTGCCCATGTTTGAAATGATGAAACCGGTTTGCATCTCTCACCACAATTTCTCTTGCAACAATCCTAGAGATAAACTTTGATGCAATGTGGCAATCAGGACATACTCGAAGATTCTTGACAACCCTAATAGTTGTTCCAGCATGCGTATTTAACAACCCAAAAGTGATTGCCAACTTTTCACTATGGTGGTAGAGAAGTAATTCCTTATCCTCTTCCTCTACATCATTCAATACAGGCCGTGTATCTGGAACATACCCAACTGCCTTCATCTGCCTAAACAGTATCTCCAGCTTTGCATAAATCTCTTGTGTTTGCGGGTGCGATCTGTCTCCTATACAAAAAGCATGTACCATTTTATTCACTTCAATCCAACTACATCCAGGAATCTTTGTAACTCCTCTGTCTTTCATCATCTTTCTTACCTGTTTAACATCAGCCCACCTGCCTGCTTCTGCATAAATATTTGAGAGAAGAACATAAGGAGCATTATGTCGATATTCCAACTCGAAAAGAAGTGTTGCCACGAATTCTCCTAGTCTTATGTTCTTTTCTGATCGACAGGCACCAAGCAAGCACAACCACACAAACACATCAAGTTTTACTGGCATTTTGATAACAAAATTGAAAGCTTCTTGAAGATAATCAGCACGACCAAGAAGGTCAACCATGCATACATGATGATCCAATGTAGGTGTAATGCAATAAGAGTCACTCATGCAATTAAAATATTTACAGCCTTCATTTACTAGACCTGCATGGCTGCACGCAAATAGAACACAAACTAAGCTTATATGGTCAGGGTTTTGTCCATAGAGCTTCATTTGCTCGAACAGTTGGAGGGCATCCTTGCTACAGCCATGCATTGCATATCCTGCAATCATTGCAGTCCATGAGACCAAGTTTGCATTATGCATCTTGTCAAACAATTTTCGTGCCTTGGATATAATTCCGCATTTCGCATACATGTTGACCAAGGCATTTGCAATTACAACTTCTGACAGAAATCCACTTTTTGTTAGTCTTTGATGGATTTCCATACCTTGTTCGACAGCTCCAAACTTGGCACAAGCTGGGAGGATGCTGGCAAAGGTTGCAGAGTTTGGAGTCAAATTCGTCAATTGCATTCGCTTAAAGATCTTCAATGCCTTCTCGGCAAGCCAATTTTGTGCATATCCCGCAATGATTGTATTCCACGAGACCAGATCTCGATGAGGCATTTTGTCAAACAAATTTTGTGCCTTTTTAATGCTTCCACACTTAGCATACATGTCCATCAGAGCATTTGCCACTGAAACATGTGAGAAAAACCCGCTTTTTAAGATTCTTTGCTGGATCTCCATGCTCTGTTCTAAAGCTCCAAGTTTGGCACAAGCTGAGATGACACTGGCAAAGGTTGCTGAGTTCGGTTTTACACCTACCAATTGCATTTGTTTGAAAGCCTCTACAGCCTTTTGACCGAGACCATTTTGTACATATCCTACGACCATAGTAGTCCATGAAATCACATTTCGATGAAGCATTTTGTCAAACACGTCGCAAGCCTTGTGTATTCTTCCACATTTTACGTACATATCTATGAGGGCATTGGTAACAACAACATCTGACAAATTCCCACTTTCAATTATTCTTTGATGCACATCAGTAGCCAGTTCCAAAACTCCCAGTTTTGCGCACACGGGCAGGATTGTGGCAAAAGTGAACCCATCTGGCAGTACACCTGTCGAGATCATTTGTTGAAACAGTACCAATGCCTCACAAGTAAAACCATGGCTTTTGTAAGCTGCAATCATCATATTCCATGAGAAGACATCTGGTTCAGTCATATGATCAAAAACATGGCGTGCATCCACCAAACTTCCGCACTTATCATACAGGTTGATAACTTTATTCTGCAAGAATGTGTCTGCTGCAAATATAAACCCGCTCTCATTGACGTGAGAGTGGATTCGTTTACCCTCTGAAAGCGCATCCTTGGCAACGCAGGTGTTTAAAAGATGAAGATATGTAGAAGAATCGATAGGAGGGTTTTGTGTGGTTAATAGAATGTGCAGCGCCTCCTTCAAGCGACCATCTTTACAGAGTGTTCTGATATTAAGATTGGAATGTGTAATCGATGACATTGTGTGATGGTGTCATTCCTCCTGCTACAGTAGAAGTGTTCCTGGCTTTGAAACACACAACGTTCATCAACTAAATTTCATATATATATATATATATATATATATGTTCGATAGTGCATTTTGATTCTTGCATAGGCCTTCGACTACAAAATATATTTCATGGTATATTTCAACTTTTTTTTCAATATTAGATTTTATTAGGATGAAAATTACTTAATTTATGAATTTATTGTATATTAATTATAAATATTGTTATTTTTAGCAACATATCATAATATGCGAACATGCAAATAATAAAAAATTATTTATAAAAGGATCAAGGCATCCTTGCCACCTATTCCTCTAAACAAAAATGGAAGGTTGTGATAAGAAGAAAAGCGAAAAGATGTGGGAAAATACAAGCTTTAAAGCTCTCTACAACAGAAATGGCCTCTAAAGATAACGAGAAATTCCTGGGTCAAAAAAGTAAATAGAGCAACAAAATATGGGTGATTCCCCAGATTGCCAACATTCATGGGTTTGTCACTGGGGTTAATCGCATCACTATCGGAAGCAAGGATTGGTGGAAAAAATATAACCATTATTATGCTGATAATAAATTTTAGCACCAAGGAAATCTGAATAGGGCATTGCTAGGACAAGAAGGGAGGAGCCAAAAGAAAATCTATTTTCCTTCTAAATTTGTTGAAGAATAACAAAAAGTGAACCACAGTTACTAGGACAAGAAGGGAGGAGCCAAAAGAAAATATATTTTCCTTCTAAATTTGTTGAAGAATAAAAAATCGAATCCCAACAAAAAGTGAACCACAGTTAAAAGTTATGTGGCATCATCATGTGAAACCTATTTAGAAGGCAAGAAAGGATGGTTTTGGTAATTAAATCTGAAATCTTAAAGTCATTCTAGGAGAAATATGAAAAATTGGTGGTTTTGGCAATGTGGAGGAACCCCTATCGTCCCAAATAGAACATGATGAGCTGGTGGAAGGAACAATTCCCCAACTGAGCAAGTATTCTTCCTCTTGAAGGTAGTTTTATTATGATTGAATGTGTTAATGAAGAAGTTAGGAATTAAAATGTCTAGTAATCCTTTAATATACAAAGGGTGTGGCTTTCATTTCATAAAATAGATTCCAAACTTTAATCCTATAATGTATAATCCCACAAGACTTCCAAAATGGATTAGTCAAAGGTTTCTCCCTACAGAATATATGCACACATGAAGAAATAGAAGTTATTGCGAACACAATGGGTTCTTTTCTTGGATTTGAAGAACCACATTTCGATACAGGGGAAATTAAAATCTTAGTAGGTATCGACTCAAGATGGAAAACCCTTGACCTGTTAGATGTAATAACAAAGACAGATAGTCTGAATATAAATCCAAAATTCTATCAAGGAGTAATCAATGAATCTAGGGTTATCCCTAAATTAAAAATGGAATCAATAGTTAAAAGAAATGATATATTAGATAAACATACAGTATGCAGGCCCCATATTCAAAATATGATCCAAAGGTTATCATTAAATTAAATGAGGAATTGGGAGGATTTGAGGTTTGTTGCCAGGAGCATAAAAAGGATAAGGTTATTGGAACATTATTCAACCAAGATGATTCGGGAATAGAAGTAGATAGGAGTAAGGAAATAAATTCCAACAAGGAAATTTTGGAAACATTATTGGTAGAATTAAAAATTTTCCTAGAGGAAGTAAGGGAGCAACTATCCCTATTGGAAAATTATAAAGAAAAGAGGGAGGAAAACAATAATCTTAAAGAAAGGAAGGACATGAATGATGGCACTAGTCCAATGAAGTTTGGTCCTTTGGAAACTAAAATAATGGAGCAAGACATTAATGAAGAGCTAGAAATGCCTTCAGAATTAAAAGAAGCTTATGACTTTATGGGACTAACAACAAAAGAAAAAGAACTAGAAGAAGAAGATGCAACTAATAAATAACAAATTATTAAACAAATCATGGAATTAATGGAGGAAGGAATAAAAGAAGAGTGTTGGATAATAATAGAAAGGACAACAAAGTAGCTATGGAAACAAAAAGCACAGAAGGATCACTAGGTATATGTCAGAGTTTCCCATGTAAGATCAAACTAGATTGTGCCAAATTCCCTAAGAAAAGAGGGAGGAAATCTCTTATAGAGGTGAGAATTAAAGATGGAACAGCTATAGACCAAAATAAAATTACTTGACTCTTTTTTTATGTAGGGGAGGGGAAGTTCCTTCCGACTTTGCCATAAAGATAATTATGTAGAATGTTATGGGCATGAATGCTCCTAACAAGAAACATATATTAAAATGTTGCATCTTTCTGGCTAAAGGTGAAATGATAATGATTCAAGAAACAAAACTAGATGAGAAATAATCAAACGAATTTAGGAAAGGATAGGAATCTAGAAACGGGAGCCTATGACAAAGGCATTAGGGAGATCAATGGATGAATAGTAATTTCCCAGGAAACTTACTACAATCATTTTCAATATTTAGAATACAAAAGTATACTAAAACAAAATTCATGATTATTAATAGGCCAAATTTTGTCAGACTAGAATTTTAAATCAAAATAAAATATGCAGGGAATTATAATAGACAAGGTCCTAGAGCTGAACAACTAGCTCTAATACCATAATGTAATGCCCAAAATCCACTAGGCATTACACAACATACTTAAACAGTTTAACATATTCTAATGTCCATTATAATACAGCAAACAAAAATTCTTTGAATGAACAATTGAACATTTAAACTATAATTTTTACTACAGAATTAACACAGAAGTTGAAGTTTAATATACCAGAAATAATTCTTTTAATTTTAACCATCATATGCTTTGGCAGGAAATTTAATTTATGAAACAGATTTATAGAATATATAGAATCAATTATCAATCGAACATTTCAACCAAAACTTTTCAACCAAAACAATTTCTGATAACATAAATGTAGAAAAAAGATTTAAAGTTCCATTATGGATTTCAACAATTTATCTTTTTAAGAAACAATAGCTTTACTATGGAATAACTTTGAATTACATTAGTAGTAAATCCTTTTCAAGATGATAATAAATCAGTCTCTAATTCAGCATTTTCACTTTTACAATTACATTATCTTTGAGTACATTAGGAATAGAAAAAGAATTCTTAAACTAAAGACATTAGTATTCATTTCTTTATAATTCTTTCTTTCATCTTTAACTTGAAACTTCAACTTGAACTTCATCTTCACAATATGCTAAAAACTTGCAATCATAAAACATCATCCACAAGACCATGGAGGCTCACCTCCCAGCCTAGGCCATTTCATGGCCACCCCCGAGCTAGGAGAGACAACAATGGGTAGGTGACAAACATGCAAACTCACAATAACATACAAATTACACATTGAGACATAAGCATGCAAAATTTTACTCCCTTTTCCCAAGCTTACACAAATGATCAAAATTAGATCCATAGATGAGTGATGGTGGAAACTTCACATATGGAGACACCTTACTCATACATAAATAAACAAAAATTTTCATACTTTCTTGCATGCCTTCACAAGGCTTCTTCCAACCAACATCTCAACATCAAGAATATAATCACATCCCTTATGGCCCCCAAAACAAATCAAAACATGAGTAGGCTCTCAAGGATGCCCATACATCCTAGCTTTCAACATATTGACTTCCCAACTAGGCCCATCACCCCAAGACCATCCTCAAATTCTCCCAAGAATGAGGGAAATCTTGCACACCCATAAACATATGGCAAGAACAAGATGGTAATACAAAAACAAGCCAAAAACAAATTGAAACAACACAATGCAAGATTCACAATTGAGATGCAACAATTTAAAATATTCACTCAAGTTTTCACCTTCTCAATACAATTACACCAAAAATATACATGTTAGAATTTCACCAACCTTTCCCTTAAGCAATGGCAATTTGGTGGTTTGAAGAAGAGCTTTCCCTTGCTTCCTAGCTTGCTTCCTTTCTCAAATCTACTAGAAAATCTCTCAAGTAGTCCCCTCTCTTACTTCCCAAAACTAGCATAGCATAGTAGTGAAGTCCCATTTCCCTATACCTCTATTCCTAAAAGACTTTCCATTTCTCTCTCCTTTCCTCATTCCTATGCAAGATGGGTTTCTAGGTTTTAGCTCCCATGACACTTGCCCTTGCCATGGACAAGGAAATGCAAAACAAAACACGAAAAGGTGTGATGTCCTAGGAACATTCCCCAATTTCGAATTTACCAAAAATGGTCCTTTTAGAGAGGCAAAATAGTGGTCCAGGGAAGTGGAAATGGTAAAAATAGGCCCCCTAACCAATGTACATGACTTGGGGCACTAAAAACCAACCTTAACTACCCTCTAGGACTCCACATAACCCCTCAAAAACCCTAGTTAAACTTTCATCCGAAAATGGCATAATGATTACTTAAATCTTGGTTATCTAAACCACTATCTAAGCCTAGGGATTCCCAAATTAACCCAAGGAAAGAAGATGGGGTTCACATTCCACTAGGGCATGCCATGTCACAAAAGTGTCAAGTGACAACTCACAGAATCTACACATCACATTACATACTTAGCATGCCCAGTGAATATATAACATAAACATTTTCACAAAATGAAATTACATCTAATATGACATTTACAATATTTATCACCCACATACACACAAGCATCACTTTTACGAATAAAAACACATTATAATGAGGTCATACTCTTCTTTAGAGCCAACCTTGGTTTTTAAACTATTTCACATAGACCCATTCTCGTTTCCCCATTTTACAACCATGGTCACAACCTGCACACTCAATTCAAATGTCAGTACCACATAAATCCAATGCATATATAATCATATCGAACATGAAGTAGATACAATTATAGCATCTATACTCAATACATAAAGAACTGCATATCATGAATCATAAACATATTCCTAAGTTAACCATCGAACCATTTCATATGTCATGAAACCATTACAAGCATATAAAGAGTACGAATAACATCATCAACATATATAATAACCATCTCATAAGGTCTAATGATAAGAAAAAAAAATACTAAATAGATCTAGAGTCTCTAAATAAAGTATCAACAAGGTAATCCAAATGTCTAAACAACAATTGAGCTAGGATGGGTCGAGGTGGGACCTCACAAGATGATACATTGTTATTTGGGGAAAGTGGCAAATAGGAAGAAAGACATATTAAATGCATATTAAATTGGTAGTCAAAGGCATCATGGCAAGAAGTGAGTCAAGGAAAATTAAAAAAACAATTATTTAACAACTATAATACAATTGAAAGAGATATCACTAATATATTAGGATATAGAAAAGGTGAACTTCCAAGTAAATATCTGGGAATACCATTG
Organism: Chamaecyparis obtusa; assembly: GCA_027943335.1. Classification (NCBI taxonomy): domain Eukaryota; kingdom Viridiplantae; phylum Streptophyta; class Pinopsida; order Cupressales; family Cupressaceae; genus Chamaecyparis; species Chamaecyparis obtusa. The sequence continues at coordinate 414,162 of BSBK01004781.1, forward strand.
GATAGTGGAATACGATCTACCAAACAATGGGATCATGTTTTGTCCAAACTAGATAAAAAGCTTCAGTCTTGGAAAGGTAGATGGTTGTCAACGGAAGAGAAATTTACAAGATAAAATCAGTATTATCAGTAATGCCCTTATATTAGATGTCATTTGTCCCATTACCTTCAAGAGTATAGGCTAGATTGGACATGAAATTAAGATCCTTCTACTGGCAAGGAATAATAGATAAAAAGAAGTTAGCATTAATTGCATGGGATAAAATATGCAAAACAAAAGTAGAGGAAGGCATAGGGCTATGAAATCGGGAGAGAGAAAACAAAGTATTAGGGGCTAAACTAAAATGGAAGATGTTTAAAGAAACCAATATCAAGTGGGTAAGGATTTTAAGTTACAAATATCTGAACAAAAGTGATCCAACCAGTTTGTTTAGAACAACTTCCCCTTTGAAGGGATCTACAATTTGGAATTTCTTAATGGATTGCAAAAGTATTATCATAGAACAATTAACATGAAACATTGCAAATGGAAACAAAGCCCTCTTTTGGAATGATTCTTGGGGGAGCTATCCAACAATTAGCAGTCTTTGAAATAACCATAGATTGAAGGAAGTTTTGGAAAATCAATGGGGAAAGCATGTCAAGGAATACATAGAATTCAAGAATAATTATCCGACGTTAGGATGGAATTGGAAACATCTTGATAATATAAACCTACCAAGAAACAAAATCAATTCTCTAAAAGATATCTTGCAAAATTGAAAAATAGCTATAAGAAAAGGGGAGGATAGACAAAGGAGGGTATAACTATCTCAATAGAAAACAACAACATGCTAATAAAAATTTAGCAATCAGGCTTTGTTGGGACAAAGTCTATTTGCATAAGGCATGGATGTTTTTATGGGTAGCTATGTGGGATAAGATCTTAACAATGGATTAGTTTAGGAAATTTGGATATGAAGGTCTGAATAGATTTCCATTGTGTGAAGAAGAGGAAGAAGCATTAGATCACCTTCTCCTAAACTGAGAATATACTAACCAGTGTTGGAAATGGTTGTTGAACAAACTTGATTGGTATATAGCATTACCTAAGGAAGTATTAACCCTCCTTCATAGTTGGCTCGTTCATCTTAAACATAGTTGTTGTGGAATGGTATGGATCAATGCACCATCTATTTTGTTGTGGGAAGTGTGCAAAGAAATAAATGGATGAATATTTAAAGGGAAACAAATGAAGTGTAAAAACCTCACAAATAAAGTAGAAGCCTCAATAGTATAAGTTACAAAGAGCATATTGGTAAATCTACATAAAAAAGAACAAACATTTACAATCAAGGAAGAAAGGATAAGAAATAAGTGGAATGGCTTAAAAATATCTCCTATATAGGGATTGGGGGACCAACATCAAAAGAAAAAAGGAAAGAATGTAGATAGGCTCCCTTGCCAACATGATGGTATAAACTAAATTTTGATGGGCCACTAAGAGGAAATCCTAGGACGGTTGGGATAGGTTGCATTATACATCACCAGGATGGCTTGCTAGTGGTAAGCTTATCAAGGTCTATAGGAAAGGAACAAATAATGTAGTTGAAATCACGACGTTGATAGAGGAACTCCTTTTGAGTAAGGATATAAGAATAAAAAAGTTATCTAAATTAAAGGAGATTATGTACTTATTATCAATGCGTTAAGGTCAGGTAAAACTCAAAATTGGAGGTTGAGTGGTCTAGTGGGGAGAGTTTAAAAGCTTCTAAAATATTTCAAATCAGTTACAATTCATCATGTATGCAAGGAAGCTAATACAAAAGAAAATAAGCTAGCTAATATAGGAATAGATGGGATATGGTATGAGAAAATAGGGAAAGGATAGAAGAAGAAGCTTAGACGGAAGCCGAACTATAATTTCAATAGCCAAAAATAGGTTTATCACGTTATTAAAGATAGGATCTATAGCTAAAAAGAGGTAAATCCCCCCCCCCAAAAAAAATTAGAATATAAGGCACAAGATAAGTTGTCTCTAGTGATCCAGGTGTTGGAGGGAGGCATAGAATGTAAGAATTAGTTTCTCTATAATATCTAAATTTAAAAAAATTATCATTGTAAGGCTAGAAATAGGAGAGAAGAGAAATCTTTAGCAAGTGAAAGACCCTTGATGAGGTGGTGTTTGATTGGTCAAGAAGCACAAGATGAGTCAGACCAAGCGAACAATGACATGGCAAGATAGTGGACCCAGGGAAGAATTTAGAGAAAAACATGTGATTTATTAAAGTTTGAGGCATATACTGGAGTAATGATACAATGACAAGCATGTATCCTATTAAATTATTGAAATGAGAGTTCCTACATGTCGCAACAAGCAAAGGCGACTCATCAAAGACTAAAAGGAAATAACTTAATAAAAAATAACCCATGCTAACAAATGAAAATTAAAAGTAGATAGGTGAAAACTTGTTTTGCAGAGGAGAGTTACAAACAATTCAGATCATACCATGGATACAATGCTATGTTTTCTACCAGTTGAAACAAGGCTTAGATATGTATACCTTCCGAATATAGGAATATGATATATAAAGAAGAAGATAGAAAAGGATTATATGCCCCATTTTGTTTACTGGTACTTATCAGCCAAACGTGGGTTCTACATTGTAGGATGTAATAGCAGACTTCAGATTATATGTAAGGGCTTATTTTAAGTAATAGAAATACCAATAATATTATGATATATCTATGAAATTTTATGAATTGTGATTAGTATGAGTTCGTGCATGCCCTTATCTGATGCTTTAATCTAAAGAAAAATTGAAATCCTTAGATGGTTTTAGCCCAAAATTAGAAATGACAGAATATGGCATATAGATTGACATTCTGGTATTAAATTTCTAAATATTGTGATAAGTGTAAAGTTGAGATAAAGTGAATAAAGAATGAACTATTAAGGATAAAAATTTACAGCACAAATTCATATACGTAGAATGGTATTTTGATGAAATAGTCTCATGAATTTAAATATGGTAGAAATGTATTCGATTTTTAATGAATATAGATTTGTAATGGCAATACTAATTATAAGGTTCGAGTTATGGTATATGTATATTTAGCATTTTGTTAGGAAAATATAATCAAATGTAGCAAAAAAAGGGAGAGGAAGAAAGGTATATACTAGCAATTGTGCGCTTTTGTGCGTGCAACTTGAGCCAATAGAATGTTTAAGCCGAGATATCAAATTTTAAGATATTTACAGTCATAAATATAAATAAATCATCAAATTTTGTATCGATAAAACAAGAAGGTTTAATTAAAAAAAAAAGGTTACAAAAAATATCAACTTCACAAGTTTATATCTACAATTTAAAAATATTTTTAAAATGTTGGCTAATCAAACCTTAAAAATATAATTGAAAAGAATCATTGACAATACAATTAGAAATAATATAAAAATATATAAACTTTGGCAATCCTCGAAATCGTGTAATACAATATAACTCTCATGCTTGCTCAAAATAGATAGTCTTAATGCTTTATCCAAATCAATTTTGTAACTTCAACTTATAAATCATAATTATGTAGTACAATATAGCTCTCATGCTTACTCAATAGAAGTAGTCTTAATTCTTTATCCAAATCAGTTTTGTAATTTCCATCTTATAAATCATATATTCAGACATAATTGACAATGTGGTAACACTCTAATGAAATCTTACATCTCTAATACGAACTAAAAATTGCTTACAAACTTTATGTCGATTTTATTTTCCATAATTATTAGAAGAAAATATTTTTTCATTCTGAAACCTTCGATTTATATATCCATCCAACTCATATGATCCACCGCAATATCATTCCTAACTAAATTTAAGTGGTAAATACAAATTGTTGTTATCATAAAGTAAACTAAAAAGTAAGGATTATGTCTGTAATAAAGGAAACTAAGAAACTGAACGAGCTTGTCATGACTAATTTTAACGGCAAGTAAATATACTTTTATAAACAATAATTAGATGAACAAATTAGTCCTCTTCATATAAATGTTACTTGGAATATTAAGCTTTTCTTTCTTAAATTGTTAATATTAATTATTGCGATGGCGAGACATACAATATTGTCCAAATAGATTGCAGCCTTCTTACCACAGTAAATAATTTGGCCATTATACATACCCTCGGTAAATGAATAGGTCTTGTTTGTAACAAAATAGATGCCTACAGTTGATGTGGTAGATGAGAGAGTTGTGCCTCAGATCGTAAACAAATTCTGTAACAATGTCCTTTCATTTGTTGTAATGCAAACTACAAAAACTGTACAGGGCCCTTTCTATGATGCATGTGTGACTTGAACTCAAAACCTTCTCCCTTCCTTTGTGCACTGATCACGTAATCTATTTTCCTGTGTATACAATCTAGCAAATGAAGATTGAGTGTAAAAAACACATACCTTAAAAAACATATCTCATTAAAATGATGAGATCACCAATGCATGCAAAATAACAACTTAAATTTCTAAATTCATGAATCACACAACATATTGGTTGTGTTTCATTTGTATCATCCAACACTATGTGGAAACTATTGCTTTCCATTAAATTGACGCCACAAAATCCAATTATGAGATGTCTAGATTCTCTACTAGGAAACAATTATAAGTATGTTTTCTATTTTACTTATTGTGAGAGTAATCTTTCTATTTGAGAATTAGTCTTATTTAATTTAATGTTAGAAACTTTAGTGTACAAATTGCACTTATACTCTCAAATCAAACAAATCTGTCAAATTAGAATAAGTAACTAAATTTTCAGAAAAGAGAAAATTAAAAAAAAATAAAATTCAAGAAACTAAATATTTCATTAAAATAATGAGATAAATTTAACTAATACATACAAAAATAATTTACTAATAATCAACAAATATCTATGTCCACTCAATATTTTATGGAATACATCCTTAATCTGAAATAGAATCTATACTATCCTGTCAACAAAACCAAACCAAAAATATAGTATAACTGGATTGATTGTCCTCAACATATTATTTCAAATATCATTTCTTTCAATGCATCAACCATTGCACATTCTCCTTCTATTATTTCCTCATTGTCATAATCATTCCATCTCTTTCTACATATACAACGACAAGAACAAGAAAACCCACAGTCATGGAGAAAGAATAGCAGAAAACCTGTGTTGGAAAGAACGATCTTAACAAGCATTCTTTCTTAAACCAATGAAATATTTCAACAATTGCATTTTCCATGCCTATTTATTTTTACCTTGATAGCTCTTTCTAAGAAGTTAATATGTAAGATTGACAGATAAATTATACGAGTTTTGCTCAATGCAATAAAACCTAGACGCGAATATATAGATGAAAAAATCAAACTATTCAATGTTTTAAAGATAGATTTTAAAGAATTCATCATAATTCGATGAAGGTTCAAGTATAAGCATTGAATGTAAAAAGATGAAAAAATCTTACAAGAAAATAGAAACATAGAGAGGAAGATAAAGGAAATGAAGGTTAAAAGATAAGCATTGAATGTAAAAAGCAAAAAAATCTTACAAGAAAATAGAAATAGAGGTGAAAATAAAAAACATAGAGAGGAAGATAAAATCTAATATATGACCGTAAAATAAAATACAGGCCAGAGGCTGACAATTTTCTGGTGTTAAAAATAATTTTCAAAGAGAAAAGCTCCCATAAATAGCCTATAGGCCAAATCAACTTAAACTAGCAGTCGCATGCTTTTGTGCATGCAACACTAAGCCGATAGGTTTTATTTTTAAATTAATATAAAATTTAATCAACTTCAAAATTGAATAGTATTTATTGATTTATAATTTAAGATTTATTTTATTACAAATTTTAAAAATCAACTTCAAAATTAGTTGGATTTATTGATTTATTTAAGATTTGTTTCTATTAACTTACAAATTTTACAATATAATATTATTTATTAACTTATTTACTTTCTTTAAAAATTCCATATTCAAATATAAAAAATATAGTTTTTAGTTTGAAAATAAAATTTATTAGTAGAATTGTATTTTTAACAATTAGATAATGCAAGACTAAAAAATTAGGTAAGTTTCTATTTGTAATAGTGAACTATGGATTTGATAAGTTTCTATTTCTCATTCTAGAATTGTTTGCTAATTTTCCTCAAAAAACCAAGAAAAAAAATATAATGGGAAAACAAAATTATCTCGTAAAAGGGCTGACAACTATTGGGCAAAAAAAAAAATTTCTTAAAATTTATCATTTAGTGGCAGTGCATGAAAATAGAACAAATGAAAAGAAAACTCATGATTTAAGCTTAAAAGTTTCTGCTCTTTGTAACTAAAAATATAAACTATAAAAAAATAATCATCATACCAAAAAAAGCTTCTATAATAAAGTAATATTACATACAAACTGAATCTATTAAAAAAAATTAAACAAATACATAGAAAGAACTCAAAGTTATGTTCAAAATCATACCCAACAGGAGTTATATTCCCATAATCATATAATCGAGTTTCAGATCTTCATGCAAACTGTGTTTTATGATGAGGAACACCATGCCTTGGCAAAAAAGTGGTATACAAGGCTCCAACATGAAAGATGGACGCAAGAACAAAGAAATCATAGAATCTGATTATGCATATGTCAAACAAAATAGTTTTTCATTAAAAAGGTATGACTAACTAATTTAAAAGTTGAAGAAATGTCTCTTTATATAACTTAAGTACTGAAAATAAAACATGAGAAATCTGCACAACAATTTTTCGCTATCTCAATTTTTTTTAAGCTCAAACTAACTCTTCCATCTGACAACACATAATTATTTCGGCAAAATAAGCCAAAAATGCACCTACCATCTTGAACATAGGTGAATGTCAAGCAAGTCCTACAAGGTTCTCACTAACTTCCCATAATTTCTAGCTTTCTCAGAATCACTGGCTTCTTTAGATAACTGGTTCTCAAATGATGCTTTGTCTTTGTTCCAGCTCTAATATACACCTGGGTTGCTCAAACTTGGATCGCAAACCTCCTGCATTACATGCGATTGGGATCAAATTGTCAAAATAAATGAAGCAAACCGAGCGAAATCTATAAAATTATACTTGTCATGAAGAAGATAAATGCATACCTTTGCAAGTCTTTGTCTTGCTTCCTCCTCTAGTTATATATTTCTGAAAGGGTGGAAAAAGAGCCTTGAATAGAGGAATATGCTCTTGAAACAACCATGTAGTTGCAATGCGGTTTGGGTATAATGATGCAAATGTAATGCCAGTTTCTTCATGATAGCGTCTGTGAAATTACTGCATAGTTAACATGTTATAGAATTTACTGTCTTGTATGCTTTTTCTCCATCAATCATGGGTGAGCTATTGACTCCATTGAAACCACCAACAAGCCCTCTGAGATCACCAAGATTAGCCTTTGGTTGAACATTTCCCACAAAAGTATTTAAGTATTTGTATTACTATTAGCATACACATATACATTACAAATTTTTGCCTATATCATAGAAAAGAATTTTCTAGTTTTGATGCATGAGGTTCTTCAACCAGCGCATGATGCTGAAAAATCAATTATTCTGTTGAGAATTCATGAATCTAGAACTGCATGTCTTCAGACTTCAATCACTTCCTAAAAATTGCAGTCATAGTGCACAACATTAAACAAAACATGACCACATATTAATGTATATTTCAAAAATCTTATAACTATTGAATGAATTGCATTCATAATACTTCATGGGTTAGAATATCTCGAGAGCTTTCCTACAAATTCCTTTTGTGCATTCTGGCAATCAATCTGCACAATGACATAAACGCTCCTAATAAAAAACCATTGTCATCTAAGAACACTTCAATATGAAGACAAACCCTGGCATTCTCTCGCTTGAAAAATTAGGGTAGAATATCTTTCCCCATACAATAGTTAGAAATCAAATCTTCTTTTATTGCTCAAAAAAACTAAGATTTTCATGAGCTCAAGAAAAAGTAGGGATAACAATAAAGAAAAAATAAGGTAAGTTTCAATTTTCAATTTTGGGATAGTTTGCTAATTTTAAATGAAAAAATATCAGAAAAAATAGAAGTATTTTTCATTGCCCGAAAAGAAAAACTATCCAGGAGGGCTGACAACTATCCGAGAAAAAAAATTCATTTCCGGGAGCAAAGCTCCCACATAAAGCCTATCGGCTTAAAAATCAGGCAAGTAAGCTTCTCACAACTTCTAATAAACATAAACTATTCGGTAAATAAGATGAAAATTTTGATTAGTGGTTGAAGGAAAGTTAGAAGTAAGAGAGGTGAGGATAGTTAATTTGCACTAATTTTCTATCGGCTTTATGCCCATTACCTAGCAAAAAAAAATAATAATAATTATAAATATTGTTATTATAAAAGTTATTAGATTGTGTTGGAAGTGTATTAGACTTACATATGATACATACATACATACATACATATGTAATTTTTATTATAAAATTATTATGTTATTATTTTAAATAAATATATAATAAATGCAAATATATATGTCTAATTATTTTAAATATATCTATTTTTTCAAACATAAGAACAAAGATAAAATATAATATAATGATAATAAATAATAGATTTTTTTACTGTAGTCAATTATAATGAAATAATAATTTGTTAATAAACATTTTTTGAATTTTCTTCAATTAAAAATAGAAAAATAATTATAAGAAAAGTTTTTCCTCTACAACTAGGGCCATTAACTACAATTTTGTGAGGAGGCCTCCCACACGTGAGCAAACTCTTGACCGATTGTCAGGAGGCCACCCTCGTACCTGTGTTAGGGTGATTAAGTCGTAAGTGTGTACATGTGAGATGGTCCAAATGATGCCTCTCACAATGTTTTCATTGGAAGGACTACCATAGGAGAAACGAGTAAGAAGACTTTTAGGGAAGTCATGGTGGAGGAAGGGAGGCTACCCATGGATGCAAATTTTTTACCAAGCTCCTTCACTAAGTGAGGAGTTATCCAAACATGATGGATCTAGAAGAGGTAAGGGTTCCCCTATTGCCTCCCTCAGTGTTAGACCTAATCTTCTTATGTCCAAAGAAATTAATAGTGAAAAGGGTAGGCTCAAAGACATTGTTGTTTTTTTAGCGACCCAAGATATTGCTAAGTTGTCATCCTGTAACTTCATGAATGAGTAGATGTATAATGTGTAGAACAAGAGATTAGGGTTTCATTATACTTTTTGTAGAATGATCTAGAGAGGTATTTTATTTTTTTCAAAAATCTTCTCTGCTAGAGAGATGTAGTGAAACAAAAATTTTGGAACATTGGTTCCTGTGTCTTTAGGGTCATTGTCTGGTCCCTAGAAGCCAATAAAGAAGAGGTATTGGCCTTATCATGCCCTAGATGGGTCATGATAAAAAAACATGCCCCTACCTATGGAATCTATTGCCAAAAACCATGGAAGTGATTGGAAGGGTTATTAGAATGGAAGAATTGGCCTCACTTTTGCCTTATATGGATGTGAGGTTGTTGGTTTCTATGAACCCTAGAAGAGATCTCCTTGAGGTCCTTAAAATTGAAATGGAGAAGGAGATTATTTCTTCCTTGATAGAAATTATGGGCAGATTGAATGTATTGTTTCTTTGTTAAAGAAGGGGCATCATAGGAGAAATTGTCCTATATTGAACCCCAATCAATATAGTGAGAAGAATAAAATGACCGACAACCCAAATTAAATAATGGAGACAAAGTTTAATGACAATATCGATCCTAAACCTATTAGAAAAAGGGATGTAAACCCTAAGGGCAGGGTGTTCTCAAAACCTAATAATAATATAAAAAATTCTCTTAAATAGACTGATGTAGTGAGTTAGCATAATCTAGAACTAGCTAAAAATAAGACCCTTAATGAATAGATGATACAAGAACCCATCCCTCTAAATGAGAGGCATAGAGATTCTATGGTTGAGAAGTTAAATGAGATTAATAAAGCTCTAAGACAAACCTTATATCATGCAAAGGCCACTGAGCCTCCTAATATAGGTAAATCCTCCCATATTGGTCCTCATAAATATAGAACTCTCAATGCCCAATAATTAGTTGTGGATAAAATAAGATGTATATAAAAAACTAGAATGAGAATTGTGAAAATAAGTAAGGGGTGACTGTGGGTCATCCCTGAAAGAAATGGATCTCCCTATTGAGAATGACCAAAGAAATATACCTAACCCCATAGAGAAGTGCATGTATGATGATGGGGTGATCCATGTCATTGAAATTGTTGTGGTGGAGCCTGAAGTTGAGGGGAATTCTAGGGATGCACAATCTAAATTAAGAGATTGATCTAACCATGATGATGTAGATGAAGGGTATGCACTTGAGGCCATCAAGGATTCCTATGATTCAGATGATTGCCTCTCTAATTACTTCCTCATTGTGATCAATTATTAGGTCATCCCCCATTCAAACCCCTCCTATTTAATGCCAATGATATTGATTAGACTATTACTGGAGATGTGCTTCCCTCTGAGGTTGGGGACATTGAAGATGCTACTGGTGAGAAGTCTGATTGTGCCCTTGGTTCTATGGAATGTGATTATTTGAGCTGATTTATTGTTCCCTATGAAAGAAAACAAGATGGTGATGTGGTGTATGATGTGTTGAAGGCATTGAGTGACAAAATAATAATAAAAAAGACCAAGGCCAAGAAGGAAAAGGAGTTGGTGCTTAGTAAACCCACTTTGGGTATTGAACAAACCTTTGAATTTAAGGTTAAGAGGAAAATAGGTAGCCCAAGTGGTTCTACTATATGTAGATAGGATAAGAAGATCTACAAGGGTGTATTTACAAAGTGTTATAAGAACTTCAGATGACCAATGGGTACCAGCACATGAATCTTATGGATTTGAAGTGTGTCCCTTGGAATGTGTGGGGAATAGAATCCATATATAAGAATTATATTGTCAAAATGTTCTTAAACATGAATAGGAGCATGGATATTCTACTCCTACAAGAGGTAAAAGCACTAACATTCAATCTGTAAATTAATCTTAGGTGCATATGGAGAGAGGTAGAATTATTCACTACCAAACATAGTAAAGGAAAAGGGGTGGCTACCTTCTTGATAGGAGCTAAATGTAAAAATGGTTTATCTAGATGGGGCTCCTCTCCATGCAACAGGTTAGTGTGGGTGATTCTTAAAGACAAGGGGAATAAAATGGGAGTATACTTTGTACATGCTCCTAATGACTACTAGGAGAGGGTGGATCTATGTAAGTAGATGTTTTAGATGGAGGATTATCCCTAGATAGTAGGTGGAGATTTTTAATATGTTTGAAAGAACTTAGGATAATCTTGGGGGAAACAAATTTGAGTGGAAAGGGGAAGACATTTTTTATTGGTACAAGATGCTAATTAGACTTAATCTCTTCAACCCCTTGGCTAGAAATATGCATGATTATATAAGCATATGGTTCACATGGTGCAATTTCTAGCAGGAGGTAGGAGGATCTATAACCTATTAGATTGATTCTACACTAATAAAGATGCCTTTAAATTAAAGAAGGATGAAAAAGGCTCATGCATAAAAGACATTATTTACACATTGTCTAATCACCACCTTGTGGTGGTAGATATTTCCACCAATAGTTCTTCAATTTCTCTTATATTAAAAAAGGACATCTTTGCAATAAATATCAATTTTTTAGAAGATGAATATGTTCTTAGTACAATTGGCATTATCAGATAGTTTAATTTATGGGTTGTTGGTCATACTAGCATGGTGGATAGGCAGGTACAAAATATGAAGAGTTGGAGAAATTTATTCTAGGTGGTAGGCAATAAAAAAGGCAAATACAATAGACAATAGGAAACTAAACTATACAACAAGTTGTTAGATACTAAGGAATATATTAACAAGGACCCTCATAATCTTAATGCTAATGAGGCTCTAGCCCAAGAAATAGATTCTTTGAGAAGGATTCAAAATATCAAGATCCAAGGTACCAAAGTCAAAGCCAAAATGAATTGGCTGAACAATGGGGATGAAGGATCAAAGTACTTCCTTTAGTTATTGAAAATAAAGGAAGCTAAGGAAAGAATAGATATTATTGGGAAGGAGGAATTAATCTCATAGACTATCATGAGATATTGAAGGCCTTTTCTTGGTTTTATGGAAACTTGTTTACCACGAAAGATACTGGATGAACCATGGAGAGGGTTGGAGAAAAAATCAAGGGAATCATTCCAAAAAAAGTTAGTGATGAAGATGCATAAATTTTGGATAGTGAGATCATTGTAGAAGAATTTAACCAAACTATAAGAGCTTTAAGCAATGATAAATCGCCTGGACTAGATGGACTACTTGTTGAGTTTTTAAAAAGAAATATAAGTTGGACTAGGAGGGAAATTTGTTAGGTATATGGTGAAGCCATAACTTATGGGACACTAGGTAGATAGATCATTGCTTGTCTCATTAAACTGATTCCAAAGATAGACAAAACATTGATCAAGAATTGGAGACCAATTACATTGCTAAATGCCTCATATAGAATTATGGCCAAAGTGCTTGTGAAAAGGCCGGAGAGTGTACTAACAAAAGTTATTAACCCTAATCAAAATATTTTTTCAAAGGAAGATACATACTAGAAAATCTCCATACATGTTGGAAAGCCATGAGTTGAGCCAAAAATTATAGTTAGAAAGTGAGTTTGTTGCTAATAGATTATGAAAAGGCTTATGATAGAATTTATTGGAAGTGTATTATCGTGACGATGGAGATCCCAGGCTTTCCAAAAGCATTCCAAAAAATGGTAAAGGTATTAATGAAAGATGATAGTGTCAAAGTCAAGGTTAATGGATATAAATATGAATACATAATATTGTCTAGACCCATTAGGTAGGGTTGCCCACTCACCCCAATATTATTTATAATAGAAAAAAATAATTTGTATTATCTTTTAAGGGATAATTTCCTCTCTCCAAAAGTACAAGGAGTTACTCTTCCTAATAGGGAGGTCCTCACAAATGTGTAATTTGTTAATGACACTACTATTCTAGTGGAATTGGATGAAACCAATCTTAAAGATATGATGAATAAGTTGTATCTATTTTGTATGGCCTCTAGGAGTAAATTATCTCTCCCCAAGTCCATCATGCTTAGATGGGAAGAACACCCTCCAACTTGGTTTAATAAATATGATCTTTCTTGGGGGGCCCAAAGAAGAAAGTGAGATACTTGAGGATACTATTTGTTGTGTGCCTTGATTTGAAGGAGATGTGGAGTTGGAATAGGACTAAAATTGATAGAAAATTAAGTGGGATAAATATTACTTATTTATGGCTAGGAGATACCAAATATATCAGAAGATCATATCTTTTTACAAAATTTACTACACATGTTTGGCTCTTTAATCAATATTAGTTCAATCAACTATAGAAATATATTAGAGATTATTTATGGTTGGATGGTAAAGGATGTAGGAAAAAGCATACAATAAGGTGACAATGGTGCTCTATGGCTAAAGAAATGGGGAGCTTAGGGATGAAATATTTCATAATGCAAGGTATAGCCCTTGCCACCAAGTGGATTTTCAAAGTGCTACAAGGGATGAAACCTTGGAATATTCTGATCATGAATAATATAAGAAGAGAAATACCATGTAAGGGTACATTATGGAAATGTCTCCACCTTTTTGACCTCATTGTTGGTCTTTTATTAGTTAAAGTGGCTAGATTAGATGTTTTCACATCCATCTGGAAAGGATGAGATCATGTGAGGCACCTCATATCTCATAATCTAGGTGTGTCAGAAGATCTTATCCTCTTACAACATTTACTACACATCTATTTGGATCTTCAATCAATATCATTTCAATCACCTACAAAAATACATTAGAGATTATTTATGGTTAGATGGTAAAGGATGTAGGAAAAATCATATAGTAAGGTGACAATGGTGCTCTATGACTAAAGAAATAGGGGGCTTAGGGATGAAATATATCTCAGAGTGCAAGGTATAACCCTTGAAACCAAGTGGATTTTCAAAGTGCTACAAGGGATGGAACCTTGGAAGATTCTAATTAGGAACAATATAAGTAGGGAAATACCATGTAAGGGTACATCGTGGAAATGTATCCACCTTTTTTACCTTATTACTAGTCTTTTCTCAATTAAAGTGGCTAGATCATATGTGTTTAGATCCATTTGGAAAGGATGGGATCATGTGAGGCATCTTATATCTCAGAATCTAGGTGTGCCAAAAGATCCTATCCTCTTACAAAATTTAGTACACATCTTTTTGGCTCTTTAATCAATATCAGTTCAATCACCTATAAAAATAGATTATAGATTATTTATGGTTCAATGGTAAAGGATGTAGGAAAAAGAACACGATGAGGTGAAAATGGTGATCTATGAGGAAAGAAATGGGGGGTTAAGGTGAAATATCTCAGAGTGAAAGGTATAGCCCTTGTAGCCAAGTGGATTTTCAAAGTGCTATAAAGGATGGAACCTTGGAAGACTCTGATCAAGAAAAATATAATTAGAGAAGTATCATGTAAGGGTACATTGTGGAAAGGTCTCCACCTTTGTGACCTCATTTCTGGTCTTTTCTCAGTTAAAGTAGATAGATCATATGTGTTTAGATCTATTTAGAAAGGATTGGATCATGTGAGGTACCTTATATCTTAGAACAAAATTATATGAGGTTGCAATAAGTTGTGTGGGGAAATTCCTATTTGGTGGAGTCTAAAACACAAAGATAAACCACTTGCTTTGTTGCAAGGATGCTCACCAAAAACTTGGGCAATGAAGGGGATAAAAAGGATGGAGGAAATAATAAAGGATATAAATATTGTGGACTAGGAGGAGCTTACGATAAGGTATGGTATTCCAAAGGTGCAATGGAGAACATACTCTATCTTAAGGGAGGCATTCCAATCTCTTTCCCTCCCAAAGTAGTGCAGGACCGATGACAACTTATTTTTGTCTTTTCAATGGCCATATAGTACACCTATCCATTGTGTCAAAGCCAAAACCTTATACTCTTCCATTGTTGATAATGAGGACATTTTATGCCATGTTAATTCCTATTGGGTTGTTAACCATGACTCTTCCTTTTGGGGTATAACCTTTGATAGTCTTTGGGGCATGCTGGTGGAACCTAAAAAGAAGTGCCTTTTTGTGGAGGCTTATACTACATAGACTCCCCCTTAAGAAACCAAATGGGGATTTCAATCCTTGTACAATTTGCAAAACTCTTGAAATGCTAAAACATCTATACTTTGAATGCATGTATGCGAAAGAAATATGGAAGTTATTTGGCTTGTTTGTTAATAAGAATATTACTATTTTTGAGATTGTATTTGGTAATATTTTAGGCCTTAGGGAAAATTTCAATTTTTTTTGTCTTGTCTTTTTGTTGAGATATTTGGATTATCTAAAAGTTTAGAAATGAAAATGTTTTTAGTGGTAGGGATAGAACACTTAGTGAGTCTCTAAGGAGACTCATTTTTTTATGAGATTGACATGTAGGTTATAGCTACTATGAAGCTTTCCAGGAAGAAGTTTCAATACCTATTGTAAGATGAAATGACGAGGGTCTTCAAATAGGACACGTCTTATGGGTATATATGGGTGAGAAGAATTGAGGAAAGGACACCTTTAGAGATAGCACTATAGAACTTCATTATAGAGCTCATGCAACAAAAAGAGATCAATGCTAGAGAAGGAGAAGTACCTATGGAAGTGGCACCTTTAGCTATCATAACACCCATAATAGTTTCCCCATACCAATTGTAGTGAGAGTGGAGCATCCATACATGCAACAGATCCAGAATGGAAATGAGCTGAAATGGATGGAAGGGAATACAAGATGGGTAACATAGGTGAAGAGGAAAGGAGATGATAGAGATCTAGATGGTTTTATCCAAAGAGTTTGAACAAGAATATATTTTGGGTAGAACATATATGGCTTATGATGATATTATATATGTTACTTTTGGTTACGGCACACTTGTAAAAAAAATTATATGCTCATAGATCCCTTAGTTTTATATGGTACTTTTGTATTAGATAGAAGTGGAAATGTATAATATGATGTAACAACATACAGTGATATGAATGTTGGCAGTGCACTAGCATCCCTCGTGGGATATGTGACATGGATTAACCACCTCCTATGGAGTCTATAAGTCTAGCGATTGTATTGGGAATTGACAAGTTGATATTTTGGTGCAATGACAACCACACTTGTAACAAGTAGTATCAAAACTTGGTCACATGTTCAAATCTCCTCCATGATTGATATGGGCCTATACAAAGTGACATTGGGGGGATTGTTGATAGCACACCAGCATCCCTCACGGGATACATGACATAGTTTAACCACCTCTTGTGGATTCTATAAGTCTAGTGGTTGTATTAGGAATTGATAGGTCGATATTTTGGTGCAAGGAAAACCACACTTGTAACAATGAATCACAAATAGAGAAACTTTAATATGTAATTTTAATCTCTTATATCTAATACCCAAAAAAAGTTTTCTTGAGAATCTTCTTCCAAAAATGTTGGCACTTTATAGGTGTTATATTGTGTTGATTGATCAGGGAAGTACTATACACTTTTCCCCCACCTTGCGGGGTTTAGGGGCGATAGCCCACGACTGTTTAGGGGTTTGGGGGTGGAGCCCCCAAGAATTTTTTTGGGGGGGGGGCTATTTTTTGGCTATTTTTGGGCCGACATGTTGTAATCGATTCTGACCCTAAAGTGGAAAAATAAGCTTGTATAAAATGGATTAGGGTTAGGGATTTCATTATTATGTATGTTTTAGTAGCTTCTTATGGTGGTATTGAGCTGTAAGGGATTGTTGATTGTAATTAGGTTGTAATCACTGGATATTAATAATATTGGACTTGTTGTTGGTGGACATAGCCCAGAGATTGGGTAAACCACGTTAACTCTTTGTTTCTTGTGTTCTCTTTTTGTGTGGTTTATTATTTTCTAATATTAGTTATTTATGCATGTAATTGTTATTTATGTCTTGTTAATCCTAACAAGTGGTATCAGAGTGAGTTTTTTTTTCAGTTATCTTCTGCTGGAAGATCTCACAGTTTAGTAGGAGTCTCACGGTTGAGTGGGGGAAATGGAAGACTAGGGTAAGTTGACGGTTGAGAAGTTTAATGGGGCAAAAATTTTAGTTATAGAAAATGCAAATGGAGGACTATCTCTATCAGAAGGATTTATGGTAGCCATTGGAAGGACAATCCAAGAAACCATCAACAATGTCTAATGAGGACTGGGATATTCTTGATAGAAAGGCACTTGGAAGTATTTGATTGTGCCTAGCACAATCAGTGGTGTTTAATATTATGAAAGCAAAGACAAATGAAGAGTTGATGGGAACCCTGGAAAAGTTGTATGAAAAGCCCTCCACTTCAAACAAGGTATTTCTCATGAAGCATATGTTTAATATGAAGATGGTAGAAGGTGGATCTATTACTAATAATTTGAATGAGTTTAATACGGTTACTAGCCAATTATCTTATGTAAGTTTTACTTTTGATGAAGAAATTAGGGCTCTCTTGATTTTGTGTTCTTTGCCTGAAAGATGGAATGGCTTGGTAATGGCTGTTAGTAACTTTGTTTATGGTTCTAATATCCTAAAATTTGATGATTTTATCGATGTGATTCTGAGTGAGGAAACTCATACGAAAATCTCAGGTGGATCTACATTTGGAAGTGTCTTGAATGCACAAAGAAGAGGCAAAATGAATGAGAGAGGAAACAATTCTGGAAATCATAGGAAATCAAGAGGAAAATCAAAGGGAAAGAGGTCTAAATTCAAAGGACCAAATGATTACTGGTACTGTGAAAAACTAGGTCATAAGTAGAAAGATTGTTGGTCTCAAAAGAATAAAGGAGACAAACAAGAAGGTAACAATGAGGCAAATGTGGTAAGTAATAAATCTGAAGAGGATACTTTGCTTCTTTCTTTAGAAAGTGTTGATGATTCATGGCTATTAGATTTCGGGGCTTCATTTCATGCTACACCACATAGAGGTTATTTTATTGATTATGTCCAAGAGGATTTTAGGCTAGTTTATTTGGGAGATAATGAACCTTATCAGATTGTTGGAAAGGGAAAAATTAAGATTAAGTTGCAGAACAAGAATCATTGGCTACTACAAGAGGTAAGACATGTTCCAAGGTTGAGTAGGAATTTAATTTCAGAAGGGCAACTGGGTGATGGGGGTCACATAGTTAGTTTTAATGATAGAAATTGGAAGGTTTCAAAAGGTTCCTTAGAAGTGGAAAGAGGTGTGAAAGTAGGCACCTTATATCTTTGTACAGGTCATATTGTTCCTTCTACTTTGATTATTTTAGAGGAAAATGAATGTTCATGAACAATTGTTGCAGTTAAGCAAGAAGAACATCAAAAAGTTGATGTAGATTCTGACACAACAATGTGGCACACTAGACTTGGGCACATGAGTGAAAAAGGTATGAAATTAATTCATTCAAAGAAAGTTTTACCTGGTCTAAAATGTGTCAATATGGACTTCTATGAAAGTTGTGTGTATGGAAGACAAAAGAGAGTTAGTTTTGTGAAGAGTGGGAAGGAAAAGAAAAATGATAAATTAGAGCTTGTGTATACATATGTATAGGGACTAGCTCAGGTATCTTCCCTTGGTGTCTCTTTATATTATATTACATTTATAGATGACACAACAAGAAAAGTATGGATCTATTTTCTTAGACAGAAATCTGATGTATTTCAAACTTTTAGAAATGGAAATGCTTGGTTGAGAATGAGACTGGTAAAATGCTAAAATGTCTCAAATTTGATAATGGTGGTGAGTATTGCAGCACATAATTTGAAGATTATTGTTCTTCTAATGGTATTCATAGGCAGGAAACTATAACAAGGACTCCACAAGAAAATGGAGTGGCTAAATGCATGAATAGGACAATAATGGAGCGTGCAAGGAGTATGGGGTTGCATGTTGGGCTGCCCTTAAACATGTCGACAAAGGCTATTAATATAATATTATATTTAATCAATAGAGGTCCCTCTACTCCTTTAGAATATGGTATTCCAGAGGAAGCATGGACTGGTAAGAAGGTGAGTTATTCATTTCTCAAAACCTTTGGTTGTGAAGTATTTACACATATAGATTCTGAAAATAGAACCAACCTAGAAGATAAATCAAAGAAATGTGTATTTATTGGATATGGCATTGATGAATTTGGTTATAGGCTTTGAGATTTTGAAAATTGTAAAATTGTAAGAAGAAAAGATGTCATTATCAATGAGAAAGTGTTGCACAAAGATCTGTTGCAACAACATGAGAAGAAAGAAAATGATTATGTAGTACTGGATGATACTCCAAAAGATGATGTTCTAGTAGTTCCTTATGCTCCGCAACAACAACAACAACAAATATGACAAACCCTAGTGAATGTTAGACGGTTAACAAGGCTAAGTATACCTCCAAAAACATTTTTTCCCTCTTTGTATTCTATTTTATTAACAAATGCTGGTGAACTTGAATGTTATAATGAAGTTGTGCAGGTGGATACAAAGCTTCAGTGTGAGTCTTCCATGATAGAAGAAATTGACTCCTTGCTAAAAAAAAAAACTTGGGATTTATGTAAGTTACTTGCAGGTAAAAGGGCTTTACAGAATAAATGGGTTTATAGGCTGAAAGAAGATGATGGAGGTAAGAAAATATTTAAAGTCAGATTAGTCCTAAAAATATATTCACAAAAAAAGGGTATTGATTTTGATGAGATATTTTCTCCAGTTGTTAAAATGACTTCTATTTGTACTGTTTTAAGTATTGTAGCTACTGAAGATTCGCATTTAGATCAACTTGATGTTAAAATAATTTTTCTTCATGGTGATTTGGATGAAGAAATATATAAGGTACAACCACAAGGATTTGAGGTCAAGGGTAAGGAGAATTTAGTGTGTAGATTACATAAAAGTTTATATGGCTTGAAGCAAGCACATTGACAATGGTATATTAAATTTGGCACTTTTATGAATGAGCATGGATACACTCGGTGTCATTCTGACCATTGTATTTATTTTAAGAGGTTGGATGATGATAGCTACATTATTTTATGTTTATATGTTGATGATATGCTTGTAGCTGGGTCTAACATGGATCACATTAAGGGGTTGAAACAACAATTAACACATTCATTTGCTATGAAGGATTTGGAGGTAGAAAAACAAATCCTTTGTATGAAAATTTTTAGAGATAGGAATAATAGGAAATTGACTTTCTCTCAAGCTGATTATATTGAGAAGGTGTTGCAACATTTCTCTATGAAGAAAGCAAAAGCTGTCAACACACCTGTGCCTAGTCATTTGAAATTGAATAAGGTGATGTGTCCAAAGACACCAGAAGAGGAGGATCAAATGCCCAAGGTACCTTATGCTTCAGCTATAGGGTGCTTAATGTATGCTTTGGTATGTACTAGGCCAGATATTGCACATGCAGTGGGAGTCATTAGCAGGTATATGAGTCACCCAAAGATTGAGCATTGGAATCCAGTCAAATGGATTCTCAGATATTTGAGAGGTACATCTAGTAAGCGTTTACACTTTGGGGGATCTACTACTATTGTACAAGGCTATGTTGACTCAAATTTGGTAGGAGATATAGATAGTAGGTGGAGTATTATAGGCTATGTATTTACTATTGGTGGGACAACAGTGAGTTGGATTTCTCAGTTACAAAAGGTGAATGATTTATCCACTATAGAGGCAAAGTATGTTGCTACTACAAAGGCGACCAAGGAGATGATATGGCTTCAATTCTTCATGGAAGAATTGGGACATCCATAGAGGGATAATTATCTATATACAAACATCTAGAGTTCCATTCATCTTACAAAGAATTCTTCTTTGCACTCAAAGACAAAACACATACAGTTGTGGTACCATTTCATTTGGTCAGTTTTGGATGATGGGAAGTTAAAGCTGGAAAGATACATATAGATGATAATCCAGTAGATATGTTTACAAAGGTAGTAACAAGGGAGAAGTTTAAATCTTGTTCATCTTTATTTGGTCTACTAGACTGAATAGAATAAAGGAACAGTAGAGTCCAGGGTGGTTGGATCCAGTGAAAGCTTCACAGGGTAGTGGTTTAGCTACAAGATCAGTCTCCAAGTGGGAGATAGTTTTTTTATGTGGATCTTGATCAATTCCCAAGTGGGAGATTGTTATCTCATGGTGATTTATTAGGGAATTACTTTACACTTTTCCCCCTTCCCTTGCCGGGGTTTGGGGCTGGGTTGGGCCCTGAGCGGGGGTTAGGGGGCGGAGCCCCTGATTTTTTTTTTTAGGGGGCTATTTTTGGGCTATTTTTGGGCCAAGATGTTGTAACCTATTCTAACCCTAAAGTGACAAAATAAGCTTGTATAAAATGGCTTAGGGTTAAGGATTTCGTTATGATGTATGTTTTAGTAGCTTCTTGCGGTGGTATTGAGCTGTAAGGGATTGCAGATTGTAATCGGGTTGTAATCACTAGATAATAATAATATTGGTCTCAATGTTGGTGGATGTAGCTTAGGGATTGGGTGAACCATGTTAAAATTTTTTGTCTTGTGTTATCTTTATGTGTGGTTTATTATTTTATGATATTGGTTATTTATGCATGTAACTGTTATTTCTATCTTGTTAATCCTAACACCTTGTCCCTTAGAAAATGATATTTGATTAAAATATGTTTGGTCTTGAATGTATAATTGGATTCTTTGACATGTTTACTATACTTGTATTGTCATAATTTATTACAATAGGCTCTTCAAAGCTTACCCCAATTTCCTTCAGTATTTGCTTCATCCACATAATCTATGTACAACTTATGAAATAAACCACATACTCTAACTCAGCAATAGACTGCGCTATACATTCATGTTTCTTTCTAAACCAAGAGACCAACCTTTTCCCAAGCTAGTACTCTTCCTATCATCCATGTGAGGTCCTACCCCGACCCATCTTAGCACACTTGACACTTCCATAATTTGACTATCTTGATTTTACATTATTTTAATACATTTAACTTAATTTGATAATGATCTCTTATCATTGGACATTATGTGGATGATGGTGTTAGAAATATCTCTATGTGCTTATATTTGATTGATTTCAATTTTATGATATATATGGATAATTGAATTCTAAATCTTACATTTGGATTTATATTGACTTATGAAATAGAAATTGAAATGAATAGGATGTCAATTTTTCTTAAGACTTGATCCTGCAAATGATATAGGTTTAATGTAGAAAGTAGAAATTAAAATTATATATGGAAATGAAATTCTAGATGTTGTTTCAAATTATGATAAAATTGTGAAATGAAGTTTTCTAAATGAATGTGTTTGAATGTTATCATGGATTCTGCATTGTTATGTGTGTGTGTGTGTGTGTGTGTGTGGTTTGTTCATGAGTAACTGATATTCTGATCAAGTTTGCAAGATTTTGACCATGGTTCTAAATGTGGGGAAACATAGATGGATTATTGTGAAAACTTTAAAAAGGCCAAGGTTAACTCTATAAATAGAAATAACCTTGATGTTATGTATTTTTATTTAGTAAATGTGATGTATGGGTGTAATGTGTTTTTCAATTATAAATATGCATATATGGATTTAATGTATTTTGTTAATTTTTAATTGTAAATTATGCATGTGGCATGCCATGTTAAAGTGTTGTAAAGTAATGTGTTTTTATGTTGTGTCACTTGACACTTGTACATGTGTGTTGGCATGCCCAAGTGGGTTAGTGGGATTAGACACTACCCTAGAGTCACCATGTTGAGTTCCAATGTAGGGTTACTTGTTTAGGAAACCAAGAGAGGAATCCATTGTGAACAAATTTGTAGGTTAACTTCAAGTAGGTATTTGGGAGGTTAAGAGGAACCCTAGAGAGTGGTTAAGTTAAATTAGCTATCCCTATAAGTATACTTTGGGTTAGGGGTTAAATTTTGACCATGTTAATGGCCAAAACATAATTATGGCCTTTCAAAAAGTGCTTCTTTGGGAGTGACAAATTTGTAGGGAGTCAAATCCATTCCTTCATTTCATTTCTTGATTTTCCATATTATTTTTGGGAAAGGGGGACAAAATGGAAGAGAATGATTCATGAGTCATATCTCATTAATGAGTAAGTGGAAAGTTGGTGGATTTTTCCTATATAGCTAAATTTTGGAGGAGTATGTGGGTAATCGCCCACTCTCCTTTTTGGAGACTTCTAGTTTTTGAGTAGTAAGGTAGAGAGATATTGGTCAAGGAGGAAAGCTAAGGGAGAGTTAAGAGTTCATCTTCAACTTTAACTTTCTATTTTTCTTGGAGAAAGGTTGGTCCATCTTTAATATAGTTCCATGTTTTATG
The DNA here is from genome assembly GCA_027943335.1 of Chamaecyparis obtusa. NCBI lineage: Eukaryota > Viridiplantae > Streptophyta > Pinopsida > Cupressales > Cupressaceae > Chamaecyparis > Chamaecyparis obtusa. The sequence continues at coordinate 437,545 of BSBK01004781.1, forward strand.
TGTTTTTTATGATTTGCAAATTCATGTTAAATGTGAGTTGTGTTGATTTTCTGGTTTTTTTTCATGGTATATTCTTGTTTCTTATGGTTGTTCTTATGTATTTTTGGGTGAGTGCAAGGATATAATCACCCTTGGAAGGGAAGAGATCCTTTTGGGTGAAGGGAATTTGAGAATGCCCATTTAGTGTACAGTCTTTCCTCTTGGAGGAAAGGGATATATGGGTGTAATGTGTATTGCAATTATAAATATGCATATATGGATGTAATGTATTTTGTTAATTTTTAATTGTGAATTATCCATGTGGTATACCATGTGTAAAGTGTTGTAAAGTGATGTGTTTAAATTATGTTGTGTCACTTGACACTTGTACATGTGTGTTGGCATGCCCAAGTGGGTTAGTGGGATTAGACACTACCCTAGAGTCACCATGTTGAGTTCCAATGTAGGGTTACTTGTTTAGGAAACCAAGAGAGGAGTCCATCATGACCAAATTCATAGTTTAACTTCAAGTGGGTGTTTGGGAGGTTAAAAGGAACCCTAGAGAGTGGTTAAGGTTTAAATTAGCTATCCCTATAAGTATACTTTGGATTAGGGTTTAAATTTTTACCATGTTAATGTCCAAAACATAATTATGGCTTTTCAAAAAGTGTTTCTTTGGGAGTGAAAAATTTGTAGGGATTCAAATCCATTCTGTCATTCCATTTCTTTCTTTTCCATATTATTTTTGGGAAAGGGGGACAAAATGGAAGAATGATTCATGAGTCATATCTCATTAATGAGTAAGTTGAAAGTTGGTGGAGTTTTCCTATATAGCTAAATTTTGGAGGAGTATGTGGGTAATTTCCCACTCTCCATTTTGGAGACTTCTAGTTTTTGAGTAGTAAGGTAGAGAGATATTGGTTAAGGAGGAAAGCTAAGGCAGAGTTAAGAGATCATCTTAAAGTTTATCTTTCCATTTTTCTTGGAGAAATTTTGGTGCATGTTTCATATAGTTCCATGTTTTATGTGCTTTTTATGATTTGAAAATTCATGTTAAATGTGAGTTGTGTTGATTTTCTAGTTTTGTTTTACAGTACATTCTTGTTTATTTTAGTTTTTCTTATGTATGTTTTGGGGAGTGAAAGACTATACTCAACCTTGGGAGGGAGGAGAGCCTTTTGGGTGAAGGGAAATCAAGAATGCCCATTTAGTGTAGAGTCTTTCCTCTTGGAGGAAAGGGATATGGCATGGAGTGTGGGCTCCATGTTTCCATCATTTTTGTTCTTTTGGGGGTCATAAGGGGAGAAACTTTGAGGGTGATAAGTGGAGAAAGTTGGTGAATTTGAAGTGAGTAAGTTGGGATGTGAAATTGGACCTTGTGGATGCATTGTTATGTTATGTGAATTCTATTTTTGTTAATGCCATTCTCCTATTTGGGTTCATTTTCCACCTTCACCCCTTTTTGGATCCAAGGAGATCCTTTGTGCAAACCATTGGGTTTTGGGTATTTTCTTGTGTTGTTTGTTGTATATGCATGTTGGAATTTTTTTGTCACCCATCCATACTTATTTCCCCTAGCTCGGGGGTGGTCTTGTAAAGGCCTAGGTTGGGAGGTGAGCCTTCATGTTCAACCTTGTTTTAGTGCAGGTTTCTTTGTTGCAAAATGATCAAGAAAAGAATGCCATGTTTTAAGTGAAAGAGATGAAAATATAATGTAATATAAATTATCTGAATTCTGTATTTTGAATTTAAGCCAAAAAAGAAGAAGCTTGCATGCGTAAGCCTTCTAGAATTTGTCAACAAATAGTAGAATTTTCTTAATTGTTATTTCATTTTCCTGTTGAGTTCAAAAATGTTAAATATCTGGTAATCTATATACTGTTAAAATATATAATCCGTGTTTAAAATTTTAAAGTGTTTGATTTTTAATTTGAAGTTTTATTTAACTAATTGTTTAGCTATTAATATAGTAAGCTTGAAAATAATGAGTTGTCTTAGAATTCTCTTTTAAAAATATGTGAGTTTGAAATGATATTCATGATTTAATGGGTTGTGTGATTCACTCAAGTGTAGTAAACATTTATTTTATGTTTTAGGAAAATAAATTGTTGTTCCTTAAGATGATCTTCCTGTTCACTGAAAACATTCCCTAGCAATTCGTTGAATTGGTTAAGTTGATGTTATGAAGACTGTTATTTTGGGGACTTGTTTTTCCCCTAGGTTTATCGAGCTTCTTACCTTAACTTTCATAGTTTGCCATCAAAATTGTGGTCATCCTCTCTCTTGATTTGGGAATTCGAATATGCACCTCCTTCACTCCAAATATGACTTCCCGCACTCCATCTCACTCTTATCCAAAAGAGAGAGAAAGACTTAACTTTTATTCCTATGATGATGATTCTCCCTTTAAGTTTTGGGTTTTGTATGTTTATGTTTTCCTTATCCTTTTTGGGAATTCCTTTGTTGGTGTCAAAAATTCAGTAATGCACCTCCCATGCTACATTTCCAAAATTCTGCACTCCATACACTTCTTTTTCGAAAGTGCGATTTCATACCAAAGAGTTTAACTATTTTAAGTGACTTCCTTTGGGGTTTTAAAAAAAGCACGACCTGGCTTTATTTTCCAAAAACCACACCTCTGGAAGCATTTTTCCAAAAGTTCCCTTACTTCTTAACTTATTCTTTTTCAATTTCAATGTTGGGCAGTGTGAAACATGATAGTCTTCTTTTCTTTAGCCTTTTGGACTTTGTAGCCATGCCAAGCAATTTTTGAAATTCTACCATGGCCATTGAAGATTACATCTTTTTTTCAACTTAAGTTAGCTAGGTTCCAAAGTTACACACATAGTTAACTTAACCATGTCTCAACTTCATTACTTGTAGGTCAGGGGCACTTTCAACCTCTCTGAAGTTACACTGTCAGTTTCACTTAACAAATTTGCAAGAGTGGAACCATGTACTAAACACTCAAACATCTCCTTGCAAAGTTACAGACTCCATTGGACAGGTACTTCAGAGCCTTAAACCTTGGCTATTGCAAAGTTACGAATAGTTAGTTAGGAATTCATGACACACTTGAGGTTATAACTTTTATCTCTTGCGAAGCTCCACAATGGTTAGTCAGGACTTTGTAACACGCTTGCAGTTACATCTTTTTCCTCTTGTAAAGCTTCGCAACGGTTAGTATAGACTTTGTGACATGCCAACAATTACATCTTTTAACCTTTCTAAAGTTTCATAAAATGCTTGGTGTAACTTCAGGACTTGACTATTGCACTAGACTTGTCACTTCTTGACATTACAAAGTTATGCAAACTTCCAGGCGTAACTTTGGGACTCTTGAAATGTGCATAGACTTGTCACCTGTGAAGATACACATGAACTTTTGGCGTAGCTTCAGGGCTTGGCATAAAACAAGATTAGACATTTGCAAAGTTACACAAGCCTTTGACGGGAGATCGAGACTATTTAACTAACCATGAAATCAAACCTTGAGATGCTACACACACAGTTAGGCACGGCTTTAGAACTTTAAAAAAAATAACAATATGATAATTTTTTAAGTGAATTAATTGATTTTACTATTCTAAATGGTTATGTAACATTTTTAAATACTAAGTACTGTAGTGTTATTATCTAAATGATGTTTAAAAACAAAATTGGTGAGTTTATTGTGTATTTTTTCCCTATAATTTTGGGCATGACAATCCACACTTCCTGCTCAATCTCCATCAATATAAGCATGCCATGTGAAATCATCAAATTTATTAGACTGTAATCCAAATCCCACTATTCCTTTTAGATATATGAATACCCTTTTAATAGAAGCAAAATGGGTCTCCTTAGGAGCATCTTGGAACCTCACGACAATTCCAACTGCACTTTCTATGTTTGGCCTAGTGTGTGTCAAGTACTACAAACCTCCAATCATGGACCTATACTTAGTCTAAAAGACACTTTTAGATTCATTGGTAGTAGAAATATTACACCTAATCACCATAGGTGTCCCTATAGGTTTACAATCCTCCATTCCAAATTTCTTTAGCAACTCCTTAAGATACTTAGTTTGTGAAATGAAAATACCATGTTTATTTTGAGTTATTTGTAGACCAAGGAAAAATTTCATTTCACCAATCATTGACATTTCAAACTCTCTTTTCATTTCTTTAGAAAAATTATTTCTCATTTCATCATTACCTCCAAAGATAATGTCATCCACAAACACCTCAACAATCAAAATACATTATGTACTAGTTCTCAAATATAGATTACTATCTGCACTACCTTTTCTAAAACCAAGATGCAATAAATACTTGCCAAGCTGAGAATACTAGGCTCTTGGTGCTTGCTTTAGTCCATACAAATCCTTCTTGAACCTACAAATCATGTCACCATCTTCTATCAAAGGAAATCCATTAGGTTTCTCTATCTATACTTCTTCCTCAAGATCTCAATTTAAAAATGCAAACTTCACATCCATCTAATATACCTTGAAGTATTTATGTACTACATAAGCAAGGAACAATCTTACTTCCTCTAACCTCGCAACAGGTGAAAATTTTTCTTCAAAGTCTATCCCTTCCTGTTGTGAATAGCTCTTGCAAACTAGTCTATGTTTATTCATCACAACACTGCCTTCTTTTTTAATTTTAGTTTTGAAAACCCATTTGGTTCTAATCACATTTTTGTCCTTAGGCCTAGGAACCAGTTCCCAAGTGTTATCTTTCTCTATTTGATCTAGCTCTTCTTGCATTTCATTAGTCCATGATTAACCTTTATAACACTCAATATTAGTCTTAGGTTCAACTTGTGAGATTAAAAAAAGCTCAATTCTAGCCTTAGACCTTATAGTCATACCTTGATTTGCATCAACAACAATATAATTGTCAAGATGGTTCAACAAAACATATCTTGGTGTTTTAGGACCTTCCTTTTGTTCACTCAAGAAAACTTGTATACCATTGTCAATCTTAAATTTTTCCCTACCTCTTTGGTCTTGTTCTCTATTTCAGGGATTGGATCACATTCATACATCCTTTCTTGAATCTGAAACTTCTCATCAATTCTCACATTAGTAATTTTAATTATTTTCCTTAATCTTATATTGAAACATCTATATGCCTTGCTTCTAGTGGAATACCCAAGAAAGATACCTACATCACTCCTTGCATCAAACTTTACTATTTCATCATCTCTTTTGTTATAACACTTTCTATCAGAATTTTTGAAATACTTCATAGAAGGAGTATGAACAAATGACAATTCCTAAGGAGTCTTACTAGTACCTTCTCTGCTCTGAACCTGGTTTAAGGTGTAGACAACAATGTTAAATACTTCCCTCCAATGCATGTGCCCCACATTGCCTTCAATCAACACAGTCCTTGTAACATCTAATATGGTTATGTTCCTTCTCTTTGCTATCTGATTTTGTTGTGGAGTCATAGGAGCAGAAGTGTATATATATATATATATATATATATATATATATATATATATATATATATATATATATATATATATATATATATATATATATATATATATATATATATATATATATATATATATATATATATATATATATATATATATATATATATATATATATATATATAATCCATGATCTTTGTAGTATGAATTAAATGCGTCAGATGCAAACTCTCCTCCTCTATCTAACCTAAAACATTTTATTTTATGGTTTGACTCATTCTCACCTTTTTCCTTATAAATCTTGAACTTATCAAAAGCTTCAGAATTTTCTCTAAGAAAAGAAACCCACATCATTCTGGAATAATCATCAACAAAAAGAATGAAGTAACTTTCACCATAGTAGGACCTTGTCTTTGTAGGAACACATAGATATACATGCACCAGATCTAGCTTCCCCTTTGTTGAAAATGATTTTCTCTGAAAGCTTCTTTTTGTTTGTTTCCTCATCACACACCCTCTGCATAGTATTAGTAGGCTTGATAATCTTTGGTAGATCTTTGACTACATTTGTGTTACTAGCCTTCACTATCTTGTCAAGATTGATATGACAGAATCTTCTATCCCACAACCAACTATCATCTACCTTAGCCACAAAAAAACTAGCTTCTACAGTAATCAATTAAAACACATTACCTCTTATTTTTGTTCCTGATATGATCAAGTCTCATGTCTTACTTATGATAGTACATTTTCCATCCTTGAACTGCGAGTGGTAACCCTTCTCTACAAGATGCCCAATAATCAACAAGTTATGTTTAAGGCCATCAACAAACAAAACATCATTAGTGTTAGTTTTTCTATAAAGAGAGATTGATCCTCTACCAATAATCAATATAGGAGTTTTGTCACTAAATCTAACCAATCCACCATCATATTTGTTTATCTAAAAAAACTTGTCTTTATCCCCATTCATATGATGAGAGAGACTACTATATATAATCCATTCTGATTTCTTTTCCACATGTGAAACTAAATCTTTCTCTTTATGAATAGGTTCTTCATCCATAATTGCAACAATCCAATCTCATCTTCACCATTTGCAGAATCATCATCAGAAACACCCTCACTAGCATAATAAAATCCCTTATTGTCCTTAGACTTGAGCCTAGGTTTGTGCTTAGGAACCCTAGTAGGACATCTGGATGCAAAGTGACAAACTTGATTGCAAGAAAAACATTTTAGGGGTAATTTTCCTTTAAACTTACCCTTCTCTTTTCTCTCTTTGCAATCAGAGCCACAAGGTCATCCATCTTTCTATCTTCTTTTTCTATTTTAGCCCAATCATTAGCGTATTCTCCAAGCTCAACATGTCTGATAACTCTTCTAGTGTTCGCAAGGCTAGATAAAGTCCTCTTGGCATTGTGAACAGTAGCCTTGAATGCAGTTTCCATTTTAGGTAATGCCTCCTGTAACTTTGTGGTCTCAAAGGTGGTCAATTTAGCAATCATCATCTCTCTATTGAAGTTCACAGTTAGTGGAATGACCTCCTCAATTGCCTAAAATTTTGTCTTATAAACTGGTATCAAAGATCTCATAATCTTTTTGATCACTTCTTCTTTAGTGTATGTGCCTCCAGAGTTTATGGTTCATGTAACGACCTTAGTCACCCTTTGTTCATGTTCATTGACATTCTCATCATCTTGCATTCTTGGGTTCTCCATATTTTCTTTCTAATTTTGTAAATTTTTACTTTTATTGTATTTATCTCCTTCAAACAAAGCTTCTAACCTTATCCAAATCTTGTCTGTTAAATCAAGTTCCTTAAGCTCTATGAATTCCGCTTCAAAAAGTGCACTGATCAATGCTTCCCTTGCAACCATGTTGCAATGAAATAATTTATTCTCATCTTCAGTAGTATCAACTATCTCAAATTCTATCTTGAGTGTTTCATCCCTTTGATAATTATCCAGTAATCAATTCCCATGTAGATCAGATGAGTCCTCATCTTGGTCTTCCAGCTATCAAATTTTTCAGCATCAAACTTAGGGCTCTCCTTCCTATAGTAATCCATCTTAGGATGTCCTCAAGCGGTTAAGATTTCTATCTGAGGACTAGAAGCTCTGATACCAATTGTTATCAATAACAATGCATCAACACAACTAAGAGGGGGGGGGGGGTAATCAGTTGTGTGTCAAATCTTAAACTTAAAATCTTTTTAGTCTAATTATTTGAAACAATTATATAACCATAAGTACACCACAAAATCATAACACCATAACACAAAGATTTTATTGTCTAGGGAAACCTTGTTAAGGGAAAAACCTCAGTGGGGATGGAACCCACTAATGATGTGCTAAAATATTATTTCCTTGTTAGGAGACCTAGCCCTGTTAGGAGCTCATTATTACATTCAATACATGTCCCTATTTAGGATTCTTTCTAACCTTGTAAGGATTTGATTACAAAGATAGGCTCACTACCTGAGCACACTACCCAAAGTGAAGATTAAATCCACCTTCTAAAGGTTAAACCCTCCTTCTATATCCACTATCCAAATAAATGTATGAGTATACAATAAAAGTAATGAACTGACTTAGAAAAACTATATTTTCCTATATAGTTCCAATGAAGTGCATAATGAAATCCCCCTACTCCACATCCAATAGACCTTACCACAACAAGTTTGCAACCTCTATTATATACTATGACTTCAAGGAATGACTTTCCTTTATAAAGTTACAACAAGCAATTAGGTCAGCCTATTAGGACTTCCCCAATGCACAATTAAATACATAGACTATTTCTAAGGTACACACAGTATCTTAAACAAGTATACACCAAATAAAAATCATTAAATGCATGCCAAGATCCATAATCCATGCTAGAAACCTTATGAACATGTTATCTCCTCTGGTCAGCCCCAAATAGGTCTTTGCAAGAACACAGGCTTCATCTAACATCATCGACATCCCCACGACCCAAGAATATCACAACATATTATTCCATGTGTATTTTTTCAAGCCTCAAGCTTACATACCATAATTCATTCCCGTATCCAAGTTATTCTTGAAACTCAGAGACTATCTCTATCATAATCCTCTATTATTAAACTATGACCGGTCTTCACCAAAATAGTCATAACTCATGAATAAGAATAGATAATGATTTGAAACTTCAAACATAAGGTCTACACACATCCTTCATCATAAATCTATGATTGCATATCTTGTAATATCATACAATGTCTGTACCACTCAGTCATACCTTCTTGTACCTTTCATAACTAGTATGTTTAATGAAACCAACTAAAACATATGTTAACATCAATGAAAAATCATGAATGCCAAAACTTCAAACAAAAACAATTCCAACAGAAGAGTCGACTTCTATTAAACCCTGAAGGTTTATGTGCAGGGTGCATTTCTATCCCACTCATGTGAATCTTTTGGACCACCCTCATTTAGGTGGGAGCCTATTTATGAGATCAACATAAACCATGATCATCACACTATTGTGCATAAATGGAAGATTAGAACACTACCAAAATTTCCAATGAAATTTGAAATACCAACATGAATGACAAAGAAACGTGAGAGTCCATACTTCATCCATGAACCTCATGGATCATGACTAGACCATTTTCAACTATTTTCTATTGAGGAGATGAATCCATCCTTAGTGAAAATCAATAACAAGATGAAAATTAATCCTAAAACAAGGAAAGTAATTATATACATATTGTAATGGATCTGAATCCCAACTATGCATATATGAGAGGTATCCTAGGGAAAAAGGGTGTCCAAATATGCAATTACATTTTTGACAAAAAGTGCTCCATATTTTATATGCGTTAAACTATATGCACTAAAATTAGGGCCAATGCCCTAAAACAAGAAGCATATATGCTACTCTAATATGTGTATGCACTAATATTCCCCTCAAATACACTAATCTAAGAGGTGTATGCACTAATTTATGGATCATATGCACTAAATTGATTAATCATACTAAAAAAATACACTAAAATGCCTTATAATCATATTCGCTAAAAAATGGGTCATATGTGCTAAAATAATGATCATATATGCTAAACTACCTACAAAAGACCAGTTCAAGTTTAAATGCCAAATTTGAAGGTCAAATAGAGTTCTAACATTTGGTAGGCTTGCCGAGACTAATGTATGGCTAAAATACAAGCTTTCACCATACTAGAGAGTATCAGATCAATACATATCAAGGCAATACTCACTCAAGAGCTCAATTTATATAACATAAAGGAACTAGATTAATATTATAATCACATGAGCATGAATAAATATATATACATCCATAAGCTAAGTGTAAGCATATCAAAGAGCTCTTAATGTTTGAAGTCTATGTATCTGTAGGAAGCTTGTCACTTGTACACCAATCCCTAGCAGTGGTAAAGGGAAATGCCACCCTACCATGTGGAACCCTTAGGCCTACCCTATCAGTCTCACGAAGATAGTAACCCATCTACAATGCAAGGCATAATGCAAACAAGGAGTAGATAACACACATGTCAATAAAATACATAATCTTGTAGGATGAAACAAAGGTCCAATGTAATACACAGGCACAAAATACAATAATATATAGAGAACACTCAACATGTGAACCAATATCTAAGTACAACCAAAAACCCACATACTCATAGTACACCTAGGGTACTACTAAAAGAAGTGAAGGCTAAAGTGAAAGCACTTAGGGAGGAGTCTCATTACTTGGCCCACTATAGTCCAAGTAGCATCATGTCTATGATCAACATCTACAAATGGCCAATCTCAATATGTATCTTGAATCAACACCCTTGGGTGGCCAGATAATATTCCTTCTATCAACATTCTTAGATAGGTAGGTACTAGCTTACCTTCAATCAACACCATCAGCTAGCCAGGGAGTCAATTACTCTTATTAATGTATTTTTACCCAAGTTAATTTATTATCAATTTATTAAGAACTCCTTTGTGTGGTCAATATCAACCACACATAGGTTGGGATTCATGTAAGGAACTGCCCTACTCCACTACCCAAACACCAAATAAACTCATGTCATTACAATGAAAAGGCACAAATCATAAAGAAAAACAAGTACAATGCAAAGAAAGACTCTCAAAGTCATTAACCCATAATGGAACATGATAACTCAATTGGTCTCAAACCAATAGTAAGGGTCACTCAGACCTCAACATAGTAGCATAGATCAATTACATGTCTGGATGTGGTCTCAAAACTCTACATCCACATATCACATGTGAGAATATCAACCTCAAGTATGGAGTGTGCCAACACAAGGAAAAAGAAACAAAAATAAAACAATGATAGGAGGATATCTCAACTCCCAAAACACTCAAGGTAAGAAGCCAAGTAAAAGAAAAACCAAGCCAAATATCAAGTTACTCAATTAGCCACTTTTCCAAGAGAAGAGATTCCTATAGAATCTATCAATCATCTCATTAGAACATGAGGAAGGACCAAAACACCCAAAAGAAATAAAATACCCAAAATCCAATAAAATCTGGCAAAGTGTGAAAAATGACATTTAGCATTAAATAGGAAGATTCAGTTGGAAATATCAATTATCTGGAATGTCCTCAAGCCAATCCATTTACACAATATTATTACAATATTGGAGTACTACAACCTCCAATAACATCCTCATTGCAATAAATAATAAGATTCAAATTAAGCCTAAAACAAGGAAAGTAATCAAATACATATCGTAATGGATCTGAATCCCGACTGTGAATATACAAGAGGCATCCCAAGGAAAAATGGTATCCAAATATGTAACTAGAGTTTTGACAAAATCTCTATAAGTGCTCATTGTTTTATATGCACTAAATTTTATGTGCTAAAAATTAGAGCATATGCACTAAAACATAGAGTGTATGTGCTAAAACAAGAGGCATATGTCCTACTCTAATATATATAGGTGCTAATCTACACCTCAAATGGACTGATTTGGGAGGCATATGAGCCAATTTATGGATAATATGTGCTAAACTAATTAACCATACTAAAATGACTTATAATCATATGCGCTAAAATAATGATCATATACACTAAAATAATGATAATATGTGTTAAACTACCTACAAAAGACTAGTTCAAGTTTAAATGCCAAATTTGAAGATCAATCTAAGTTCTAACATTGGGTAGGCTTGCTGACACCAATGTAAAGCCAAAATAAAAGCTATCTCCACACTAGGGAGTACCAGATCAATGCATATTGAGGAAATAATCACTTGAGATCTCAATCTATATAACATAAAGGAAATACACTAATAGTATAATCACATGAGCATGAATATTAAATATATATACAACCATAAGCTAAGTGTAAGCATATCATGGAACACTCAATGTTAAATGTCTTTATATCTGGAGGAATCTTGTCATCTATACACTAGTCCCAAGTTGTGGTAAAGTGAAATTATACCCTACCATGTAGAACCCTCATGCCCACCCCATTGTTCTAGTGGAGATAGTAACTTGACCACAAATAAAAGGAATACAAGAAAGCAAGGATTATCTAACACACATGCCAAGAAAATGCATAATCTCATAGGATGATACAAAGGTCCAATGTAATACATAGGTACAAAATAAAATAATATATGGAGAACACTCAATATGTGAAAAAATATCCAAGTCTAACCAAGAAACCACATACTTACAGTACACATAGGGTACTACATAGAGCTATTAAGGCTAAAGTGAAAAAACTTAGGGAGGAGTGTCACTACTTGGCCCATAGTAGCCCAAGTAGCATCAAGTCTTTGATCAATATCCGTAGATAGCTAGGCTTGGTATATATCTTTTATCAAAACCCTCAAGTGGCTAGATGGTTTTCCTTCTACTAATGTCCTTGGTTGGTTAGGCACTAACTTACCTTCGATCAACACCCTCAACTAACTAGGTAGTCAATTGCTCTTATTAATGTTTTTTTACCCAAGTTAGTTTATTATCACCTTATTAAGAACTCCTTCACATGGTTAGTGCCAATGAACCATAGGTTGGAATTCATGTAAGGAGCCACTCTACTCCACTAATCAAACAAAAAAAAAATCTCATCTCATTACAATGACAAGGCACAAAGCATAAAAAAAGAAAAGTAGAATGCAAAGAAAGACTCTCAAAGTCATAAACCCATAATGGAACATGATAACTCAATTGATATCAAACAAAGAGTATGGGTCACTTGGACCTCAACATAAGAGCATAGCTCAACTACATGTATTGATGTGGTCTTAGGACTCTACGTCCACATATCACATGCAAGATCAACCTCAAGAATGGACTGTGCCAACACAAGGAAAAATAAACAACAATAAAAGCAATGACATGAGGATATCTCAACTCCCAAAACACTCAAGGTAAGAAGCTAAGTAAAAGTAAAACTGAGAAAAATATCAAGTTGATTGATTGGCCATTTTTCAAAGAGCATGAATTCCCATGGAATCCATAAATAAATTCACTAGAAAATGAGGAAGGCTCAAAATGCCCAAAAGCAACAAAATACCCAAATTCTGACAAATCTAGCGAAGTGTGGAAAATGACATTTAGCATAAAATGGGTAGATTTGGTTGGCAATATCAATTATCCATAATATCCACAAGTCAATCCATTTGCATAATATTATTAAAATTTTGAGTACTACAACCTCCAATAAATCAATCATGATGGCTTACAAGTTCTAGATGCCACACAAAACAAGGCGAGCTAAAAAATGCCCAAAAATAAAACATCAAATAAACTCACAAAATTAAAACTATTTTTCCCATAGGCACCCAAAATTACATTTCTACAATAAAAACCCAAATTCAAGAACTCACAAAACTTTGGGCAACATAATACTTCTAAAACCCCAATTTCTCAAAATGGAAGCACATACATATTCATATCAACCCAAATTCAAGAACTCACAAAACTTTGGACAACACAATACTTCTAAAACCCCAATTTCTCAAACTGGAAACACATACATATTCATATCAACCCAATTAGGTTAAGAAAATATAGAAGATCGTAGGGGAAAAATAATTATCAACCCAATCAACTATTGCAACAAGTTCTCTTTAAAATAATGGATAAAAACAAAAGATCCAAGATGCCCTACCTTTCATAGATTGAGAAAAATCAAAATGAAGAGGAAAAATCCACAACTCAACAGAATTGGATGAGACCTTTGGAAAAGTGGATCAATGTCGACATGAATCCAATGAGTCACTCCTCACAAAGATCTGACATGCGGATCAAACCCAATAAACATAAACATGATTTTTTCTAATGCAATTTAGAGCGAAATCCAAATTATCACAAAAGAAAAAAGTGAAGTGAGTGAAAAGAACTCATTTTTCCAAAATAAAGACACTTTTCAAAAATGACTTTTAAAATAAGTCACTTACATAATTTAAGTGAACTATTTACTTTTCTCCAAAATCAAATTAATCGTATCCAATAGAATGAAATTTAACTCTAGAAAATTAGTCGATAATTAAAATACTAAATCCCCAAACACATTAATATAAACATTTTAGTTTTAACCTCTTGTGCAACAATTGTAGAGCTCTAAACACATAGACACACTCACGAGTCTAACACAATAGGCATATGAAACCCAGTTTCACTAACGTGTACCAGAAGAAATAATATTATAACCATGAGAACATCACTCATACATGAATGATATTGGCTCAACAATGAAATGATGGTGAAACTATCTCCTATGCCAATATTGAGGATATATATACACACACACTCAAATCTTGTAGGTCGGGAAGAATGTGTCTAGTACCTATTCACTAAAACACACAAACATCAAGTGTATTTTCTCATAATATAAATAGCCAAATTACATGAACATACTTGATAGTAAACAATGAAGGAGAACGAGACATCATGTAGATCTCATGAATGAGTGACTATGAATTTTATCACTGTGAGGCCTCACCCCGAGCCTATCATAGCCATTCAGTTCTGCATTTGAGATATACATATTTGATGATCATATTTTGATACTCTATGGATTTTACTGATACTTTATGTTATGGTTTATCACCTTAGAGTTTAGTTGCACATTCAGTTATGTTATTTGATGAAACTGTTATATCTATCTAGAACCTTATGTGAAATTAAGTGGATTTTATGAATGATTATGATGATGAAGTTTAATTGCAATTAAATTATATATGTATGCAATGATTATGTTTCAAGTTTAATTTAGTGATGAATTATATATATATTCATGATGAGATTTATGTTAGTTATAAATGAATGATTATGCCATGTGAAACTTTGACTTAATTATGATTGATTGCTTGAGAATTATTTGATTATGAAAGTTATGGAATTTACATGTATATTTCCTTGGACTACTGATATTCGACTTGAGTGTGCAAGGAAATAGGCCATGGAAAATTCGGGGAACCATCACAGAGACTAATGTGAAAATCCGTTTGAGCCAAGGTTGCTTCTAGTGAGAAGCCAAAAACCTCGTTGTAATGTATTTAATTTGTAAAAGTATGGTGCATGAATGTGTTTGATTTATATGTTAATTGTAAATGTTATTTATTTAAGAATTCCCAAGTGGATATGCCACATGGCTTGTGATGTGTCTTTTTTATTTGTGTCACTTGACACATGTGTATGTACTTGTGGCCATGACATGTCCACTTGGGGATTGGTTGAACTTGGAGAAGTGTCAATGTATTTCATCATAGTTCTTTCTAGTAATCTCATTTGAATGAAATGAAAGTGGTAGGAAATAAAGTAATTTCAATGTTTTATCTCCTCTCTCAATCAATACAATTGTTTTGTTACTACAATAGTAGTAGTTATATTTTTTTTTACTAGGTTGAAAGCATTGGTCTCAAATAAAGATAAATGTAGTCTTGAACAAAGTAAGTGAGGAGAAATCAAATCAAAATAAAAAAAACAACCAAAGAGAGAGAGAGAGATAAAATAAATCACAAACTAGTCAAAGAAAACTAGAGGAAAGTGTAAATTAGAGACCTACAGGTCTCTGGAAAATGTATGGGAAAAATTCCCATACATTTTCCAAATACACAATCAATTAAATATTAATTTTCTTCATCTACTTGGCAGAGAATAACATATAATATTATGGCTAATGAGGAGTAAAAGCCTATTATACTCCTCTAGAGTCTAGTTTCTTTTTGGGGGACCCACCTGAGCCTCCACCCCAAAAGAGCTCAAAGAATTCCTAAAAAAATAATTATAAATAAACTTGGTTGCATACAAATAAAGTGCAATGTCAAAAGACTACTTTTATAAAAATATATATATATATATTACCCCTTAAACCAAACCCCCACGTTGGTGGGCTTTTTCCAAAGTTTCATTTTTTTTTAAAAAAAATTTAATTTTTTTAAAAAAATTCTTTAAGGGGGGAACCCGCGGGTCCCACTACCCTTGGGCCCTGCCCCCACCTCCTATGCACTGCCCAAGCCCAGGAGTACCTGCCATGGTAGGTACCCTGCACTAGGTAGCATGAGGGCTCCCTTCGTAAGTCCCAATGGGGCTTAGATGCGCTTAGATTTTTTTGCAAGTTTTTTTATTTCATTTTTATTTTGTTATTATAATTTAATTTAATTTGTTATTGTCAATGGAAGGGTCAATTTGTGGAGCACAGTCCCAACATAGCTTTAGTCCCTGATCCAATAGAAGATAGAATCTTAGACAGTAAAAATAAAGATAGAGATGTTGAAGTTAAGATAAATTCATTGCCAATTATCCCTCCAGAAGCTGAATTCGGTAGTACCAACTTAAATTTGGGTAACATGCATAAAAGTGCAGATGAAAACAATCATGAACAACAACATGTAGCAAATATATCTATGGAGAAATTCATCAAGATCAGTAGTGATTCAGACCTTGATATACCCTCAACAATAGAAAATAAGATAGTGGATAGTACAAGCAACCAGAAGGAGAGTATTTTACCAGATATAGAAACTGAAGAAGAGAAGTGTATTCAAGAAGTTAATATAATTTCAAAATATCTAGGTGAAGAAGTTACAGATGATTTGATGGATTTACTTATGGATGAGATTTGTGATAGTGAGGAATTAGCCCTTCAAAGAGAACTCTTAATAAAAAATATTGTGATTAATAAGAATATTAAGGTAGATAGAATAGAAGCTTTGGTAGTGAATCAACAGGGCATCAAATCTCAAGACAAACCTGTTCCATCTATATCATTGCCTATAGAACTTGAATCCCTCATTAAAGAATTGGGAACTAACTTAGACAATATCTTAGAAGATTATGGAAAAGACATTATAGATCAACAAGACTCTCTTATTAATTTAGTGAATGGACATGAAGAATATGAACAGAACGTCAATATAGAGAATTTTCCTTTAAGCGATGATCTAACAGAGGTGGAACAAGAATCTATCAGATGTATGAATGGGATAACAAATAAGGATAGGCAGTTAGGTATTGCTATGAATAGGGAAGGTCTTTCATGTCCAAATATCCTTAAGACTAAGAAAAAGAGAGGTAGGAAATCCATTAATGAATTGAGATCTATAGCCGGCAATGCCAAAAATCAACAAAAATTATCTAATATCCTAAATGCTGGGGAGGGGAAGAACCTTCCCCAAGGGAAATGAAATTAACAACCTGGAATGTTAGGGGCTTGAATGCCCCTAACAAACAAAGATTAATTAAAAGATATCTTAATTCATTTGAATCATAAATTATAATATTACAGGAAACTAAATTAAATAAGGAAGAAAGTTTAAAGTTTAGTTTTAAATTAGGCATTTGGAAATCAAAGATAGTCCTATCCACAGGAGCTTATGGTCATCTGGCTACCTTATGGGACCCTAGGAAAATAACGATTGAGGTAGTATCTAAAAATAGTAATTGGATGATATTAGTTGTCAATAGTTTAAGGACAAAATTAAAATTTAAACTCATTAATATATATGGACCTGTTCAGAATGAAGAAAAAAGGAAAGTATGGTTGGAAATAAAAAAACCAATTGTCATCTAATACCGAAGACATACACATATTAGGAGGTGACTTTAATGAAATTTTAGATATTAAAGAAAAATTTGGTGGTTCACAGTATATCTCGCAGTCACAAAAAGAATTTAAACAATGGGTCATGGATAATAATTTAATCGATATTAACACCAACAATGGCATGTTTACGTGGAACAATAGAAGATAGGGCTTCAGCCACATTGTAGAAAGATTGGATAGATTTATGATTAGTAGAGATACTGGAAATTTTAATCATCTTTTAAGTACAGAAGTTCTTCCCAATGCGAGGTCTGATCATTTCTCAATTAGGCTCTCTATTACGGAAAATTGTAAACCATCTAGAAACCATTTCAAATTTGAATTCATGTGGTTCCAAGATGAGGAATTTATGATGCTATTAGAACAATGGTCAAAATAGATAAAAGTCTCTGGATCTAAGATGTATTGCCTAGTAGCTAAATTAAAGATCATTAAGCATAAGATCCTAGATTGGAACAAAAACAAATTTAATAATATTTTTGAACAAAAAATTAAATTGAGCATGATATAGAATGCCTTAATAAATTAGTCATAGAACAAGGGATGAATGAAATAAGTTATATTAAAGAAAAAGAACTTATGGCTAAACATATTGAGATTTTATTAAAAGAAGAAATATTTTGGAAACAAAAGTCCAGAGAAACATGGCCGAAAGAAGGAGACTGCAATACAAATTTTTTTCATAATAGCACTAACAATAAGAGAAATATAAATAGAATTTCGAATATTCAAGATGAAAATGGACATCTCATAGATGATCCCAAACTTATTTTGGAACAATTCATCCATTTTTATCACTCTCTTCTTAACAATCAGGAGGCTACTGACCTCGAAGCACAAAATAAAATGTTGAAGGCTATTCCAAAATTAGTTTCGGATGCATATAATAAATGGATTAATAGAAAATTTACCATGGAAGAAGTTAAAAATGCCTTATTTTAGCTTCACCTGGAAAAAGCCCCAGGACCAGATGGTTTTCAGGCAAGTTTTTTTCCAAAAATGTTGGCATTTTATAGGAGAAGATATATGGCAAGTAGTGGAAGCTACTAGGAACTCTGGTACACTATTAACTGAAACCAATAACACATTTTTCACACTTATCCCTAAGAAAAATGATTATACGGAGCCAGGGGATTTTTGCCCCATTTCCCTTTGTAATACCATTTATAAAATCCTTTCCAAATGTTTAGCAAACAAACTTAAAACCATCCTACCTGCAATTATCTCAGAAGAACAAACCGGTTTTGTCCCCAACCGATCAATCCTAGATGGTATTATTATAGCCCAAGAAATAGTACATACAACTCAATATAATAAAGAACCCTGTATGCTTATTAAAATTGATATTCAAAAAGCTTATGATAAAGTAGACTGGAGGTTTTTATGTAAATGCTTGGAAGCATTTGGCTTTTCTAAACAATGGATTAACTTAATTTTCAACTGTATATCCACACCCAAAATATCACTACTCATCAACAGTACCCCTAAAGGTTTCTTTGAAATCTCTCATGGTATTAGATAGGGAGATCCACTTTCTCCTTTTCTTTATGTTATCGTGGCTGAAGTTTTAGGTAGAGCCATAACTAAGGCCCACCAAGAAGGTGAAATCTCAGGAGTCAAAGTTACAGAACATGTCCTGAACATAACTCACCAACAATTTGCTGATGATACTATACTCTCAGGAGCCTCCAACTGTAAAGAAGCTAAGGCATTCAAAGATTTTTTGGACATATATATGAAGGCGTCAGGAAAGAAAGTGAACCCTAGTAAATCTGAAAATTTTTTTGTCAATACCCCTTCAAACAAAGCAAGTGAAATTTGCAAAATTCTAGGTTATAAAATTGGCAAGTTTCCTTGTAAATACCTAGGGATTCCCCTTGACAAGGGTCTACATAGCTCTAAGCTATGGAAACAAGTGCTTTCCAAAATTCAAACTAAAAAAGGACATGGAAAGGTAAATGGCTTACTAAAGCTAGTAGAGTCACAATGATTAAATCCGTATTGACTGTTATCCCCACATACCAAATGTCGATACTCCCTCTTCCAGTCAATATCAAAGCTAGTTTAGACAAACTCCTTAGGGATTTCTATTGACAAGGCATGACAAAAGAAAAAAATTTAGCCCTCATAAGATGGGAGAACCTATGTAAACCAATATCCTAGGGTGGACTGGGTATTAAAAATCTACAATGGAAAAATAAAGCATTGGGTGTTAAACTCATTTGGAGATTATACAAGGAATCAAATAGTAAATGGGCCACAATCCTACTGCACAAATATATCCCAGATGTAGATCCCATCTATATCTTTAGATCGCGATCCCATGTTAAAGGCTCTCATATTTGGAACTTTATTAAGGAATCTAGAGAAGTCATTAATAATTTTCTTACGTGGGATATAGGTAGAGGGGACACGACCCTCTTTTGGGAGGACTCATGGGGTGGTTTTACGCAACTCAATAAGATGGGTTTTTTGCAAAGCTTTATTGAAGATTGCAAAAACATTAAAGGAATATATTTAGAGAGTTATATCATTAATGTAGAGGAATCAATATGGAAATCAGTTAATGATATTCCAATAAGGTATAAAGAAAGACAAAAACTCATTGATATCCTCAAAGATAGAATAATTACTATTAAAAATAGGATAGATAATCTGATTTGGGTTGGTTCTAATAATGGAGCATATACTGTGAAGGATGGCTACAAAACTATTGTGCAGAAACATAACATGGATACCCTAGATATCCCTTTGAACCTATGCTGGAATAAGGTATGCCTTCCAAAGGCAGGAATTTTTCTTTGGATAGCACTGCAAAAAAGAATTTTAACTGCAGATAGACTTAGAAAGCTAGGGTTTGAAGGCCCCTCAAGATGTCCCCTATGTGAATGTCAAGAAGAGGATGCCAACCATTTGCTCTTAAACTACACTTATACCCAAAATTGTTGGAAATGGTTATGTTATTGCCTAAATTGGAACTCAGACATGCCCTTCGATTTGGTAGATCACCTTAAAGCATGGCCTACCCTTAAAAAAGATAGTTTGTACAAAGATATATGGACAATCTCTCCTTCTATTCTTGTATGGGAAATCTAGAAAGAATGAAACAAAAGGATATTTACAAACCAAAAGCTTGACTGGAAGTCAATTGTTAACAAAATAGAAGCATCGATTATTGAAGTAACCAATAATAGACTTCGAGATAAAATTAGTTTTGAAAATTCCTTTAAACTATGGGATAATAATATCAGATTCAAATGGCCTAAATTGGCAATTCCACCACTATATGGTAGAGGAGGAATCAAATCAAAACTAGATAGAAGTACATGTAAATGGATGCCTCCTAGAGAAGGATGGTATAAATTAAATTTTGATGGGGCCTCTCGGGGCAATCTAGGTATAGCAGGTATTGGTGGGGTTATTCGCAACTAGAATGAGGAAATAGTCTCTAAATATGCTTGACCCATCAAACCCACAACTAATAATATGGAAGAATGTAAGGCAGCTTTAGAAGGACTTAAATTATGCAAACAACTCGGCATCTCTAAACTAGTAATTGAAGGTGATTCTCAAATAGTTATCAATGCAATCAAAACTAGAAAGATCCCTAACTGGAAACTTAATTCAAGAATTGAAGATATTAGTATAATTCTAGATACTATCCCCCAGTATGAAATTAAGCATATTTATAGAGAAGGTAATATAGCTGCAGATCAACTTGCTAACCAAGGAGCAAATGGTGAAATGATATAGGAGTTGTTTACTAGAATCAGTTAGTCTATATTCCCGCCTCATAACCTAATCATCTATAAATATGACCCTATAGTATAATTCTGAATGCTAATCACCTAGAACCTTAGTACATATCATCTTTCTTTATCTAAAGGTATTAAATAGATAACTCAAAGATCTATAGTGTGTAGAGCCTAGGCCTTTAAACCTTAATAAAATAAGTATTTTACCCTAAACGCGAATACTTTTTAGCTTTAAAAAATTATGAATTTCATGTGATTTTGATCAGGTACATTGAGCTATATTACTATATTCTTCTATTCATCACTCTATGGAACTAGGATATTGCAGTCAAAACTGCTAGTTAGAACTTATATTTCAAACTAGGTGTCACCACATACACATATATACTATCTTTTAATGTAACAACCAATCTTGGCTCTAACTATAGCATATGTTTCCCCTGGTATAGAGATACTTTTAGAGAGGATCGATATAAGTCTTTCTATTAGATAGGAGTATACAGCTAGCATTAGTCTTGGTATATATGAGAACTTGGCCTCTTGTTAGTAGGTCTTTATATTTCTTGTCCTTCTTATTGAAACCAGACTTCAATTTAGAGACAAGATTAATCAGCCCTTTACTCCTATAGGATACTTTTAAAAAGCTGTATCTCTTCTGTATACTAGCACAAGTATTTTAAATCCTTTTTTCATATGGATTAATATAGATGGAGCCCACGATTAGTCTTAGCTACTCCTCACTAGTTTAGCCTATGCAAACCCTAGAGAACTTCCTAATGTAGCTATAATACTAGTTTTATGGAGGATTGCTCTAATCATTTTTCTATGTCTCCTTTTGGCACTAACTGAGTAATAATAGGCTTAATCTCATGTAGGACTCCCACTAGTAAATGATGGATCTCCTACCATCCTTAGAGTGATCTATATATTTAGTAGCACTTAGGCATACCTGCGGAACAATATAATTCAAATCATTTCAAGACAACCCAAGACAGTTGTTAATATCAATGATTGACCCCTAGAAGTATGAAAAGTGTCCTACACTCCCAATACTGGGATATAATGACATTTTCCAACACATCCACATATCTTATCAATGAGTTTCACTTCCTTAAGAAATGAACTTTTGAGACTCATTACATCAACCCTGTATCTATGTAGGAATGAATGACTAGGATGAACTGATAGACCATGCTGATTTCTTTCAACCATCTATCAGCTTTAATTTTCAAGGGTGTCATGAGGATAGATAGTCTAGCTGCAGAGATAGGGATTATAAACACAAAGGGCTATACTTTTTCTTCCTAGCAATGACTTTAAATGTAGCTTCACCACATATTTAGATCCAATATCTATTAATGAAAAAGACAGATCTAGTCATAACCATAGTAGATAATCCTACATATATTAAGAGACTCCTAGAGAGGCCCATTTCAAGATATATTTACTCTATTAGTTAGGTATATTTTGCTAGAAATAGTCCCGATATCTATGAGAACTGGACCTTCCCTTAGAAGAAATTTGTATTTTTCATCTTTATTCGATTAGTGAAAATAGACCTCCTTTTTGACACCAGGTAAACTAGTCCTTTACACTTATAGTAGTATTTTTAGAGTTATATCCCCTCTGTACTCTAGTCAAAGTACTTAAAATCTTTATGCAAAAGGAAACATATGGATTAATTTAGAAGGAATTTACTATAGTCTTAGCTATTCCTCTCTAGTTTAGTCAATCTCATCTTAACCTTGGAGATCTTCTTTAATACCAGATCTCTGCAGGAATCCCCTAATTAGTCTTATAAATACTATGCCTATCTGGCCTTAATCATGTAAATCTAGGCTATGTCTCACTCGGGATAACCCACAGTATAAAATGGATACCCCGACACTCCATAGACAAACTTAATACTTTAGACAAATTTTGGCATACACCGAAGCATGAAATCATTTTAGGGTTATCTAGGATAGACTTTAGTAACAATGATTTCTTGACGCAATTATTAAATAATGCCCTACACTCTCAATATCAAGAAATACTCACATGTTACAAGGTAAACAAGAGACACGTAACTAATTAATGATTCTCATGTAAGGAGTGAATATTCTAGACTATTTACAACAACTAGATTTCTTTGAAGAACTATCAACTATGATGAAATGATAGATCGTGTAGGAGTCATTAAATCATGTATAAACACTAAATCTTCATGGGGACATGAGGATAGGTGAAAAAGGTGCAAAGTATAGAGATTATAAACCCAGAAGTCTTTAGATTGTTTTAAAACACACATCATATTAATATTTAACTCCCTAAAAAGATGGAAACAAAATTGATAATTATAGGAAACAAGGGAAATCAAGCTATGAATGCATTTCAGTAGATTGTGTAGAAATGCACTCATTATCTCAGATGTACAAGAGTTGTCTCATGAAGAATAATGGAGAGAACTCAAGATAATCATGTCTCAAAATTCCCTTTCTCCCATTCCTATAAGTTCTCCTCAGATTAGGCCTTTCATTTGGTCTCACTAAACTTCAAACCTCCCTCAGCAATGGAAACAAAATTAACCACCTTTGCTAACAAGGGCAGTCGGGCTATGGCATTCAGGGGAAACATTTTGTCTAAAAGATGGAATCAGATCCTCAACCCCTTGTCGAATTCCTCAAGGAGAGCAATTGAAAAAGCCATGGGAGACCACTTCTTTGACTACGAGTTCACTTTTCGAACCAATGGAGTAGTTATAGGTATATTCATTGCCATCTTAGTTTTTGCCAGAAAAAAGAAAGAAGATATCATTCAGGTGGCTAATTCAATTTTTAACGAAAATATTCTCAAAGGGCTAGAAAGAATGGTTTTTTGTATCGATAATCAACTTACTATCCCTCATCCAGAAACTACAATGAGAACTGAGATTATCAAGCTTGCAGAAATCCCTCAAGCACAGTGCATCCCAATGTTAACATTCAAGGATGAAAAGTTCTTTGATGCGCACTGGCCGAAAATGCTTAGAAATTTGGATTTTCTGTACAATGAAATACTCCAGACTGAGATGGACATAGGTGACCTCCTTAAATTCTGGAGAGGTGAAGGCTTCCATATCCTGGCTGAACTGGATGAAATAGAGACATGTAGGATCCACATTATGGCACCCAAGATCCAATGCTGCACCTGCCATTTGAAGAAGATGGCTCCAGAAGAAGAGTGTATCATCATGATGAGAAAGGAAGAACACATATGGTACTGCATGAGGGTTCAAAAAAATGATTCCACCTGAACTATAAGAGTCAATGTCCTCTTTTTAACAATTACTATAGATACTACTTACAAAGTAAAAATGGATAGTTTATAATCTGTAATTATTGAGTCGGTTTACAAGGTAGGACTTGATGGTCTCTAGTAACAACTACAGTTTCAAACAATCACTATATATATGTAATTAAATATTTCCTTACAATATGTAAATATATAGAACAGTATGGTTTTATTATTATATAGATGTTAGTAACTAAATCCAGTAGGATCTCTCTTAGTATAGGTAGTATCCTATTCTGAATCTTAGTGATTTTTCTTAATTAATATGGAAAAAGTGAACACTACTATGTTTATCTTTTCATCTTAGAATATGACTTAGATACACTGTCATTACATTGTTTATGTCTAAATTCTGGGTTTTGTAGAAATATAAACTATATTAGGAAAGTAAACATATAGTATTCTCATAAACATAGAAATCGCTTCGTTTCCCCTTAAGAAGTTGAAATAGCATAGTTCAAGAGAAACCAAGAAATACGAATAGACGTAGACATCCAACAGTCAGGTCATTGGAAGATTGTACTTATAAATAATCCATGCCCTTTTAACCAGCTCTTATTTATCCTAAATAATCATATAAGTATAGGCTACCATGGAAACTTCAATTGAACTCTCTTGTAGCAAGGGACAGTTGGCCTTTGAAGGCAAGATTATGCCAAAGTATGTTAAGGAGATGTTAATTAAAAACCACTCCCTTATTATTAGAGCAGTCCTACGCATCTTAGGGCTAGATTTTATCAACTTAGAGGATAAATATAGGGTTCTCTCTAACATCTCCTCCATGTTTGTAGCCGCCATTTCCTCTTGGGGTCTCCATGAATAGGATATATGGACTCTTAGTCACAAAATCTTTAAATGAAGATATTTGGGCAATCTAGATAAAGTCCTATATATCAAAAGGGACCCTTCACTTGTCAAGTCAAGAATAACTCAGAATGTGAAGGACTTCAAGGAGAGAAAGGCCATAATTATAAGAAACACAACCTTTCTGTTACAATACTTGCAGGTCCGTAAGCCTAAGAAGGAATGCTGGTTCTATGATTATTGGCACTTAGATGAGATAGGAATTAAAGATATGGAGTGCTTTGCAGAGTATGGTCCTAAAAATCTAATCGATCTATGGCTGGATGAAGGTAAGTATCCCAATAAGGAGAAAATAGGATTCTCTGCTGCAGATAGAGAGAATCTAGGAAAATAATCAATATAACCCCTCTTTAAATTGGTCTCATGTCGAATTCACTAAAGCATCAAATTAGAAGTAATCTTCTGTGTTTTGGTATTAGATATTTTTAATCTCTATTGGTCTAGGGAAGTTTAATTCTTAGCGAATCTCAAGTTAAAATTTAATTTTTACACATAGTAGCTTATTGAATAAAATTTACAAACAGTTTAAGCAAGGTTTATACACTAGTTCACCATTTTCTTAATGCTAAGAATATGTGTTATTGTCTTATAGCCTTTTCTCTTATCAGATGAGAATGTATAGCATGTATCATCTCATAATAGCTAAGATAGGTATAGCTCAATAAGCAATAGATACTTAGCTAAGATTTAATTTGAACTATCTAATCGCTCCTCCTTGCTTGCCATCTTTAAATTAAGGATTGATCATGAAACACTAACTCACTATCCCAATCGATTGTTTCAAGATAAGTGTTAAAAACTAATAAAAGGCATACAAATTAGGTAGCCAAAAATTGATATCTAGAAGAATTGTGTTTTTTTGTGTTTGCTACAATTTCAGGGATGAACATGTTTTTATGAAGTTTGTATTACTCCTCTAGGCTTAATTATTTTTCAAATTATAGATGCAATCACTAAAATAATCTGACACCCTCCAACTTACCCACACTTACATTACTGAATATTCTCAACAGATCTCATATAGTTTTAAGGGTGATAGACTGTATTCTAATTTTTTGATAAACGAAGTTTAGCATTGATGAATATGGTTTAGAAAAGAAGCCCCTACAACCTAATAGAGTATGTTATGATCAGTAAGCTAGGTATGGTATCTCTTTAGACCAGTAGATGGATATCGCTGCAAAGAATTGTCTTAGAAACTCTTAGTGGTGACTAGTTTTATAAACAACTAAATAATCACATCTCTTAAAATAATGGATAAGGCTATTAATTTCATCAGTTTTATATAAGTCTGGAGCATAAGTGTATATATTAGCATGGTCTAAAAGGGATCTGATCCCAGGAATATATGGCAATTGGATATTATCAAAAGCCCGCACTTAGTAACACAGGTAACAAAGATATTTTTAAGGTTAAAATGTTGATATACATATGCCACTTGCATTAATAATCAAAGGTATGACTAAGCGGTTTCTAATAGATTTACTTACTTAATGTCGATGATCCCTTGCCTCTAGAATTTGTCTGATAAAATTGGTTTATCTGACTAAATAGCTTTTTCATGCTTTAATGATAACTTTCATTTATTAATGCTCATGGTCAGGAGGATGGTATTACTTTTGCATAATTTTTCTTTGTTTGTTTAAATTAGCTGAGAATTTAAACATATGTTCTAAAATACCATTCTATGAGTCATAGTTTTATCATTTCATTTTAGTTTATAATTGGAGTAGAGATTTAATTTTGCTTAGTACGCCAAAACATGAAGTGCATAAGGTGATCATGTAATAATCAACACCTTATAATATCAAGAGTAGCAATTTAATATAAAGATGGTATCCCTTGAAATAATGAAGATCCAGAGGCACTGGTAGATCTTATTGTTAGCAAATAAACTATTAGCGCAATTTCCTTTTAGGGGAAGTTAGGACCTCATAGAAGCATAGATATTAATGGAATGGGTTTCCCCTCACTAAACATATCTCTTAGTAATCAAGCTTTTCTTTTTTACTGTTTGAACACAAGGTTTTAAGTCATAAATTAGTGGTATGTGCTATACTTTATGATAGAAACAATATCAATTTTGAAGTATCGGATATAGATAACTTCTGAGATAGCAGGAATCTTATTTTCTAACTACAAAACAAGCATATTTTTGGCAAATAGTATTTGTTTGTATACAGGGTAGCAAAGACAAAGGGATGAGAGAAGACAAGATCTTCATTTCATAGATACAAAATTATATAAAGATAATTGTCTACAAGATAGAACTGAGTATGAGGAAGAATTTAAAATCATAACTATTAGCAAATTGATATCTTTGAAATCTTGATGTATATGAGGCAATCTCCCTTACATCGGTATAGAGATATATCAATATTTTTAATGCCAAGCTTGAACCAAGTCAGGAGTTAAATTAAAATGAAATTGTAAATGAAGGAATGCCTTCATCTTTTGATGTAAATGAGGGAATGCCCTCATAAAATTGTTTGTAATAAAATTCTGGACCAAGGTCCCGGGCTAGACTGGAGGTTTTCTTCTCCATTCTTTCCTACCAGTGCTCGCACAGAATGGAATGTTTGTAGTATTATTTAATTTATTAATAAAATCTTTGGCTTAGGCCTTTTACCGATCAAAAAATAAATAAAAATTAATTAATATGTTAATTAATTTAGATTTATTTAATTATATAATTTTTTATATATAAATTTTTATTATATTTTAAATTTCATTAATTATTAATTATTGTTAATTGATATAAGTTTTAATTAATATTTAAATTTAAATTTTATTTAATGATTATTAATTATATTAATTAATAAACTTTATTAGTAATGTAAATATTAATTGATAACTACTATTAATTAATATAATTATTAATTAATTCTTAAATAGTTATATTTTAATTGTTATTTATACTTAATTAATACTTGTTTCATTTTTAATAATCATGTTAAATAATGATTATTAATTAATAAATGATACTTAGTGTATTAACTATCTCTTTGCTTATTTTAATCTATTAATTGGGTTATAGTTCAAACTAAACAGTTGTTATGTCATAATTAAATTGTAATTCTTAAATTGGCTCAAAGTTAATTCTAAGCTACATGAGGAATAATGTTAAATTTATTAAATCCAAATTCACTATATGGTGTTTAGGGGATTGTTGTTATGTTGGCGTTAGACCAAATAAAAGTACCTAGTAATCATCACCTTCAAGTGAATGTAAATTGCACCATACATCGTAGTCCATTGTAACCTCTAAAATTGTAAACTTATTTAACCTTTTTCAAAAAAAAATTGGTGTGATTTTGAGTGAGAAATATATGGGCATGACAATCACTTTGTACAATCACATCAAGCATAATCTATGACAATTATGTAAGCATAGTAGTGAACATCATTTTATTTAAATTAACATTGTATTTATATAAACACTTTATTTAAGTATAAAGAAATAAAATAATTATTTCCATCAATATGAGCATATATCAATGAAAATATCTATTAAAATACCCAAAAAATGCCCATGTCACTCTTGGGGAGTGACGTCTTCCTCCTATTTATGTTTTGATTACTATGTAATTATGCTTATTTGAAGTTAATATATTTGGTTAGGCTATTTCATCAAAAAAATACCCAACATCATATATGAAACAATATAACAAAAATCAATGATAACCATCATTAAGCTTCATCATGCAAATTATATGATCAAAATGGTAATAAATCATAATCTAATATTTAAATCAGAAATGATACAGTAACCAAAATAAAGTATGTTAATCAACGTCTCACATGGTAAAACCACCTGATCACATCACACAAATACTCACAAAATAACAAAATCCTGATACAATATAATAATCCATGATCTAGATAACATATAAACATGATAAATAATCATAATCAGGTAACCACTGGCACATACATTAGTGAAACCAATGAATCACATCATAAGCCAAATAGACCAAATACCATCATGAGCACAAAACTAATCTCAGAATGAACATAAGAATGAACTATATTGGGTGTATCTCACAATGCTAATATAAAATTATAACATGGGAATAGTCACCAAATCACATTAAGAAACAAGAACATCCAGAGTCAAACTAGGCATCACAAGGGATCTCATCCAATAGCACTGAAGCAATTACTCACATAATGTTGAAGCCACATCCATTAGGATATCATGTAGAAAGAAAATGGGAGAGACACTACATCATCCCCCTAAAGACTAGGCTTACTCCTAGAAGCCTACAAGTCAAACCAATAGAGCACCCCAATTGTGAGACCTAAAACCAAACCAAACACATAATATCCATAAGATTCCTCCACAAGTCTAGCCAAACGACACCAATTCCTTACAAGATAGCCTCACAATTGTTGAAAGGACCAACACACACTATTAAAGCATCAATAAATCTTAAATTCCTTCAACAAGGGATACACTACATGCTAGGAAAGACACGTCTAGCCTTAATCTCTACCAAATGAGGCATAATACTAGCCACTCTACCTCATCACAAGGCATCTAAATACAAAACAATACCCTCTAGGGTCTCCTCTAAGACCAAGGCACCCAAAAATCTCAAGTCAACAACTCAAGAACAAGGGAGAGATCATCCAAAAAGATATAAAAGCACTACCATTATCACCTATAACATGCTTTAATCCAACTAAAGTACCACTAGCTCAATGAAGAATAAAAAAGGTAAGGATTCTCTACCAAAAAACACTTTTCTAGGTGATATTACACCCAACTCAAGGGTAATAAGAGGTAAAAATGAAAAAACTTTCCTCGTATAAAAAAGAACACTCATACTATGGAGGGTCAATAGTTCACTCCTTCAACATGAAGGGATAATACAAGTCCAACCAACTACCAAGTATAGGAGAAATATGATTTCTACAACATCAAGAGCTCAACTATAGCTGGAACAAGGGTCACTCAACCCAACTAGACCATGGTCTCACCTAAAAAAAGATGTAAATGAATCCTAATGGTGAACATTATCCTACACTCAAATCCATAACCAAGCTTAGGATGGTAAGATACACCCACAATGACTGCATCCTTCTAGCCTGAAGCTAGGAATGCCACACTATAAGGAGTCCTCTGGAAACTCGATCTCCAACATGGAGTCTCACCAAGAATGGATAATATAACTAATATAATACCATATATATAATCATGTAGAGATAATGCCAAGGGAGTATCATGACTAGGAAGTGGGACTCTCTTTTTTCGTACACTATTCCAACCAAAAGAGGAGTTGGGGAACCCACAAAAAAAGTGACTCCAAGGAACACTCACCAAAAATAATGAATAAAAAAGTGGTGCATCAAATACTTCCACAATAACTCTAAAAGAGGCAATCATAAAGGAAAGGTATGGTCTCAAGACCCACACTCAAGGTTAAATCTCATAGGTGGCCTAATTCACACCCAACCATCCAAATAACAATGCCAAGAAGGAAAACACTTATGTACCTAATATCAAATGCATGGGAGAAAACTAGAATATCAATAAGAAAACACACTATAATCCAATGCAATAATTCAAGCTCGACCAATATCATAGCCAATAAGCATTGCCATTGACAGAAAATAGCATTTATATCATGATTCTAAATAATGCACAATTAAGGTCTACCAAAATCAACTATCTATTTCTTAACAATTTACAAAGAGAATCATGAAATTAATAATCTCATTAACATGGTACCCAATTACCAATCATTTTCATAATGCAACTATGAACATCTATACAAAGGAATATTTTCAACTTTGTGCATATTTAAATCAATTAATGCTAACATGCATATACATCATTGACCACTTGCACATATTTTCATGTACAAAAAATAATTTCCTCATATTTTAAATAAAAATAGAATCTAATAATAATCTTTACAATTACTCAACAAGCACAAATGTAGTATTTTATCTACAATGTTCTCCCTCACACATACTATTAGAGTTCCACATTGAACCTGATAGATTTGCATAATTCACAAATAAGCCAACAGTGTCAAACATTCAGAATAGTCACTGAGAACTAAAAAGGGAAAACCCAAACGGGGGAATTCTGAATTTTAATAGTAAATCCCAAAAATGAGCTCATTTCAACAATAAATTAAATGTGACAAATGTCACAATAGATAGACTAAAAGATTTCATGACCACTCCAAGAAAAAAGAAATCCAAAAAAAATTCAATGCTAGCCCACACAACATGTGGAGTAATCAACCAAGAAGGTAAAATAAATTACCAATCATAAAATATATTCACAAAACATCATGACCAATATAAGTCACATAAGAGGGAATAACCACCACATGGTACCAAGGATCACAATATCTCAATATTGTTAGAGAACCTACCCACACACACCAATCACTAGACTATCTAATGTCTTAATCATAAGCATCACTATAACATAATAAAGATAGTAATGTTCTTTCTCACTTCAAATTCCTCTACCTTTATTCGTGCAATGAAATAATTCCTCTATGAATGGTCTCAATAAGACGGAGGTCTAAGAACAACCTCAAAAGATATACTAAAATCACAACTCAAGATTACTAGGAATGCACATGCATGAGGGTAGTTACAACCACAAGAAGAAAATGCACAAAGTTTAAGCATGAGACTTGGATCTCTACAAGGGGTACTCAACTCATCCACGCAAGAGGTATTACATAATGATGGGTTAAAGAATGATTTAACAACAACTACAAAGGTTCTTACCACATCAAGGATATGCATAACACACCCCACAAGTCACCCAAAACTATAAGTTGTAATGATACAAAATAACCCACATCACAAGGTTATGGTAGCAATCTTAACATCACACAAGGGACGATTAGTCTCTATAGGCACTATGGCCTCATTTCACTCAATGCAAGGAAAATACAAGGTTACAAAGAACAAAATGCTAGGTACATATGATACCATTTAATGTAGCAATTCTACAAGATGCTTCACAACCACAAACACATAATTTTCTCAAAATATTAAGAAACCATGCAATTTGGAGACATAAGTCATTAACAAAAAAGATCTATTAGTAATTACAATTGATAATATCACTTCTTATTACCAATGAACGTCTTTCATAATTACCATAGTGCATAACTATCTCTCTACAAGGGGAATGCATTTGAATGTAAGAAATAAGATGCCAATACATATAAAATATAAATAATTTAATTTAATCTCACATTATTGCATTAATCACTAGAATAAAGTGCACTAAATCCCATAGTTTCTCTACAAGAGGACTACATTTGAACGGAAGAAATAAGATGCCAATACAAATAAAACATAAATTATTTCATTTACTCTCACATTAATGTAGTAATCACTAGAATACAGTGCACCACATCTCTCAAGGAGTTAATCATTAGGCACTCAAGGCCTTGCATAAACATCAATATATAACTCTGACCAGTAGGGTCACACAAGCAAGAAATCCACTTATGGACTACCAAGAATCCAAGAATC
The DNA here is from genome assembly GCA_027943335.1 of Chamaecyparis obtusa. Taxonomy (NCBI): domain Eukaryota; kingdom Viridiplantae; phylum Streptophyta; class Pinopsida; order Cupressales; family Cupressaceae; genus Chamaecyparis; species Chamaecyparis obtusa. The sequence continues at coordinate 470,485 of BSBK01004781.1, forward strand.
ATCATATACATTATGAGGCCTCACCCCGTGCCATCATTTCATAGCAATTTATTTTCCATCTTATGACTCATGTTGACACTTTATTTTATCATGTTGGACTATTTGGACAAAGAAATTATATTTTGACACTATGGGATGACCTATGATTATGTGATGATGATTTAGGACTTTACTTCCATGCTTGATTATTAGGTCTTGATCATAGCATTTGATGAATCTTTGATTTGAATATGATACTTTAATTTTACACTTATGTTAGGAAAATTTATGAGAAATGATCATGATTATTATGTTAGGTGAGTTAACATGATGATAGGATTGTGATTAATGAGATGTATTCTACTTACATATGTGTGTGTGTGTGTGTGTGTGTGTGTGTGTGTGTGTTATATTGACATTTCATGAGCTACTGATATTTTGTCAAGTGTACAAGTAAGACCATGGTTTATATCAGGGGAAATTAAAGATGGATACTTGTAAAAATCTTGTTAAGCCAAGGTTTGTTAATATGATTTAGAACAACAAAGAGGGGGGGGTGAATCAGTTGTTCTCAGGTCCAGATGTATAAAACAAACTTTACAACTCTTCAACAAATCAGATCTAACAACCAATAGCTACTCGGTCATTATTGATTACATAATAGAAACATATAACATTGTAGTCCACTATCGAGCTATATCTAACTTGTAAAATATAGAAATGTTTAAACCAAAACATTCACACAAGTATTGACACTAGGATTTATAGTGGAAACCCAATTTGGGATAAACCACTTGGTAACATGCTACTATTATTTTCACTCTTCTGAAGTGAGCTCGGTTAAAAGCCAACCCTGTCAAAGGTTACAAACACACTGTCAGGTGTGACCCAGTTAAAGGATTTAAACCACTCTGTTAAAAGTGCACCTTGTTATAGGACTTACATACACTCCATTAGAATGCAACCTTGCTCACAAGATTTAACATATGACTGTTAGGTCAACCTCTATTAAAAGGATTTTGACTGTTACAATGATTAGAAAGTAGCAGTAGTAATGATTTGAAAAACATACAACTCACTTTGCAAATATCAGATCCAATTTCGTACACATATACTAGTTTACTGACTGTGAATCTTTGCCATCACCATCACTGATCTGCTCAATATTCTCCTCAAGTAATCATAACTCTTCTCCTTCAGCCTTCTTTTCTTGTATAGTCAATAACACCTCCAGTATCCTATATCCCTTGTTTAGCCTCATGCTTAGGTTCCCTAAATACAACTTCATTTAGGTCAATACATCTTTTGTTGCTTGATCTCCTTCGTAGATCTTAGGGTTAGGTTAGATTCATTGAATCTAACCGCTTTATGTTCTTCATCTTCTTTTTCTAGAAACATCTCAAATCTCTTAAAGATTTACAATAAAACATTTTACAATGCATTAAATTCTTTCATACAATCAATAAATAAAGTCAACATGTTTTACATAATCCAAGAATTCAACAATGCCGATTGGAAATCTGAATTCCCCTCAAATGTAAAAATACTTACGCTCAGTCAATACTATGTTCAACTTCTCAGTTTATACTAGAAAGCTCAGTCAATACTAAAAACTATTTCTCGGCTAACACTGTCTTTCTCGGCAATTATCTGATATTCAGTCAACACTGGATTTGCTTGGCATACACTAACTCGGTCAACACTAACATCACTCGGCTTAAACTAGATTTCTCATCTTTTGCTCGGTTAAGCCTACCAGTTTAGTCTTCATTCTTACTAAGATAAACAATACATTATCTTATCATTGTGCAACATAATCAAGTACTCATTGTAGTATCAAGATAACTCAACCTTTCCTTAGGTGCTATTGTTACCAACCTTGCCTATCCCCTTCTCATCAATCAAATAGATATAGTATTTTCCTAAGTAGCAATAGTCTTACTAGTTAAGGTTTGACATCAATGATAATACAACAATTGCTTCAATTGCAGTTTCCAACAATCTCCCTCTTTGGCATTGATGGCAACACCGTATGATATCACATGAATAACACATGGATTACCAACCAATCCAAAAACTTATCTATCAATCAGAAATATTTGTAATATCCTTAGCTTCATTCTAATTCAAAATATTTTAGCCTTGCTTCTATGACCGTCCAGAAATTCCAAATCTCCCTCTATCTTGATCCTTCATCTCTGTTCCTCTTCCTCAGGTTACTTTCATCTTTGTCATGTGTTATTATCATCTCTGTTCATCTCCCTCTTTGACAAAAATTCCAAAGTAGCAACTAAAACATACATCCTCCAGATGTAGATATTATCTATTTAGTTTAGTATTCCTCCCTCTGTCATCTTGCTTATGACTAATTCTTGGCTTTGCTCTTCTTTTCACAACTCTAGGCCAGTCCTAAAGTGTGACCTTCTTCTGCATCAACTTGTCAGATATTCTTTGCAGCACATTTGATGCAGTGCTCCTAGCTTGACTAGGCAGCCTCGGTTAGGGGAAGGACCCCTAATTGACTTCTCAGATATTCATATGCTTTGTTTAGTTTGCAAACCATGTGTCTTCTATTTGGATCAACAAAACCTTTTGGCTATTCAATATACACTTCTTCTTCTAATATACCATTTAAAAATGCAGACTTAACATCCATTTGGTATACCTTGAAATCTTTATAAGCAGCATATGAAATCAGAGTTCTTACTCCTTCCAATCTAGCTACAAGGGAAAATGTCTCCCCATAATCTATTCCTTCTTCTTGTGCGTAGCCTTTGCATACTTGCCTAGCTTTATTTCTTGTGATTTCACCATGCTCATTCAACTTATTTTGGAATACTCACTTTGTCCCAATGACATTTTTATTTTCAAGTCTTGGTACCAGAGTCTAGGTATCATTCTTCTCTATCTAGTCTATCTCTTCATTCATTGCTTGTATCCAGTCTTCATTCTCTAATGCCTCCTTTGTTGTCTTAGGCTCAAATTCGCATAGTAAACAGGTTGGATCCTTTGTTTTGCTTCTGGTCAGAACTTTAGTATCTTTGTCTCCAATTATCTATTCAGGCTTGGCTCTCCTCTCCTCTAATCCATCAGGTTCCCCAATGGGATTGTCAGATTCAGCTTTTGAATGCTAGACAATCACTTCCTGATACTCAGCAGCATCTTCCTGATACTCGACACATTCTTCTTCTCTCTCAGCACTGTTTTCCTAATGCTCAGTATTGCTTACCCGAGACTCGGCATCAGGTGAAAGTTTGTCACTTGCATCTTCTTCCTCTACATACACAAAAGATCTATAATCTTTTGGTTCTCTTTTCCTATCAGCTTCATTTCTTTCTGCATACTCATCAATCTTGACATTCACACTTTCCACAATTTTGTTAGTGTTAGAGTTCAAACACTTATAAGCTTTACTTTTTGTGGAATAGCCTAGGAATATACCTTCATTGCTTTTAGCATCAAATTTTCCATTCCTATTTTCCTTTAGTATGTAACATTTACTTCCAAAGATTCTAAAGTATTTTACATTCATTGCATACCCATACCATAACTCATAAGGTGTCAGATTTGTACCTTTCTTTATCTGTAATCAGTTAAGAGTGTAAACAGCTATACTTATAGCTTCCTTCCAGTACTTTTGTGCCACATTCTTTTCAATCAATAATGTCCTTGCACAATCCAAGATAGATCTATTCCTCCTTTCTACTATACCATTATGTGGAGGAGTCCTTGGTGCAGACATTTGTCTTTTGATCCCTCTATCATTGCAAATTAGATTAAATTCATTGGATATAAATTCTCCACCTCGGTCAGATCTCAGACACTTCAGGTTTCTTCCTATCTCCTTTTCAACCTTAGCCAAATACCACTTAAAGAATTGAAAAGCATCAGATTTTTATTTCAAGAACATTATATGCATCATCTTGGTATGATCATCAACAAACAAAATAAAATATCTAGCACCACAATAGTTTTGTACACCCATACGTCCACAAAGGTCAGTATGAACCAAATCTAAATTATTCTCAGAAGTAAAGGTTTTTCTCTTGAAACTTGACTTAGTCATCTTTCCTAACTAACATTCTTTGCACATCACATTCTCAAGTTTCTTCAATCTAGGTAGACCTCTCACTTTCTTTTTCTTACTAATCTCTACCATATTATCAAAGTTAACATGACATAGCCTCTTATGCCATAACCAAATATCATCAAGTTGTGCAATCATACAATTTTCTTTAGATAGGTCAAGATAGAACAAATTACCTCTAGTATGTTCTCCACTTCCGATTAGTTCACTAGTGGCATTAAATATTTTAGCCTTTTTGTGATAAAATTCCACTCGGTAACTAGTACTATTTAGTTGTGTAACACTTAGCAGATTATAGTTAAGACCCTCTACTCAATATGCATTTTCACAAGAGATCTTATCAGTCAGCTTAATCAATCCTTTTCTTCTAACAGGACATGGTGCATCATTACCAAATTTTACACTTTTACCTTTATAATGATGTAAGGTATCAAACTTACTCTTTTCACCAGTCATGTGATGTGAACAACCACTGTCGATAATCCATTTATCATTCTTGTTCACATAGGAAATCAATGCAATTTTCTCATCCTCATCAGACTCATCTTTCATTGCAACATAGACAACCTCAATTTCAAAATCATCACTATCAATGTCAGTCTCTTCTTCAGCAATGTAGCAAGATTTCTTACCTTTACCTTTGTAGTCCTTGTACCTTCGGTAGCTTCTGTCATCCCTTTTGTCTTTGTGCTTGTTATGTCTTTCTTCATCCTTATCATTCCTATCAGGACATCTAGCGACTATATGACCAACTTTATTACATGAAAAACATATAATAGGAAGTTTACCTTTGTATTTTCCTTTTCCCCTTCTCAATCTTCTAGCCATAAGAGCTTCTAGATCCTCAAGTTCTTCATCAAATGTGTCACTGTCACTTTCACTTTCACTTTCACTTATGTATTTCTATTTTTCCTTCTTTGACTTGCTCAGAACCATTTGTGATTTAAAAGTAGATTCACCATTACCAATATTACCAACAATGAAGTTATCATGGTTAGAAAGTTCAAAAGCAGTAAGCTTGCTGACCAAACTTTCCAAAGTAAGATTGTTGTTATGGATACATCAAGATTCTTGAATTGCTGAAATTTTGATAGCATAAATAGGACGCAGAGTTCTCAATACTTTTCCAATTACAGTTTCATCATTAATAGTTCCATTTTCTCCTCTAATAGCATTTACAACTTCTTTTATTCTACCACAATATTGTGCAATATTCTCACCTTCTTGCATTTTCATTTCATCAAATTTACCTCTTAGGCTCTCGGCTTTTTCTCTCAACATGTTTTACATAATCCAAGAATTCAACAATGTTGGCTAGAAATTTGAATTCCCCTCAAATGTAAAAATACTGACGCTCGGTCAATACTGTGTTCAAATTCTCAGTTTATACTAGAAAGCTCGGTCAATACTAAAAACTATTTCCTTGGCTAACATTGTCTTTCTCAAAAATTATCTGATGTTCAGTCAACACTAGATTTTCTCGGCATACACTAACTCGATCGACACTAACATCACTCGGCTTAAACTAGATTTCTCATCTTTTGCTCGGTTAAGCCTACCAGTTTAGTCTTCATTCTTACTAAGATAAATAATACATTATCTTATCATTGTGCAACATAATCAAGTACTCATTGTAGTATCAAGATAACTCAACCTTTCCTTAGGTGCTATTGTTACCAACCTTGCTTGTCCCCTTCTCATCAATCAAATAGATATAGTACTTTCCTAAGTAGCAACAATCTTACTAGTTAAGGTTTGACATCAATGACAATACAACAATTGCTTCAATTGCAATTTACAACAAGGTTATCTCCAAGGGGAGAAATTAACCTCGTTGTAATGTTTATTGCTATAAAATGATGCATGGTTGTATTATTTGAATATGTTTTTTTTTATTTTAATATATGTCCACTTGGCATGCCATGTGTATCATGAGGTGTTGTACTTTATTATGGTGTCAATTGACACATGTATTGTGAGTTGACATGGCCAAGTGCATTATGTGTGAGTGGTCTTCTATTTTTAGAGCCTTGAGTGGGAACCTTATTAAATTTTCGTGAGTTATCTTTAGGTAGACTTTTGAGAGGCAATCAGTGACCCTATAGGTTAGTGGAGGTTAAAAATAGACTACCAGATGGGTGTACCTTGGGTTGGGGGTCAAATTTTGACTAGTGAGATGAATTTTGGCTATTTTTGCCCTTCCAAAAGATGCCCTTTTAAAATGTGGCGAATTTGAAGATGCATGCCAAGTCCTCTCCTCATTTTGAATTGTGAATTTTCCCTCTTGTGAAGGAAGTAGAGTTGTCCTTTTAAGGGGTTGGAGGTGTATCATCTTAAAATGGAAGAACTTCCATGATAAGAGCATTTAGCCCTCTGAGTAAGTGGTCTGCTGTCATGTTAAGCACCTTGATTGGGTATTTTCATGTATTTGGCTTTTCTCCCCGCTTTCCACTTCTTCTCTGTACTTGATTTCTTCATTTTAGGTGAAATTAGGGTTAGGATCCTGAGGATTCTCCTTAATTTCCCTCTTCGTCCTCCTTGCCTTCATCATAGTAATCATAGGATTTTATGTCTATCCCTAGCATTATGTCCTGATTTGGCATCATTTCTAGGTTTCTAGGCATCCCTGGGACCTCCTAACTTGGTTCTGAGTAAATCTGGGACCAGGGTCAAATTCGAGGTTGAACCTAACTAGGTCAAGTCCAACCTCGATTTTACCCCCCTTATTCAAATTTTCAATTTCCTTGATTTCTGAGCCTCGGGCTTTCAGGATATTTATTTTCCCACCTTCAGGTCGGCCATTTCGGGTTTCGGGATGGTAAATCCTTTAATTGCATTTAATCTAGGTATATTTTCTAAAGGTTAGGACCTAATTGGGATTTAATTCTCCAAGGTTGCCCCTCTAGAGGATTGTGACCTAGTTCACTATAAAAGGAGGCCTTCCTCTCTCATTTTCTCAATCAAGTTTTGTGAGAACAAGCTCTCAAGTGCAAGCAAGCCTTCAAGCATTCAAGTTTTCAAGCATTCATCCATCAAGGAGATCCATTGTTAGCCATTGAAGGATTCAATCTCTTTGGAGCCCCCTTGAAGATCCATCCTTCTCCATTCATTCAAGCCTTCTCATATGCAAAGATCAAGTCAAGATTGGTGTTGAAGATCAAATGTCATTGATTGGAGACATCCTACATTCATCCTACATCCATTGAAGCATTCCTACTTGTGGATTTGAGGATTCGAATCCTCTATAAGGACTTCAACATAAGCGAGGTGATTTGTTTCAATTACTTTGTTTATGCACAATATATTTCAATTCAATTTCAAGTTTAATTCCTAAATTGGGGTTTGACCAAGGCAAACCCCCCATACAAAAAAAAACCCCATTTTCTTGTAGGTACAGGTGCAAAATTTTGGATTTGAGAGTGAATTTGGATACCCTTTTCGAAAAAATTTTGAGATTTGTGAATAGAATCAGAATCAAACTTCAAATAAAGAATGTAGTATTTGACCTTTTATGAGGGTCAAACCTAACCTGAGCTCATCTTGGAGAAAGATTTATGGGTTTTCTCTATCTCGGCATTTCTAGTCCGGAGCAGATTGTAGAATTTCTTGAAAGTATACACAGACATCAGAATTTGACATTTTCTAGATCTTCCCTAATTTGAGGTTAGTATTTATATTTCAATTATCCCCTAGTTTCAAACACAATATCCTTCATAGGGAAATATTGGATTTTCTCTCTCTCTTCCATATTCTTTATAAAGTGATTCAATTGTGTATTAACCTCTTGGTTGATCAAATTGGATCTCTCCTTTGGAAATTTTGGTTTGAGAATAGATCTCATATTTCCCCCTTTACATCCAAATAGAGGTGAATTCATTTTACCTCTATTCATTTTGGTGAACCCGACATACTTACTCTCTTTTCTTTTGTGGAATTGGATGATTTATTGTGCTTTCATTTTATCTTATTAGTATTAGATTTTTCCTTTGTGTTAGATCTTTCATGCTAATTAGATTTCATATCCATGCTTTATATGTTCTTAGTTTAGTTCATTTTCATTACATTGGTTTATGAGCTTTAATACCACTAGTCCTACTTATAACATTCTGGTTAGATGAATTCGTTGACTCATGGGTGCCTTTGATCCTGAATCTTCTTCTCCTTTCCTTAGGATCCCAGATGATAACTTGATTCTTCATGATTCAAATCCTACTATGAAGCACAACTCTTCTCACTCATCTCATGATGAGGATGACACTTTAAGAGTCCCTCCTGAACAAGTCCAAAAACTTTCCACTGAACTTGATAAAATGGGTAATTGGCTTCTTCAAGAAAACCATAATCAAGATTCCACTCAAGCTATAGAGGCTCTTAATACAGTTCTCCATGATAGTGATCAAGGTGTTAACCTCTTGCGTGGTATTACTCATCTTGTGCATTCAAATGTTAAACCTTTAGCTCAAGAAGCTCAAGATTTAGGGTTGATTCCTCCTATCACTAGTGTTGAACCTCCTTCTAATCCTTTACCTAGTATTCTTATCTATACTCCTTCTTTGGTGACTATGACGGTTCCCTCTATTCCTATGAGTGTTCCTCTTGTATCCCTTCCTACATCACAACCTTCATATCATATTGTTTCTTTTACTTATTCCAATCCGCTTCCAACTGTAGTTCCTAGTGTTCCTCCAGTTGTGCCTTCTATTCCTGTAGCTTCTTACACTTTACCTAGTGTGTCTAATGTTGCTACTCCTCCTATTTCCTCTAATGATTCAACCATCATCAGTTTGGCTCAAACTATATCATCCTTACAACAACAACTTGCTTCCTTAACTCAAAACAAGTTTAGTATTCCTACAAGTGACATGGGAAGTCCCTTGTCCTGAGACATCATTTGTACTCCTGTTTCTCAACAAGGTGAGATGCCTCATCTTGAGAATTATAATGGAAAAGGAGATCCTGTTCATCATGTTAAAACATTCCAAAACTTTTGTAGTGATTATGCTCATGACCATAGGATTTTAGCCAAACTGTTTGCTAGAACCTTTCGTGACAAGGCCTTACAATTGTATTGTTCCTTGCCTCCTTATTCAATTGATTCCTTTCCACAACTTGCTAATGCCTTTATTCAAAAATTTCAAAATAATATTGGCCTGCAAGTGTCTTTGACTGATTTGATGCATTGTAAACAAAGTACTAAAGAAAAATTGACTGAATTTATTGGTAGATTTAAGCATTTGCATGCTCAAATTTCCTATCCTATTCCTGATATTGATATTCAATGTATGTTTATTTCAAATTTGTAAAAGGATATTAGAGATAAGATTTTTCTTACTGAATTTACCTCTTTTCAACAACTTTGTGCAGCGCTTCATCATTATCAATTACAAGTGAGTCAATTTCAGAGCAACACCACAATGGCTCCTATTCCAGTTGATAAGAGTGATGCTACTCCTAATCCAAATAAGTTTCAAAAATTCAATAACTATGTCAAGATAAAAAAACAAGAAAATGCAATTGCTAATCAGGTTGCTATTGCATCTCATAATGCCACTTCTACATCCATTGCTTTTCGATTAAATCGTATGTTTACTCCTCTTTCTGAATCTTTACATGCTATTATGAATAGATTGTTTGCTGCTAATATGATTACTTTACCTCCTATTTGACCTCTTTTACTTACTATGATTGCATCTAAATCTTTCGATCAAAATGATTTTTGTCAATATCATCTTCAGAATGGTCATGATACTGAGAAATGTTATTCTTTAAAACATAAGGTTCAAGATCTAATTGATTCTAAGGATTTATCTGTTGATAATCTGGATAGTAGCACTGGGAATAAATTTGTCTCTCCTCCTAATCAGAACCTTAAAATCTATACGAACCCTTTACCTATGCATGATACTAATACTATTGTTCAACCATCTGGTATGGAAATTGTGTATGAGTCAAAGATGGATGATCTCCTTCATGTTGTTAATCAAGTGGAGCATGTTGATCAGTCTGTATCTCCACCTTAGATTCAACTTCAACTTCAATCTCAACCTCCACCAAAACCTAAACCTAAAATGAAAATTCAACCTAAACCTCGACAATAATTTAAGAATAAAAGACCTCGGGAACTTTTGATTACCTTTGATGACTCTGAGACTATTAAAGCTCCTGATGGTCCCCTTTACATTGCTACTAGGATTGCTCAAAAACCTACTCATGGTTGTCTTGTTGATCCTACATCCTTAGTCAATGTTATCATTGAAGAAAATCTTTTTATGAAAAGCTTACAACGTGACTTTTATGATACATTAGATGTGTGGATTTGGACTTGCAATGGTTTTCTTTATCCATCATTTGGTTCTATTACTTTACTGATTGAACTTTGTGGAAAAATTGTGAACACTACCTTTGTTGTGGTTCCTACTTCTGATCAGTTTCAAGTTAAGCCAAGTTTGCCTTGGTTGACTGCCATGCATGTTGTTGCTTCACCTATCCAAAAGTGTCTTAAGTTCATTCATGATGAAGAAGTGAAGACAAGTAATCATAGTCTATATCAACCTTCCAAGCCTAGAGATTATGTTGCTCTTGATTTCTTTTGGCCTTCATTACCTAATTCATGTCCTCCTCGACCTGATAATATTTTTTGATCATATCAGGCTTATAAACATCATAAAATTCTTGAATTAAGTTCACCTCCTAGGGATCTTAATCGTGGTCTTTTACCTACACCCTCGATACCTCCTTTAACTATGGCTTCTAGTTCTATTAATCAAGTTCCTTATACCAAACCTATCAAAGATCCTGTGATTATTCCTCCTATGGATAATAATCCTACTGATCTTCCTAAAGAACCTGTGAAGGATCCTATGATTGTTCCTCCTTGTTCTCAACCTATTTCAAATAAATCAAAATGAAACCGATCTGCTAATGAACGTCCTAAAAAGCGTCATGCTCATGCTAAAGCTAAAAGATCTCTACCTTCTTTGGATAAACCTATAGATCACAGTTAACTCTTACACCTAGTGTCGAACATTGTGATTCTCAAGAGGATCCTTGTTTGGAACTGACTATCATTCCTACTGTGTTGGATATAGTCCCTCTTGCGAGTTACCCACCTTCCCTAAATGATATACAACGAGATGGGGAAAGTAGGCGGCACACTTGATTGGCTTGTTCTTCGTGGTAACTTTGTTGTGTGTTTTCTTGTTGTAATGTGCTTCTCCCGTAATGTGTTTGCTAAATGTTGTTAGATTCTTTTATACGATCCTTGTTACTCAGTTGGTACAAGGTGATGAAGGAATCAAAACTATCAATCAAATTCTTCTATATGTATCTCTATTCTTCTATGCATTGTTCAATGTTATGTTGTAATTGTGCTATTGTTCGTAAATGTTTCCTTATGTAATCTGCTTGGATTCGAGATATGGTAGCACTAATTCTTTTTGGTCTCCATGTCATGGTCTGAAAAGATTCTCCTTTGTATATCTTATGTGATCTTTCCTCCTTTGTGATTGTAGTTCTACTTTCTTTGGGGAATGATGTCAATTCATTTGCAATAATATCATATATATATTATCTTATGATCATACTGACCCCATGGTAGGTAGATCTCTTCTATGTTCTTTGTATGTTTCTATGATATTTCCCTTGATTTGTCTTCATCTGGGGGCATCTTGATGTGGAAACGTAATCAGTGGAGTTGTTTATGTTTCCGTTTAAAGCCATTGCTCTTGTTAAAGTGTCAGCAATGACTTTAACATGGGGGCATACACTCTGCTCACCTGTTGCACACACACACTTTTTAATATGCATATTTTTTTTTCAAGATACTTCTTTTCCCTTTTTGGATTAGTAACTAATCCTTAAAGCACAGATTTATATTTTAGGATCTCTTGATCCTTCCAGTTTCAAATACACATATATTGTGATCCCTTAAGGTCGGAAGTGTCCTTAAGATTGGATCTCTTTTATTTTTTATTTTTGGTTTTATTCTTATGAAATAGAATATTCCTAAGGATAAATCCTTGATGGGTTGACTAGTGAGTAGCCACATTCACTAGGTGGTTCAATTCCAACTTTCCAGTTGCACCTTTTTCCTATGTGGTTCACAATGGGACATAAGTTCTTATTGGGCGAGGTAATCACACCTTCTTTCTCTCTCTAGAGATGTTCCTCTTATTGTGATCTAGGAGTCGATGAAGATTTGAGTTCTTGGGGGCTTAAGGTTTCTCTTTGTCCCTTGGATTACGATAAGATTATCTTTTCATTCCAATCTCCTTTACCAAGAGTTTACATCGAGTCCATACTCTTGCTAAAGTGGGGGCTTAATGTATCATCTTAAAATGGAAGCACTTCCATGATAAGAGCATTTAGCCCTCTAAGTAAGTGGTTTGGGGTCATGTTAAGCACCTTGATTGGGTCTTTGCATGTATTTATCTTTTCTCCCCGCTTTCCACTTCTTCTCTGTACTTGATTTCTTCATTTTAGGTGAAATTAGGGTTAGGATCCTGAGGATTCTCCTTAATTTCCCTCTTCCATGGCTCTATTTTCTAGGTAGGATTTAGAAATAAGTCCTCCTAGCCTTCATCATAGTAATCATAGGATTTTATGTCTATCCCTCACATTCTATCCTATTCTAGCATCATTTCTAGGTTTCTGGGCATCCCCAGGACCTCCTGACTTAGTTCTGAGTAAATCTGGGACCAGGGTCAAATTCAAAGTCAAACCTGACTAGGTCAAGATCAAGCTCGAACCTAACTAGGTCAGGATCAAGCTCAAACCTGACTAGGTAAGGTCCAACCTCGATTTTGCCCCCCTCATTCAAATTTTCAATTTCTTTGATTTTCGAGCCTCAGGCTTTCAGGATATTTATTTTCCCACCTCCAAGTCGGCCATTTCAGGTTTTGGGATGGTAAATCCTTTAATTGCATTTAATTTAGATATATTTTCTAAAGGTTAGGACCTAATTGGGATTTAATTCTCCAAGGTTGCCCCTCTAGAGGATTGTGACCTAGTTCACTATAAAAGGAGGCCTTCCTCTCTCATTTTCTCAATCAAGTTTTGTGAGAACAAGCTCTCAAGTGCAAGCAAGCCTTCAAGCATTCAAGTGTTCAAGCATTCATCCATCAAGGAGATCCATTTTTAGCCATTGAAAGATTCAATCTCTTTGGAGCCCCCTTGAAGATCCATCCTTCTCCATTCATTCAAGCCTTCTCATATGCAAAGATCAAGTCAAGATTGGTGTCAAAGATCAAATGCCATTGATTGGAGACATCCTACATTCATCCTACATCCATTGAATCATTCCTACTTGTGGATTTGAGGATTCAAATCCTCTACAAGGACTTCAACATAAGCTAGGTGATTTGTTTCAATTACTTTGTTTATGCACAATATATTTCAATTCAATTTCAAGGTTAATTCTTAAATTGGGGTTTGACCAAGGCAAACCTCCACTTTCTTGTAGGTACAAGTGTGGAATTTCAGATCTAAGAGCGAATTTGGATACCCTTTTCGGCAAACTTCTGAGATCTACGAAAAGAATCAGAATCAGACTTCAAATAAAGAATGTAGTATTTGACCTTTTATGAGGGTCAAACCTGACCTGAGCTCATCTTGGAGAAAGATTTATGGGTTTTCTCTATCTCGACATTTCCAGTCTGGAGCAGGTTGCAAAATTGCCTGAAAGTATACATAGACATCAGAATTTGACATTTTCCAGATCTTCCCTAATTTGAGGTTAGTATTTGTATTTCAATTATCCCCTAGTTTCAAACACAATATACTTCATAGGGAAATATTGGATTTTCTCTCTCTCTTCCATATTCTTTATAAAGTGATTCGATTGTTTATTAACCTCTTGGTTGATCAAATTGGATCTCTCCTTTGGGAATTTGGTTTTGAGAATAGATCTCATATTTCCCCCTTTACATCCAAATAGAGGTGAATTCATTTTATGTCTATTTAGGAGGGAAAATTGGTAGAGTGATTTCCCACTCTCCAATGTCTGGAGACTTGTGAGTTTTTAGCATATTTTTGGTTTTGGCTTAGCAAGAAAGGAGGCTTGTCAGAAGGGAGATCTTCTCAACCCACTTTTCCATTAGATCCGATTGAGGTTGGTGATCTCGATGGCTCTTGTTTACTTGTTGAATTGTGCAGATTTTTCTTTCTTGTGTTGTGTAAATTGCAAAGCTTCATATGAATTTTAATGGCTTCTTAGTCTATGTATACTTGTTGGTTTTCATTTCTTAGTGATGCATTTTTTTGGGGGGTGTGCATGGCCAAACTCACCCTTGGGAGGGAAGAGAGCCTTGATGGGTGAAGGGCTAGAGTTGGGATTACTCATCTAGTGTAGAGTCCTTCCTCAAGGAGGAAGGGGATGAGGCATGGATATATGGGAATCCATGTTTCCATTCATGTGAATTTTATTTGGGGGTCATAAGGGTGTTGATTCTTGTGTGAAATTGTGAAGGGATGATGGTTGTTTTCTTGGCCTTGTGAAGGCATTATGTGCAGATTATTGGCCTTGTTGAAGGCATGCTATTTATTTGTAAGATGGCTTCTCCTATTTGGGTAGATTCCACCTTCACCCCTTTTATGGGTCCAAGGTGACCCATTATGTGAATAACCATGGGAAGGGACTTTTGTGTTTTTGTGTACTTGTTGGTTATGTAAATGTGTATTGGTGTGTGTTTGAATCCCTATCCATATTTGCTTTCCCCTAGCTCGGGGATGGCCTTGCAATGGCCTAGGTTGGGAGGTGAGCCTCCATGGTCTTTTGGCTTTATTTTTTTTGTAGATCTCTACATGGAAAGGCTTGCTGGATTTTATGGAGCTGAATGAGCATTGGATAAATTTTATTCATGTTACTTGTGTTTTGTATGGCTTCAATGCCTTACGTGAAAGTTTTTTTAAAGGGCTATGTAAAATGCCTAGCATATGAGATGCTTGTAATAGATTAGTAGGTCATTTATTTCCCTTAATCTTCTTGTATTATGAAGTAAAAGGATGAGAAGTAATGTCCTTCCTTTATGTTAGAAAGGCAAGGTTAGTGATGTTTATAAAGTTAGATGAAAGGAATGAAGGAAAAATAAATTTATCTCTCTCTAGTGTGAGAATCTCTATATTGTGTTCTTTATTGCAAAAAAAATATAAACATAGTATATTTGACTTATTTCCTTAGAAGTAGATCTTATTTTCATTAATAAATCGGATGCAAAAAAAAAGTGTGTTCCAAGTATATATATAGTGAATTAACATGTTGCTTCACTTGAACTTTGTAGAAAAGGATTAAAACTCCTAATTATTCATATGAAAAAAAAGAGAAGTATTCTCATTGCAAGCTTGACCATATTATCTTAATGTGTATATACCTTGTGTTTAAGCATAGGAAAAGAAAATGTTAATATATATATATATATATATATATATATATATATATATATATATATATGTTAAATAATCCAAATATATTAACATATAAATATTTGGATTATTTAACATACAAATATTATATATATATATATATATATATATATATATATATATATATATATATATATATATATATATATATATATATATATATATTAACATTTTCTTTTCCTATGCTTAAACACAATCTATATACACATTAAGATAACATGGTCAAGCTTGCAATGAGAATACCTCTCTCTCTCTCTCTCTCTCTCTCTCGATATATATATATAAACATTTTCTTTTCCTATGCTTAAACACAAGCTATATACACATTAAGATAACATGGTCAAGCTTGCAATGAGAATACTTCTCTCTCTCTCTCTCTCTCTATATATATATATAATGATTTTTTTTATGCATATGTTTCTTGCATTTCTCTATATTTAATAAATAGGCATTGGCCTGTAGTGCAGCAGTGGTTGCTTCTCTTTGTAATAGTAAGATCTTGTGTTTGATTTCCAAAATAGGAGCTTAAATAAAAAAAATATTTAAAAAAAATATTTATATATATATATATATATTTCATTATATATATGTATTAATATATTTATATAAGATAGACTTTATCTAAAAAAAAGAACTATGTAATACTTTTTTTTAAAAACTATGAATTTTTTTTAAAAAAAATTGTTTACCCTAAGTTAGGGCTTGACCCGCGCACAGTGGTTAAGGCACTACCGCGAGCCGCTACAGCCATGACGAACAGTGGAAATGCCATTGCCGCTAGCTTATAAGGTTGTGACTGACAGTGGTAGTGCCACTACCGCCAGTGGCCTTGCCACTGCTGCCAGCGGCAATGGCCGCTAAAAAATAATGGTAAGACCACTGCTGCTAATGGCCAGGGAGGGTTGCGTGCCCTAGCCGCCCTTCGGCTTTTTTTTTTAACTTTTAATTTATTTTAAATTTTGTTATTAATTTATTTCCTCTTCCACGTCAAGCGTTTAGTATTAACAAGAGAAAAAATAAAGAAATATATAATTGCAGCCTCTGTATTAGAAGATGTAACAAGGTAATAAATAAGGATTTTTCATTGAATAGTACGTCATTATAAAGAATGAAAAAAAAAAAGCAGGTCCTTTTTATGTATGTAAATTTATTTTTAAACAGAACTTATTTTGTACTAATGAATATAAACTTAGTACAACATTTTGTTACCAGTAACCGTAAAAAAAATGGAAAACATATCTTATTTATGCATCATAAATAAATGGGTTACTTACTAGCTTTAACACCAGTAAATAATAAATAAATTCCCATCAAGCTGGTAGGGTAGATCTCTGTAGTAGAAATTAAGATAACAAGATTTTATCCGAGAAGGATGTCTATTGTTATATTCAGATTTTTATTTCTTCAAAGAGTTGAAAAGAAAAATAATTAATAGAACTCAGTAGTGACCAAATAAATGGCATAATACTTTTGACTGGTTACAAACTGGTTAAGACAGAGATGTAATATAAGGTATCAATTTTATATTACCTTGTTGTTTGATTCAGACGCATTGGAAAATTTGAGTCCTATTGTTGAAGCCCCTTTGTGTTTGTATATACTCAAGTATACATAGGGGTATATACACACTTGTGTGTATATATAACCATGTATATTTGGGTATATACTCATCTTTGCTTCTCTTTCCTAGCCCTTGGCCGAACATGCAAACCCCAAAATAATGAAATTAGGGTTTGGGGCCATGTTTTATTTTGGCACAAACCCCAAGTTTGGATTAGGGTTAGGGTTGGCCAATGGAGCCATTTATCATTTGTTTATTTGTATTTTGAAATTTCATTCAACTCTGAAAAGTCATTAATTATTTAATAACGTTGACTTTTTCTTTTAAGATTTGAGTTTCTATTATTTTTTTTCTTTTGCCTTTTGGATCTCAAGAATTCCTATTATTGGGATCTTGAAATAATTTTTTGGACATTAAGGCTATTTTAATTTACCTTCAAAATTTTAAACTATGAGAGTTAATTTTAAGGTCTTGTTTTTATTTTATTAATTTGTTGAGATTTGAGTTATTAGATTTTTATATTATTACTTCTTAATATTATTTGAACATATATTATTGTATTATTTGTGGGGTGATTGAGTTTAATAATTTAATGCCCTAATGCAATTCTCTTGAATACTAAATTATTAAGGAGATTAATATTCTTATAAACCCTATGAGGGCCTAGGTAAGAAAATTACTCCTTTCTAATCATTATTTGATTTAAAATTTATAATATTATTAAATGTTTAAATATCGCTAAGTTGGATAATGTTTATGAAAATTTAACACTAATTAAATTACGATAAAATCTAAGGGGATTACAATTTTGATTCTTTAATCGAACACTATCTTATTTAATTCAATATAGACTATTAACCTTGATATATGATAGGGTAAATTTTAAGTTCTTATTTTAACCCTTAAAACCTTTTTAATCAAATTTTACATTCGACCCTAAATGAATCCCTGATATTCGTTAAGGGCCATTAAGGTTTTGATTGAATTTATGGAGTTATCTATCTTCGAAAGAGCCCCTAGATTTGATGACCTTGTGGTTGCCCTTGTTTCATTGTCTTGTTGAAGTTCATAGATTTAGGGATTTCCCCTCGTATTCTTTTTATGTTTAACCCTAGTTAGGGTTTCATCGGACTAATGCACTTAGTGAACAGGGGATGTCGGCAAGCTAGCACATGTCACAAATTCCCTTATGAGTTAGGTGTGTTGGTAGGTGTTTTATTTTTCAAGTTTTAGTGCTCCTTAGAATGAAACCTAGTTGTTAGTGCTTTTTAAAAAAAAAATTGTTGTGTGTGTGTTTTGCCCTAATTTTGGGCATGACATACATATAGTGCCTATCATGCTATAACAGATGGAAACAAAACCATGAATTCCAAGGAATCCAAACACTTGGACCACACAGGGGTAAACAAAACACTCAAAAAATTGAGATCAAAACACAAATCATATGGTCTAAAGTGCTATGAGGAGGTTCACACATAGGGGTATCATCCATCCCTAAAAGGTGCAAGGATCTAGGAGGTACTCTTTCTCCACCATATAATACTTGGGTTGGTTCTTTCAAAACACTCAAGAATTCCAAACCTAGGAAACCAAGTAACAAGATACCACTAGAACATGACACAACACATTTACACTCACACACCAACAACATCAAATATGAGGATAACATATACATAGGGATATCAACATATGAACATGGGCTCTAACACCAGATGTAATGCCCCACCAAGGAACCATTGGAACATAGGGTTAAATATGCACTTAACAAATTCATTTTTTGAAACATGGAAAAAACATCATGTAACTATGTGCATCACATAACCATAAAGAATAAGCAAGATAACAATATGCAAAAAATTAAACCATGATTGTCACACAATCATGCACCAGCAGAAGACTAGAAAACTACCAAAGGTTCCAAAGAAATCTGAAATACCAACATGAATGAAAAAGACACAGCTAAAGAAAGAGGTGTATGCATTACTCTGATATGCATATGTGCTAATTTGTTCCTCAAATGTGCTAAATTAATTAACTATACTAAAAATACACTAAAATACCCTATAATCATATGGGCTAAAATATGGGTAATATGCATTAAAATAATGATCATATGTGATAAATAATGATCATATGTGATAAACTACCTACAAAAGACTAGTTTAAGTTGAAAGGCCAAATTTGAATATCAAACTAGATTCTAACATTAGGTAGGCTTTCTGACACTAATGCAACCCTAAAATACAAACATTCTTCATACTAGGGAGTATCAGATCATTACATATTGATGCAATACTCACTTGAGAGATCAATACATATAACATAAATGACCTACACTAATATCATAATCACATGAGCATGAATAAATATATATACAACTATAAGCTAAGTGTAAGCATATCATGAAATACTCAATGCTCAAAGCTTTTGTGTCTAGAAGAATCCCATCACCTATACACTAGTCACTGATAGTGGTAAAGTGAAATGTGACCCTACCGAGTGGAACCATCAGGCCTACACCATCATGCTCATGGAGATAGTAATCCGACCACAAATGCAAGACATACATGCAAACAAGGTGTGACTAACATGCACATCAAGAAAGTTCATAATCTCGTAGGATGAAACAAAGGTCCAATGCAATACATAGATAGAAAATGCAATAATACATGGAGAATACTCAACATGTGGGCCAATATCTAGGTACAACCAAGAAACCACATATAGTACACCCAAGGTAATATTTAGAGCTATCAAGGCTAAAGTGAAGGGAGTCAAGGAGGAGTGTCATTACTTGGCCCATAGTAGCCCAAGTAGCATCGAGTCTTCTATCAACATCCATAGATGGCTAGGATCGATATGTATCTTCACTCAATACCCTCAAGTGGCCAAATACTTGTGATTTATATAAATGTCCTCAGACATCTAGGAATTGACATACCTTTGATCCAAACCCTTGGGTATCTAGGTAGTCAATTACTCTTATTAATGTGTTTTTACCTAAGTTAATTTGTTAAGTTATCACTTTATTAAGAAATTCTTCACATGATCAGTGCCAACCACACATGGGTTGAGATTCGTGTAAGGAGTCACTCCACTCCATTATCCAAACACTAAAAAATCTCATCTCATTACAAAAATGAGGCACAAAGCATAAATTAAAACATGTACACTGCAAAACAAGACTCAAATTGATAAACCCGTAATGGAACATAATAACTCAATTGGTCTCAAACCAAGAGTATGGGTCACTCAGACCTTTGAATAAGATAATACCTCAAATACATGCTTGGATGTGGTCTCAACACTCTAAATCCACATAGAACATGCAAGCTCAACCTCAATCATGGAGTGTGCCAACACAAGGCAAAAGAAACAGTAATAAAATCAATGACATGGGGATATCTCAACTCCCAAAACACTCAAGGTAATAAGTCGAGTAAAAGAAAATCCAAGACAAATATCAAGTTTCTTGATTGGCCACTATTCCAAGAGCACAGATTCCCATGGAATCCATCAATTATCTTGTTAGAACATGAGGAAGGATCCAAATTCCCAAAAGAAATAAAATGCTCAAATTCTAGTGAAATGTGGAAAATGACATTGAGAATAGAATGGGTAGATTTGGTTGGAGATATCAATTATCCAAAAATTCCTCAAGACAATATGTTTACAAAATCTTATTACAAATTTGGAGTAATACAACCTCCAATAAATCATTCATATCAATCATTAAAACATACGAGTCCTAGATGGCACACAAAACAAGGAAAGCTAAAAAAGACCAAAAATCAAACATCAAATAAACTCATGAAATTAAAAACCATTTTTCTTTAGACACCCAACATCACGTTTCTACATAAAATCTCAAATCTAGGCACTCACAAAAATTTGGGCAGCATAATACTTTTAAAACCCCAATTTATCAAAATTGAAACACATACATATTCATATCAACCCAATCACATGAAGAAAATATACAAGATCATAGGAGAATACTAATTCTCAACCCACTAAGATATTATAACAAGTTTTATTCAAAATAATGTAGCAAAATAAAAGATCCAAGATCCCCTACCTCTCACAAGTTGAGAAAAACAAAAATGAAGAGGAAAAATTCAAAACTCAATGAAATTGAATGAGCTCTTCAGAAAACCAGAGCAATCCTGATATGATTCCAATAAGTCTCTCCTCACAAAGATCCAATGAGTGGATCAAACCCAACAAGCATAAATGTTATTTTCTCTATTGCAATTTAGAGCAAAATTTAAATTCTCACAAAAGGCAAAAGTGAGAAGTGAGTGAAAAGAACTCACTTTTCCAAAATAAAGACACTTTTCAAAAATGACTTTTAAAATAAGTCACTTAAATAATTTAAGTGAATTATTGACTTTTCCCCAAAATCAAATAAATTAATTCCAATAGAATGGAATTCAACTACGACAAATTAGTCAAAAATAAAAAATACTAAATCTTCAAACACATTAAAATCAACATTTTAGTTAAACTTAAGTGAATTATTGACATTTCCCCAAAATCAAATAAAACAATTCCAATAGAATAGAATTCAAATATGGAAAATTAGTCAGTAATTAAAAATACTAAATCCCTAAACACATTAAAATCAACATTTTCGTTAAACCTCTTTTGTAATAACTATGGAGCTCTAAATACATAAACATGTTCACAGGATAACACAATATGCATGTGAAATCTAGATTTACCAACATGTACTAGAGTAAATAATATTATAATCACAAGTACATTGTCCATACATGAGTGATATTAACTCAATAAAAGGCTGATGAAATTATCTCCTGTACCACTATCGAGGACATAGACACACTCTAATCCTGTAGCTTAGGTAGAATGTGTCTAGTACCTGTTCACTGAAACATGAAAACATCTAGTGTATCTACTCACAATATAAATAGTTGAAGCACAAGAACATACATGATATAAAATAATGAAGGAGAACGAGACATTGTGTAGATCTCATGAATGAATGGGTACAACTTCATCTCACTTCATACAATTGCATTAGCTGTAATCTATAAAACTCATGTAAGCATATATGTGAACAAGATTTCATTTAAATTAATGTTTCATTTACATTAAGTATTTCACTTAAGTAAAAAACATTAAAATAATCATTTCCATCAATATGAGCATATATCAGTGAAAATATCCATTAAAATACCCAATAGCATATATGGCCCAATATAACAAAAAACAATGATAATCATCACTAAGAATCATCATGTAGATATTATCATAATGGTAATAAAGCATAATCCAATATTTAAATTAGAAATGATATAGTAACTGTAATAAAGTACAACAATCAATGCATCACACCATGCAAAGACCTAACCACATTACTGGGATACTCATGGAATAAAAACATCCTGATACAATATAATAATCCTTGATCCATATAAAATCTAAACATGATAAAAAATCATAATCAGGTAACTATTAGTTTATATGTTGTCATTAGTGTCACACATATAGTCGGTAAAGGAAACAAATAGCTAGGCTAGTCAGTCAACACACCAAGTATAGATAACGAGCATAGCACAAGGAAGAATAACATAGTAACTAAACACAGTCTTGACTGAGCATACACACCGAGCTAGATGATTACCGAGCACTGAGTACAGTTATAACCAAGCATTCATATATATCAAGCGTCAGTAATTTACTAAGTGATGAATGCAAGGTATATTGAGAAATACAGGAAGGACATAAAAGTTTGTAATGGCACATAATACAAGGTAAATGGTTTACACCAAGCTAGAAAATCATTTACAAAGATTGAGGTGAAGATTAAATGTGGATGTAATCTTTTAATGATTGATGATCCCTATGTAATGATGTTTTTAGGTTATTCTTTTGGATCGTAGATCTTAGGTTTTCTAGATGATGCCATAACCCTAATTAGGTCAAAATATTTTGATATAAGAACTGTTAAGATGTCATTTTGACATGTACCACATATAAAGTAGCCACATATATAGACATCTGAAGATCAGATAGGGTTATGAAGTTAGAGTTATTTGATAGAGCATTCAAGGACTGAATCAATATTAGATCAGAGGGCTACCAAGCAGAATATAGAGAATAAATCTATCACATCAAGGTGATAATAGTTAAGTAATTATCAAACTTGAAATTAGGCAAAGTTACTTGCTATATATAGATCAATTCTACTATTAATTTCTAACAATTATGGAAGAATTTAAATCTCTGAACAAAGTAGACTTAACAAGTCTTTTTGTAAGTCTCTTAACTGAGTGCACACTTATCAGTGTTTCTTAAATCCTTTAACTAGGTAGATCCTCACAGGTCTTTATTGTTACTCCAAACAAGGTAAGATCATCAAAAGTGATCAAATATTGTAGCCTTAACTGGTAAAATTTATTACTACAGTTAGTGAAGCTTTGTGGGTGTCATCCCCACCATAGTTTTTACCTTCTAACAAGGGTTTTTGCGATACCAAAACACTTGTGTATTGTGTATGAAGTTTCATGGATGTTTACATGTTAGATTAGAAATAATTTCATATTTTCAGTAATGTTATGAATGAATGAAAAGATAACATGTCAGAAGGTTAATGAATTACATTTTTATAAGGATTCAGTTAAAAAAAATTGAGGTTATTAATTCACCCCTCCGCTCTCAGTAACTCACCTTTCCATAATCTCAACAATTGGTATCAGAGCTAGTTCTCTTATTGATGAATTTTAATCACTAAAGAGAAAAGATCTTAGAGATGGAAAGTTATAAGCTTGATAAGATAATTGAAAATCATAAATTGGAGATATAGATTCTCATGGAACACCTTAAGGACACTAGAGAAAAATTGAGAGATTCATTGATCAAAAGAAAGGAATTGGCATTTCGGCACAATGAGACTGATTATCAAGAAGAAGAGATAGATGAATTATTTGAAGGATTTGGAAGCATATCTGACGCATCTAAAGGAACTATATTAGATATGTCTAAAAAGAATCAACACCTTACCAAACAAGTGAAAGCACAACAAATTGGACAAGAAACTCAAATGGTAAGAATGATCGATGTCATAAACAATGCAAGACAAGTTGAACAAGAAAGGAATATGGCTATTGAAGATAGAAGATAAATGACTGAAAAGTTAGAAGAGAAAGAATGTGATATACTATGGCTTATCGAGCATCACTTTGAAATTTTGAATCAGATGATTGTCATGAGTCAAGAAGTCAACCGAGTAAACAATGAGCATGCAAGGAGATTGGAAGATATTGGTGAACTAAGGGAAGAGAGTGAAAGACTGAAGAATAAAGTGAAGATGCAACAACAACATAATGAGACAATAAAGAAAACTAAAGAAAGTACTACAAGGATGGATGAATTCCTAAATAGTTAGTAAAGACTAGACAAGACCACTGGTTTAGGTTATACCGAGTAGGGAGAGTCATCAAAACAAGCTGAACAAAAGAATTCCTATGAAAATCCAAGGCCAAAGAATCTCTCATGCTATTAGTATGGAAAAATAGGTCACACATCAAATGTCTGCAAAAGTAAAGCTAAAGGTATTCCTAACTCTACTCCTAAATTTGATGGTTATTGTTATAATTGAAAGAAATATGGACATCAAGCATATGAGTGTAGATCAAAGCTTAATAAGTCACCTAAGAGACACTATATGGAAAAGCAATGTCACACTTGCAACAAACATGGACATATATCACAAGAATGTAGGACAAAGATGAAATAATTCTGGAAGCCAAAAATACAAAACAACACCTATGAACCGAGAAGGAAAGGTAATTCTTACACTTGGGATTACTACACTTGGGTAAATTGTACATGTGGTAGGTATGGTCATATTGCAAAAAAATGTATGAGATTTCACTGGAGAGGAAAATCTAAAAACTGGACAAATTTTGGAAATTGCACTATCACAAGGTCGGTCATTTAAGTAAAGATTGCAGAGACAGAGCACCATAACTGAATGTTGATATGAATATGAACACCATTGATGGAATTAGAAGGAAAATATGTCAATTGTGGAGAAGATCAACTGAATATAATGCCGAAACAAGCACGACAGTCAGTGACACCTCATCCTTTGGGTTAGGTGATTTCACCACCTCCACCTAAGAAAATCAAGTAAGTATGGGAACTAAATTTTAAATTAGTTATATCTTACAAAATTTCCTTATATCTATTTCATGAATACCAAATTAGCATGAAATAAGATGCACTATGTTGTTATATGTTTTGAACATGAAATGAGTATTGTCGATAAAAGCATGACTGAGTGAAAGTTTGTTAGTCGGTGAAAGTGTTAAGGTTAACTGAGTTGAAGAGTCAACTGAACATTGTTAGTGTTAACCGAGCTAAAGTTTCAAAAGGATATAACCAAATATTTTATCGTTAACCGAGTTGTGGTTGGTGAGGCATTTAATGCAAAACTTTGAGTGGAAAAAGATTTTTAGGTATAAATACAAGTCAAGACAACTCATTTCTTCACATAGAAAAACTAGAGAGAAAAGAAAAAGATTTGAGTAAAGAGATTCCAAGCCATTTATAGTGATTTGAACATTTAACAAAAATTTTGGAACCGATTCAAGTAATTTTGAAGAAAACTGAACTATTTACATACAATTTTCACGAAGCCCTAATTTGTTGAAAATGATGGCATCCTCATCAAAAACCACTCAACCTAAGGTCGATAGTGAGAAGAAGGTAACATTGATCAAGTCTGCGACTTATGAAGAACCGAAATATAAACTGCACCTCAAGGTCGTATCACAAGTTGATGACAAAGGCGCATTCTCAAGCATACCACCTAGGGTTTTGTTGGTAAAGGACATTTGGTCCTACATTCACTACAAGATAAGTGAAATAGGAAATTTTGAGTTGCAATATACTTAGCAGGAGTTATGCAAAGACAAAAAGTTGAAGGATGAACATACACACTTAGAGATCAACGATTTAACCAATTCCCTTCACTTCCCAAAGGAATTCAAGACTGAGTGGATAAGGTTAGTACTTAGCCAAGTACACAAGGGAAAAATGTGGCTGGATGAACCTATTAAAATCATAAAGGATGTTATTCACATGGTCATCAACTATCCAACAAGTGACAAAGAGAAAGCCCTAAGGAACCCACCCAGAAGTGAGATAGAGAAATTGACAGGAGCTGAGTGGGATGGAAGAGGTATGCATATTAACATAATCCATGACCCCGAGACTAGATTTGGAGCTTATGTGATTGCCTACAAGATATTACAATCTAGCAGACCCAACAATGTTCCTTGCGGCGCTGTTAAAATAGCATATAAAGTTGTGAAGAAAGGACTATAGTTAGACCTCACCGAGATGATGTTGAAGCGACTAGAAGAAAACATGAGGACTATCTGTGTTGCTAAGACCAAAACATGTAATTTTGGATCACTCTTAGTATGTATCTTTTCTATCTACAAAACTTATTTCCCTCAGTCAGTAATGTTGAATGGGATGTTAACAAACCGGTCACCATACAAATTGGTGATTTCATAAAGAGTTTAGGCCAGAACTTTGAAGCAATTATGGATGATTATTTTGGGAAATTAAAGAAAACAATGCACAAGAGAAGTGGGATACCTGCATAGTTAGTGGAACAATACAAAGATGATATATATTTTCTAGTGGACATCGACTCCACTCTTATTAAGGAAGTTGAACTAAGGACTGCATGGATACCACCTATAGGAAACAAACTTGATATTGACCGAGCATCTAGGTCAATAAAGGCACTACTGGAAGAGCCCAGAGACAAGAAATAAATAAGGTTTTGAACCTATGAGGAGGCTAAACAAAGAATCAAAATGGATTTAGTTGGATTAAAATTTTGAAGAAAATAAAAGAAGATGATGGACACATTGGAGAAATAATTTAGAGATGAAGACAGAGTAGAAAATCCAAATGAAGAAACAATCGAGGAATAATTTCTAATCAGTAATAGTGAACATGATGAAGAGACCAATTCAAACAAAGAAATTCAAGAAAAACCAGTGAAGGCAAAAGGTAAGAGGAAACATGCCAAGAACCTCACACAAGCGAGGAAAAGATCCTCTAAAAGTGTTTCCCCACCTTTAAAACATGGAGTTGTGAAAATTACAAGGTCAACACCAACAAAGACATACCAAAAGAAGAGAGGTAATCAAGCATCTACCAAGATACCTAAGAAAAGGAGAAAGCTAATAAGAGATAAGATGATATAGATTTTGATGAAGAAGATAATAGTCAATTTAAGGTAGTTGTAAATAAGGCACAATCAATTAATGAAATAGAAAAGACTATAAAAGAAATAGGAAGACTAGGTCATCGTAAAATGGATCGGTATGTACATATGTCTACTGAGGATTGGGAAAACTTGGAGGAATAAATCATTAGCATGATGATTAAATTTAGAAGGTTGCCAATTGAATTTTAGAGTTATATTCCAAAAGAGATATATGAAAAGGTATCCACAAGATGGACTTATGCCTTGCATACCAAGAAGAAGATGAGGGAATGATCATTAATCTTGGCAATGCCAAATTTATCAGTAACAGAAATTAAGGAATGATGAAAAAATATGCCAAAAAGTTTTTGATGAAAGGAAGAGAATTGAATATACTACAAGGAAAACTTGAAGAAGTAGCTAAAGAAAGTAAAGATATATGGACAAAAATTTTGAAGTCCAAAGATGAAGTAGAACAAACTACACTTGCAGTTATCCCCAAGAAAGGTGTCATAGGATGTGGAAAAGGTGTACATTTTGATGATTCTCATCTTATTTCACAAAGGCTAATTAAAGTGCCCATACACATATCAGACACCAAGAAACTAGACAATGAAACATATCTAGAAGACTTCTATCCTACCAGCTACACCAAGGAAGAGAAAGATGATACTCTCGAGCAGTTAGCCATTACTGGTAATGATGAAGTTTTAATTAAGGATATCACTGAAGGTGATCTTGATGATGAAGAAAAAGAAGATGAATATGTTACTACTACTGGTGAGAACACTGAGGAAGAAAAAAGTACCAACGTAGCTACAACATAAATACCAGGTAGTTTACCTATTTTGGTGCAAGCCATAGACATTTCTACACAAGAGAAACCTAAGGAGAACACACCCAAGAAATAGATGGACACTACCAAAGAGAAGGGTGAAGAAGGAAACAAAGAAACTATCCAGCCTAAAACAAAAGAGGCAGACAAAAAAGGAGATGAAAAAGAAATAAATGTAGAATATTCTACTAAAGGTGCAATACCAAAAGCCCAAGGACCTTAGACCGAGGAAATAGATAAAGGGAAAGACAAGGAGGAAAGTGTCTCCACCGAGCAACCACAGTCAAATCCAAAGATGGAGGCTCTAGTACCATATGAGAAATCCCCCATATCAAGTAAGTAGGGGAAGAAAAAGAAGAAGAAACATGGTAAAGGTATGGTCACCTTAGATGAATTCATTGAGATACCTTCATGTGACCTAAGAACCTTAGACCCTAAAGATCTCAGGAGATATGGAGAATTATGCACCAAGAAAGAAACTCAAGAGAAGCTGAGGTAAGAGAGTAAACACAAATAGGTGCTTGAAGATGTGAGCGAGATACTCATGCAGTGTAACGCCCTGCCAGGGAACCCAGGAGAGATTAACCTATAACTTGCTACTAAGTTTGGTGAATAATTTTTTTTTAAAGTTAACATACAAGATATACAACAGTATAGAAGCAATTACCATTTACTCACATAGAAACAACATCCAACACAGATTACAAATCTTGAGGGTCCCATGATGTAGAATTACTTAAGAATAAATAAAACAACTAAAGAAAGATGAAAAAAGATTCCATATCATAAATGATACAAATACAAATTACTCCAATATAAAAAATCCTCATGGACATCCATGATAACTAATACACTAACATCCACTACACATGTCGCAGGGTATGTAATAATAAATCTAATCAAAGAAGAACAATGTCCATATTAGGTATCACATGCGATACACTAATATAGGATTACATAAATGAAGATAAGATAAGAAACTAACAATGAAGAACCATAAGGGCATCCAACTGCAGGAGTACCAACAGCACCATCACCAGGACGTTGAATCTCAAATGGTAAAGAATCACTACCACCCGTCCGTGTAGAACCACAAAGGTCTACCCCACTGTGCTGAGGAGATAACCAAAAACCCCAATCGGATGACCAAACCAAACAAGGATAAACCACTGAGCAAGGAATCCTGAAAGCTCTCTACTCAAGGTTTACAAAAAAATAAAGTGAAAGGTGGAACACACTAATCCAGAGGCATAAACAGAAAACTCAGAAGATGACTTAGGCTACATGCTTATGGGAGTGTCATCACATGTCTATCTACTTGAGTTACCCTAGACTGGTCACTCTGGACCCTGGACCCTTAAGCATTGAGCTACCCTGGACTGGCCACTCTGGGCCCCAGACCCTCAATATGATCCATGTGGGATTAGAATACTCTCTCTCAGAAATGAGGAATTCCAATCATAACCATACTCTATATTATCTTTTTAATAATCTCTACACATTTTAATTACTATGTTATCACTTAATTACATAACCTACAATAGGTTACCCAGGTGCTGACCACTTTGGGTCCCGGCCCCTATTGTAAGCCACTCCCCTAAGATGCACTTAATCAATCTCCCCTAGGCTCATAATCTCATAAACATAAAACAGGTATACTACCAGGTAATCCTAGATGCAGTTTCACACATAGAAACCCAAATGATTACATAGATACCAAAAACAAATTATAACCAACAAGAGCCCATAAAAAGGATACATAGATGACAATCAGAATAAACACTCACATAAACATGATACTAAAATAAGTACAAATGACAAACATTCCTAGCCTCTATATCCCCTAGGTCATTCTAATGCCCGATATCATTTAGTGCACAAGAAGACAGAAGCATGAACGAAGAGTACAACATTTACAATTTACATAACTGAAAAAGGAATACAAGCATTTAAACTTCATTATGAACATGATCCAAATAGAAAATAGCTCACACAATAATGATAAGAGAATCATAACATAACAAGCATATTAATGTCATAATAAAAAGAATATTCCCTAAAGACGTTCTAGAAATTCAATAGAAAAATCACCCAATTTAAGTATATACATAAACATTTAACAACTAATTGCATCTATAAACAAGAACGTCTCACTAATATAATAACAATATAAAATAATCTAATTTCAAATTTATCCTAAATAATTAAATCTTATTAATTATACTAAGATAAATATATCACAAATTAATCATAAACTAAATTAACTAAACTAAATTTAATTAAATTAAAATAAACTAATTTAATATAATTAAAATTAACTAATTTAATAAAATTAAAATTAACTAATTAAAATAAACTAAATTAATAACAAAACAATTAATATAATAAAAATAAATTTAAAAGAAAAAAATCAAATTACATATACATTGGGGGGTACCCTGCGGGTCCCGCACCCCATCCTCCTAAGCGTTACCCAACACTTTTACCCAAAAACCTTGCGCTTTTTTTAATGCCTAGGAAGTCACGGGCCCCCCGCGTAGTAGTGGTACTGCTACGTCAATACCACTACCATAGCAGTTGGTACTGCCGTAGCAATGCCCTGCTACGGTTGTCAAGGGCTATGGGGAGTGGGGAAGGTGGTGGCCCCACTTCCCACTAAACTTTGCAATTTTTTTTTTAACATAATTTTTTAATTAATAAAAATTCCAAACATTAAAAACATAATTTTATTTATAAATGTTTTTAGATAAATATATTTTTTTAAGCATATTATTTTTTTAAAAATAAATTTACGAAAAAATAAGAGAAATAATTATCTATTACACAATTTGTTTGTTTAAACAAATGGAATTGATATTCTTCTTAAAGAGAATATATTCATTTCCTAGGATTGAGAAATTTCATCAAAATTATTTACTAAAGCTATGCCATATAAAGACTTTTTCCTTGACTGGTTTCTTTTTGTTGACTGTAATTTTTAAACAGAGATTAAATTATTGTTTTTCCAGAATTGATTTTTGTATCCAAATTGGGTTTTTTAAGCAATTTGATCTATTTTCTCAAGGGGATTAATTTTCTTTCATATTTATAGTTAAACTATACAACATGATTGATTTCTCGATTTATAGGCAAACCATAGAGAATTAATTAATAAAATTTTGCCAGAGTAACACTACAATGCCAAGTAATAATAAAATACAAAAATTAACTACACTAGGGTTTCTGAATACCTAGACCTATCAAAACACAAAAAGACAAATGAAAGTAGAAACAGAGATAACAGGCAAAATTCAATACCTACCTTAGATCCAATGCCAGAAACTGAAAATGAAAACCCTTGTAGATCTGAGAATAGAATTCTCTCCAAAAAAACAAGCCCAACCTGTAGATCTGAAAACTATGTTGCAAACAGGTGCTTGATCCAGATGCACAGAGAAATTCAAACCAACATGCAGCCACAACAATCCACAAATCTCCAAAAACACCAAGCACACAAGCTCCCCCCAAAAATCATCTCCAAAACCTGTCTCCCCCAAAAATGAATGCAATAATTTCTTAATAGGAATTCAATTCCCAAATTCAAGCAATCCCAAAAGACAACTCAAAAGCTAACTCATAGTCAACTCCAAATCAGAAAATGACTCATAAGACAATTCCTAATCCAACTCCAATTCCAAAATTGAAAGTAAATAAAATTAATTAATTTAAAATATCTTTTAAATGCACAACTCAACTTTGCCTTTTGAAAACTAGTTGTTATCTTTTTTAAAACAATTCCCTTTTCAATTTGCACATGTTATAATTTAAATTCATTTATTAAATAAATTAAATACTTAATGCATCAAAAATTCATGCAATTAATTATTTAATCATTTAATAAAATATGCAAGCATAAATCAAATCATTTTCTAATTAAGCACATGTTAATAATTTAAAACCCAAATTAAATAAATTAAATATTAAATACATCCTAGGACATGCATTTAAATATTCAATTATTTAATAATACACTCAAGCATAATTAATCCTAATTCAATTAAATAATCAATTAATACCAATTAATTAAATAATTGACTTTGGACAATTTTCTAAATTAAACATAGGAACATAATTAAATCATTAAATTCAACTATAATCCTAACATCGATAATCATATAAAACCACCTAAATAATCATAAATCAACTTAATCAAGCACAGTAAAATCAAGCACAATAAATCAAGCAAACTGAAAACATGCACAGACTCAAGAACGGGATCCATGAATTCATGCCAACTAGGTGAATTTAGGTAGGGTAGTCATATTGGTACTTGTCCAAACCTAGGACAAATTAGGCTAGGGTTAGG
Organism: Chamaecyparis obtusa; assembly: GCA_027943335.1. Taxonomy (NCBI): domain Eukaryota; kingdom Viridiplantae; phylum Streptophyta; class Pinopsida; order Cupressales; family Cupressaceae; genus Chamaecyparis; species Chamaecyparis obtusa. Next base: position 502,968 of record BSBK01004781.1, read on the forward strand.
GTTTTGGGTTTGTGTATTATCTCCCCTCTTTACCATTGAGACTAATGTTTGTGGGCATGCTCACTCATGCCAATTCAGGGAAGATGATGCCCTGTACCTGCAAACCTGTCATCACAAGATGAAACATGTACATATAATAATATATAACAGACAATGATAGGGATCGGCCGATCATGTGGATCTTGCAAGCAACTACGACTCTGTCCCTCAACCACATCAGGCACGTCAAATAGAAATATAAAATAAACACATCGACCATACACATGCAAGTATGGGGTTAGTAAAATCATAAGCATCAATGATCTCTTAACATATAATCTATCATCCTAAAATAATCATAGCATTTATAAAATCGGACTAGGGGCGAGGTACTACATGCAGGTTGTACCTAATGTTAATATTGATGAGGAAACTCCTATCATTTACCAACTTGCAACACTTTCCAGGCACATCAATTCTCCCAATATTGATGATGAAAAGAAGATTGAAGAGAGAGATGAATCCAAAATTCAATTTAAAATAGTAGAGAAAATCAGCCAAGCCATATAAATTCATAAGGTGAATTTATCTGAAACTATAATTGAAGTTGAAACTATCATTCAACAGATACTCAACACTTTGAAGAATCTTTGTGCTACTGACTCCTTCATTGCAAAGATAACCCAAAAGCTCAAGAAATTAGATGATGATATGCAGAAGAGTGCAGAAAGCTTAATTATAGAACCTAATGCATTTAAAGCACACTGAAAAATTCAAGCATATACATGGGTTAAGGAATGAGCTCAAAAGAGAAGAGGACAAGATAAAGGATCAAACAACTGAGCTTCAAGCTAAGTTATTACCACACATGAAGGTTATGAAGAGGCGTGCCAAGAAAACCAAGGATGTAGTAGCTACTCAAGAGCTATCAGTTGTAGATCATATATTCGACATGCATACCCAAGTTGGTCTGGAGAAGATTTCCTTAGATAGTTTGAAAGAGGAATGGGAAAACCTCTTAGCCAACTTGAAGAAAACCCATCAAAACATTTTTGATAAGCTGTAAGTATATAGAAGTTTTTGGCATTATTGAAAAAAAGGGGGAAGATATGTATAAAGATGTGTATACTTACAAGGAGAAAATATGTATAGTTAGTATGTATACTTACTAAGGCATACAAATAGGGGGAGTCTACAATTTTCAAGTGTGTAGAATTTTAAAATTTTGATTATAAGTCATACATATGTTTTTTTGTCACTAATTCCAAAGGGGGAGAATGCTAGTTTATATGTTGTCATTAGTGCCACACAAACAATTGATAAAGGAAGCAAACAAGCTAGTCGGTTAAAACATCGAGTATAGATACCAAGAAGATTACAAGGAATAATAACATAGTAACTAAACATATTCTTGACCGAGCATACACATCGAGCCAGATAATTACCAAGCACCGAGTACATTTATAACCGAGCATTCATATATATTAAGCATCAATAATTTACCAAGTGATGAATGTAGTGTATACTGAGCAATACAGGAAGGACATACAAGTTTATAATGGCACAAAATACAAGATAAATGGTTTACACTGAAGTAGAAAATAGTTTACAAAGATTGAGGTAAAGACTAAATGCAAATGTAATATTTTGATGATTGATGATCCCTATGTAATGATGTTTTTAGGTTATTGATTTGGATCATAGATCTTATGTTTTCTAGATGATGCCATAACCCTAATTAGATCAAAATATTTTTATATAAGAACTATCAAGATGTCATTTTGACATGTACCACACATGAAGTAGTCACATATATAGACATCTAAAGATCAGATAGGGTTGTGAAGTTAGAGTTATTTGACAGATCATTCAAGGATTGAATCAATATTAGATTAGAAGGCTACCAAACAAAATTCAGAGAAGAAATCTATCACAACAAGGTGATAATAGTTAAGTAATTATCAAATTTGAAATCAAGAAAAGTTAGTTTCTATATACAGATCAATTCTACTATTACTTTCTAACAATTATGACAGAACTTAAATCTCTTAACAAAGTACACTTAACAAGTATTTTTGTAAATCTCTTAACCAAGTGCACACTTTTCAGTGTTGCTTAAATCCTTTAACTAGGTAGATCCTCACAAGTCTTTATTGTTACTCCTAATAGGGTAAGATCATCAAAAGTGATCAAACATTGTAGCCTTAATTGGAAAACTTTATTATTGTAGTTAGTGAAGCTTTGTGGGTGTCATCCCACCACAATTTTTAACTTCTAACAAGGGTTTCTAGGATACCAAAACACTTTTGTATTGTGTATGAATTTTCATGGATGTTTACACATTAGATTAGAAAGCATTTCATATTTTCAGTAATGTTATGAATGCATGAAAAGATAACATGTCACTCGGTTAATGAATTACATTTTTATAAGGATTTAGTTAATTTTTTTTTGAGGTTATTGATTCACCCCTCCCCTCTCAATAACTTGCCTTTCCATAATCCCAATAGTAACCATTGGCACATGCATCAGTGGAACCAAAAAATCACATCATAAGCTAAATAGACCAGATACCATCATGATCATAGAAGTAATCTTAGAATTAACACAAGAATGAAATATACTAGGTGCATCTCATAATTCTAGCATAAAATCATAACATGGGAATAGTCACCAAATCAAATTAAGCAACAAGAACATCCAAAGACAAACTAGGCATCACAAAGGATCTCATCCAACAACACCAAAGTACTTACTCACATAATGTTGAAGCCACATCCATTAGGATGTCATGTAGAATGAAAAAACAAGAGGCACTACATAGGGAACCTAAACCTTAGCACCATCCTTGAAAACACCACCAAATATTACTAACTTCTTCTAAGTACAATAAGTTGATTCAAACAACTCAATTGCCATGTGTAAAGGACAAATAAATCCCATATTAAGTAACCTATTGTCCAATTGACATGCTTAAAGGACAAAAAAATCCCATATTAAGTATCATGTTATCATGGAGAGGTTCATTTAGTTATTGACTAAATAAATTCAAGCAACTAACAAAACATGAACAATGTTGGAATATAAAACCTATATGCACAAAAATGGATACGAGTAACTAGCAACTCAATAATGGTTGTGGGTAGTGCAGCATTATAAATGTGTTGCACATTTAATTCACAATTTTATTCTACCAATATCATCAACACATTATATTTATTGAGCTAAAGAAGAAAAACTACAATAACTAATCTATCAATGCAATGAATAACCTATCTAATGCTAAAATTAACAAAGATGACTATAAAGAGGATTACACTACATCAGGTGGTTCTTTCTTGAGGGTCACAAACTCTAATCATAACATAGGCTTAACTCATTATATCATCAACCATCCACTTTATTCATTCTCAAAAGTACATAAATAGAATAATAAATTCAATCGATCAACTAGAAAATCTAACGAAACTCAACATCTATCATTCATTCAAATATCTCCAAAAATATGACAAGATTAGCCTTTACACTCAATCCTACAAGAGTGAGGTAATTACATCTTAGAATCTTCTATCAAAATTTGGCATTCCTCCATAACACTATAGATGAGTTATTTTCCTAGAAACTAAAAGTAACAACTAAATTGATAAGAGTCACAATCCTAATTCAACTATTATTCAACTAGTAGATAGAAAGTAAAGAAATTTATGGGGGTGGAATGAATACCATAATAAGTCATGACTCCAATATTTTGAAAACTCCTCTACATCCATAGACTTCATTTATTCCTCAACAACATGGTCAATAGACTTCAGTTATTTTTTGGTCGACACCTCCTTGATTGTTTCCTCATGGGTCACAAGGAACAACCTACTTTAGCTACAAGCTAGTAGTCAATCCTTTGGTTTTAGGTTGGTATCTTTAAAAAAGCATTCATCCACATTATCATCATTTATACCATTATGAGATTATATCAATTGTGAACATCCACAAAATAATTTCACTCATTATATGGCATATGTCACCTATTAAGTTAAAGAAAGTTTGGGATGAAGCCTTTCAAAACTTAGAGATGTCTTGTGAACAATGGAATAAAAAAGGATAAAATAGTACCATTTGTAGAGCCCATCATGGGTTATTCTTTTTATCAAATGTGAAAAAGTAGGAGGAACACGTGATTTATAATTTTTATATTTGTAGACTAATTAATATTCTACTAGAGTGTTAATATTCTTCCAAATTTTAAGTTAAAAGTTTAATTTGTTCTCTAGAATAAGTTTTAACTCTCTTTGTTCTTGCCTAAAAATTTACAACTTATGGGTTGAGAGATGCAGAATGAAGCCTTTCTCTTTTAGATTATGACACATTTGTAAATACATGGAATTTCTTTGTATCATGAGGCTCTATGTGAATTTGATCAAGTTGTTTATCAACAATTTGCTTGTTATAGGAAAGATAAGAAGGTTTATGTTGGTTGAACCATTTTCATTGTGAAATAAGATAGTTGGAATGACTACTAGCTTGAAGATCAAAGGGAAGAAAGTGAATACACAAGAAAAGAGTAAAGACAATTAAATTCAAAATAATGACATCTTATGACACATTTTTAAATACATGATGTTTATTTGTATCTTGAGATTCTATGTGAATTTGATCAAGTTATTTCTCAACAATTTGCTTTTTATTGGAAAGATAAGAAGGTTTGTGTTGATGGAACCATTTTCATTTTGAAAGATGGTTGGAATGACTAGGAGATTTAAGATCAAAGGGAAGAAAGTGAAGACACAAAAAAAGAGTAAAGACAAATAAATTATTAAGATCTTCATAATTATGGTGAGGTTTTCATTAAGTGACAAAATGGTTACACCAAATAACTTGTTGGTTCCATGGATGAGGTGAGTTGGATTCTGATCAAATTTTTTACTCTTGAAGGCCAGTTTAGATGCATTTTCATTACCATTTTGTGTTATTGGATCACCTCTACCATGAGGGGATATTGGTTTTCCTTGCTTCATCTTAAGCTCCTTAGAAACCTATATTTTTGAGGTGATAATTGACCGTGTTAAGTTATTGCTTCATCAAGACCTTATCTTTAGGCTTTATGAGTATTATATTATCTTATCTCTCCAAATACTTCTCACTCCTTTTAGTTTTGTAAATTTTATTCCCTTTTAAATCTCCCCTACTAAAACTTTGGTGGGTAGGGTTAAGGAGTCTAAAAATCCTAATATGGCTAAGTTTGTGACCAACTATAAAGGAAACATTATCAAAGGTTCTCTATTCTCTAAAAATAAAATTGTGTATTTTTCTAATAATTAATGTAAACATGATTAAAATGAAATAAATTTTGTCTCTAAGAAAATTTTTACTGATAAAGGTGGGGAGGTATTTATTATGAATTTTTCCTTTATTCCCCTTGGGATTGAGGACTTCAATGATTCTCATAATGACATGGGGTCTTAAGCCAGTTGTAGTACTTAGATAAATGATAAGGAAGGGAATGAATTTCCCTGATTTAGGAAGAAGAAGGTATACAAATGTTAATAGGGAAAAGAGATCAATTAATAGTGATGTACTAGGATCTCTTAGTGTTGAGAGTGTTGTTAGATTGTGTTCATTGGGTAAGGAATCCATTTTTTTAAATAGAAGGAACATCAAAGAATAATAATAAATTGAGGTAGTTTTGAGTACTTCTAGAGATAATATTGGGAATGAGGTTAATCCTAAGGTTGAGACTTAGGGTAAATGTTTTGGTTCCTAAAGGGGTTAGGCTCTATTGTGAGAAGATCTACTAGACTAGCTACTAATTCCTCACATAATGCAAAATTCATTGATGTCTTTGATAATGGAACCATTAAAGTTATTATTGATTCTAGTGGAAGAAAATATTTTTTTAATTATTAGGATTTCTCTATTGAGTTTGAAGATGAAGAAAGTGATCCTATGTGTAAGTTTTTGAGATTGTCTAAGGATAATATTGCATATAAACCTATTGATATTGGTGAAGACACCAATTAATTAGAGGAGATGAATGAGCCTTGTTTAGTAGACCTAAAATTTATGGATTATTCTTCGACAAATTTCAATAAGGATGATAATGTTATTAGTCATATGATTTTTGTTTCCACTATGAATATAATACCAAACTTTTGGCTAATTGATAGGATGGGACAAACACTTCAGAGACAAATCTCGACAAGTTGCTTTCTTTCAATACCAAGGTGATGCATATATTTCTACCTCTCATGTTTCTATTATTTGTTATTAGTGAAAAAAAGTGTGGTTGTGTTTTTTTTAATGGCCTTATTAGAAAAAGATGAAAATATTTTTTTAATAAGATCTATTTAGTTTCTTTTTTAGGATTGTGGGAGTGTCTTTAGCCCACAAGGATTGCCTTAACTTTGTATTTTTTGTATGGTTATTTGAGTGTTTCTTATATCAACACTATAATTATAAATGTCTCTTTGCTCTTGGTTTTTCCTTTCTAGTAACTTTGTTTGTTGTTGCCTCTATGCTTGCTTTGTAATAGTGTTTTTTTTTGTATTGGAGAAGATTTGAACTCAACACCATTTAGGTTCTTACATGGAGTACACCTTTTATGAACATTTGTTTTGTGTAATAGTGTTAGAACCCTAGTTCCCACTTTATCTAATAAAAACCACAACATGCACTAAGCTGACTCACAAAGGCTAAAACTTTAGGTAGAAATTAAAAATTGAAAAATTTAAATTTTAAGGTTCAAATCTATGACTACAAGAGTATCTTGGGTTAGGACCATGTTTAATGTCCCTTCTTTTGGGAAGATGGAAATTAAATGAAAACTTAATAAATTATTAAAATGATTTTAATGGAGCTTAATGGATATTAATAAAGAAATTTTAATTTAAAAGAAAGGGGTTAATAAAGAGAAAAAGAAAAGGAATTCCAAGAGATGGGCAACGAGAAAATGAAGGGTCACAAGGATGTTTTATTAAAGAGCATGGAGAAGCTCATTTTGATTATGCTTAGTTATTATTTCTCTTGGATAATTTAGGGAAGCTTTGGCTTTCAATTTGTAAACTTGAGGATGAAAACCCTTAGGATTTCTTGGTGGATTTGATAGAAACCTAATTCATCTTGGAGGTGGATTTGCGTTGGAGTTCATAGCTAGGGAAATTTGTGACATAGGTATTTCATATATGTTTGAAAAAATGGGGTTGTAATGATTTATCATCATATTGAATTTTGGATCTCTATTTCAATTTGATTTTTATATGATTTCTAGCTTAAATATGTTGGATCAAAATAAATCAATTACATGTAAAATATTTATTTAAGATTTGTGGTACATTAAAAAAAATGGAGTGAATTGATTAGGGGGATATAATAGTGGTATAAGAGCAATTCTTTCTACTAGCCTATGAGGTTTCATGAGTGACAAAAGTGCAACTTGATTTCCTGGAAGGGTTTATTTTATTGTTGTGGAGATTTATTGAGGTATTTTGTCATCTAAGTACTTAAAATTAGACATTAGGAATAAATATCATTTATTTCAAATCTTTATTGGCATGAAATTTATTGAGGGTTAAAATATGTCATTTGTAGCATAAGAAAAGATAGTGTGGTATTATATCATTGTGCAAGTTCTATGCTTACTTTAAATTGGCGATGAATATTTTTTGAATCATATTTGTGATCAAATTTTTTAATCAAGAATGTTAGTGGACTATTCCAAGGATTTCATCTAGGTCTATTGAGTCTTTCTTGAGAAGTATTCAAGGATTATTTCATAAAATAGCTCATTGTGTATGACGATTATTATTTGGGGCTTCCACTAAAGTTTGAAATGATAAATATTTTGGAAAATATCGAATTGTAGATTTGAAGAAGTATGACCTATTACTATTAAAACCAATTGATGTAATGTTTTATCATTTTAAATAAATTGTGGGCATGGCTCCTTATTTGGCTTCTTATTTGATGGGAGCAAATATTACATCCAACCTTATTCATATGTCATATCAAATGTTATGTTTGTGATGTAGAGGACATAGGGGCGGAAAAATAATTAGATAGGCACTTACACATGGATAATAAGATGGACTTTTGGTGGACTCAAAGACAAGTCATTAATGTTACAAGAGGTCTTTCCTACAAGGCCACAAAGAGTATTAAAAGGGAATAACCTTCCATACTATAGGATAATTGATGTAAAAGTATTTATAGCATCAAGGGACTTAAAAAATCCTACTAAAACAATTGGAAAAGACCCAAAACAATCTCCAAATGCCTTTCCTTCAATTTGTACTATTATGCCTACTAGCCCTATCCTAGCAGTCTTTAGTCAATATCTTTCAGACTACTAATCTTAGACACAAAATGGAGACACTTATAGACACACATTAAGGATTTAGAAAACATACCTAAAGGAAAACATAGGTTGTTTTAAAGAATTTTGGTCAACTTTTGTTGATTTCACGTTTGTAAGGGCTAATTAGGACTATTTTCCAAAGAATCCACTTTGAAACTCCACCCAACTTCTCAATCAGTGACTTGGATAGGGTCTAAACATCATAAAACCACCATATCAACTATATTTGGCACCCATATACTTGGATTTAACACATTAAAAAATTACTAAAAATTGCCATCTTTTTATGATTGTTACATGACAAAATCAGCACTAGGGCCTCCTTGTTCTTCCACCCAATGTGTTCCCTTAATATGAAAACACTTTAATCTTCAATAATACATCCCAATACATCATTCCTCTAAGTAATAGAAAATTTCCCATGGTTAGATTCAAAGTTATTTGAATTTATAAACTCACTAGATACCCTAGATGAGGGTTTCAACCACTTGTCACTAAAATGGCAATATGTTTTACAAAACTGGATGAAATAGAATGAGACTTGATCCAATGAAAACTATATTCAATCCCCTAGAACATCATATGTGATTTTCATCATATATTTATTGTATGGGATAATGGGAGTCGCTGCAACTTTTAAAAAGAAGAAAATTCATAGGAAAACTAGTATATTTTTAATAAAAATCTTCTCCAAACTTCACTAGTCGACCCATCGACCATTGAATCGAACAAAAGAGACATTCCATTAAAATAATTTTTAACTATCTATAATAGTTTTTTTGAATACGTGATCATTTGTTTAAAAAATGCAACTAAAAGTTGTAAACGTTGCTAATGCAACTTTTTACAACATTACATTATTGTTCACACCTTTTTCTTTATGGACCCATTATCACTAAAACTCACCTACATGAGAAAAATTTACCCTTATTACATCATGGGATTCCATAGAATGTCTTTTGACAACTCTTACCCCATATGACAACATTGACACGTTATAGACAACTTTTTAATTATGAACTCTATCGACTCAAAGATGACTTCTAATCAAATGAATTGGTTACAAAACATATCAAGGTGGTCCTTAAGACCTTTTTTATGCTTAAAAAAACCTTTTTCAACATTTTAAAAAATACACACACACACACAAGTTATGAAATTTTTCTTTAGAGGCCATAATGGCCTAGGGTGCTCCTGCACCATACACCCAGGCCAAAAAGAATTCCAAGTCCCTTGTAAGTAAAGTTATAATAGATTTGAATTTCTCTTATCCTCCTCTAGTATTATTTCATCTGGTAGATCCTTCCAATGGGTCAAGAACAAGAATTTTTTATCAACTTTTTCCTTTATGTATTGTTTCATAAACCTTATGCTTGATGGATACCATTCATCTTCCTTCATGTCTACAAAAATTATTAACCTTGGTATGGTACCTCATCCTATTCTGAATACTAATTTACTTTCCCTCTAATTTTCCATCATGATGAAAAGTACTATTCTAGGCATCATACTATCAGATTTCTTGTACCAACATTGATCTACCATCACTAATTCATATTCTATTTTTAGGTTCCATGCTCCTGTATGATCATATTTACAAAGCGTTTTCCTCATTTTCTCTACCACTTAGACCTCTTCATTATTAGGTCTATCATACATCATGTTGGAAGTCTCTTGTTACCTTCCACTCTCTTTTCCAATCATTAGACATACTATTTATCCCACTACGACCTCTCTAGGCCAATCTTTCCTTTCCTCTGGCAACACACTCTTACTTACCCTACCTTTCTCACTTGTTAGGGTCTCTACCTGAAGGATCTCTATGTCATCTAATCTAAAAACCTTTGTACTATCAAATTCACAAACTTCTTGTCCCATCATTAGACCAAGAATTATTTCTTTCACACTCTCATCATGTTTTCCTAGCTCAACGTGTACCTTCATAAGGAGTTCTTCCTTTATCTCTTCTACTTCATATTTTATCACCATCTCTTTCCCTTTCACATACACCATTGCATCATTCTACAACATTGTTGTCTTGGAATCTTCAAGCCTTAAAGTGGCTTCAACCGTTATCTCCCTTTCATCCTCTACTTGCACAAATTATTTCTTACCACACATAAGCACCCTTACTTCTTCACTTTGCCCTTCTTTAGTTCCCATCAATGGATTCAACATAAAATAAACCCCATCCTTCTCAATCTAAAATGTATTTTATCTTCCATCATATGGGGCATACCTCTCATATTTTCAGGGTATCCCTAACAAAAAATTACATGATTTCATAGGTAGTACATCACATCAAAGTCTATCGATTTAGCCACAAATCTAAAACTCAACAAAAGATTGTTCCTTAACAAAAAGAGAATGTTCACCATTCAACTGTGAAATATAATAAGGATTCTCATGAGGTGACCTTTCCAAATCTAATTTGTCTACCATCTCTTATGATACCATATTATCCAAACTACTAGAATATACCATCACATTACATACCTTGCCATTACACTTGCATTTGGTTCTCACAATTGCCTTCCTTTGCAACATATCCTTCTCTTTTTACATGTCCTTTCAACTTCCAACCTTCTTTTATGCAAACTTCAATCTATCTCATCCAAGAGATCTACTCTTTGAGCTCTAATACCAATTTATGCTAAGGAATTAGGGGTAGAAACACAATCATACAAGGCACTTACAAATGGCTAATAAGACGGGACTCATGGTGGAACTCAAAGACAACTCATTAATGTGACATGAGGTCTTTCCTACAAGGTCATAATGGGCATTACAAGGGAATAACCTTCCATAGTATACGATAATTGATCTCAGAGTATTTCTATCATCAAGGTTCTTTAAACATACTACTAAAACAATTGGTAAAGACCCAAAACAATCTCCAAAGGCCCTTCTTTCAATTTAAACTATTAGGCCTACTAGCCCTATCTTGGTGGTCTTTAGCCAATATCTTTCATACTACTAGTCTCAGATAGAAAATGGAGACACTTTTAAACACCCACTAAGGATTTAAACAACATACCCAAATTCCAGCATAGGTTGTTTCGGAACAAGTTGGTCAACTTTTGTTGATTTCACATTTTTAAGGACCAATTAGGCCTATTTTCCAAAGCATCCACTCAGGAAACTCCACCCAAATTCTCAGCTAGTGACTTGGATAGGATCTAAACATCATCAAACCACCATATCAACCATCTTTGGGTACCCATATATACTTGGATTTAACACAAGTTTCAAAATTACTAAAAACTACCATCTTTTTATGATTGTTACATGAAAAAATTAGCACTAGGGCCTCCTTGTTCTTCCACCCAACATACTCTTGTACTCTAAAACCACTTTAATAATCAATAATATATTCTAATCCACCATTCCTCCAAGTTATAATGAATTCCCATGGTTAGATTCAAAGTTTTTGAATTTCTAAACTCACTAGATACCCTAGATGAGGTTTTCAACCATCTATCACTAAAATGGTATATCTTTTACAAAACTGAATGAAATTGAATGAAATTTGATCCAATGAAAACTAGATTAAATCCCCTACAACATCATATGGACTTTTCATTATAAATTTATTGTATGGGATAATGGGAGTTGCTGCAACTTATAAAAATCAGAAAATTCATAGGAAAACCAATATTTTTTTATTAAAAGTATTCTCCAAACTCCATCAGTCAACCCATCAACCC